>OY979708.1:32520601-32995485 GCA_963855925.1 Inga laurina
AATCTCAGTAGAAAATAGATACCATAATGTATGTATGATAGATGTTATGTGTATTGACATGTTAGCTTAACTAGATGTATGTCCCATAATGATATTTCTGCATGCTCAATGTTTCATGCAATAAGACTATGTTCATAGCGAAAACAGAAACAGAGCTTCATTTATTCAAATATTCTCTACACAAACAAGTAAAGCAATCGCATACGTCACTACACAAGTAGAGATATCAATACATGCAAATAAGGTAAGTCCTCTACCTTAAACCTTTTCACCTTGAACAGTGTGCCTCGATTTGCACGCCAACAATTCGGGCGCTCAACTTGGTCCTACAATTCCAAATGTACATTTAGACACTTTCATAGTGTTTCTGGTGGTTATATAAGCCATTATGAAAATTTACTAAAATGCCCCTAGGATCCAACCCGGCCCCACCGTACCCTGTCCGACTGTACTTTTCCTGAAATTTTGACATGGGCTATTTTGACATATTTTTACCCAAGGAATCCATTTCCGGACTCAGAATTACCAAATTCACTGCCAAAAGATGAAACTGCCCTTCGCAGCCTTACTTTAAGGGTTTTAGGGGCGTTTTCGTAACTATAACCCCACCTAATTTTCGCTCCTGAACTCAATAGAACCATCGAATCATTGAAAATCCAACTCTAACCCCTCCAAACTAGCCTTGGCCGAAATTCTTAGTTCTCCGAAAAAATTGGGGTTTTTCGATTTCGGCTCCGCATACGTGTTTCTTTCTACTCCTAACTACTTTATTAAGTATTACATTAGGTAATAACTACCATTTGGACCCAATTTTGGCAGCATAACCTCTTGGCATACACATTTCCAAAATTTAAAACAAAGGACAATTCGGCGAAATTTTACCGATTAAATTGTCCACAGCAGCTAGAATAATTAATATACAAAGGTTTGGAAGTTACCTCAAGCTTCCACTAGCTTTTTCCCAATATGACTGAAACCCTAACCTTTAAACAACAGATTTTTAAGCCTCAAAACCTTAAAGAACAAAGAAGAGTAGCTTATGGTCGGAGTTATACGTGTCAGGAGCTAAATTGGCGGAGAAATCGGCTTACCGTATAAGATCTCTTCTCCTTTCTCTCTCTACAATTCCACACTTTCTCTCTCTATTTTCAGAGCTGTTTGACGTCAGTTTTGCTGAAGGTAGAGGGAAGATGAAGCTTATATCACATATTCAATGTTATTTTATTCATTTGTTTAATTTCCAAAAATTCCAAAAATTAAATTTTATGTACATAAACCCTTAACTTGGTGTAACTATGTCATTAAGTCAAACTAATATTTCCTTCTTCATGCAACATATAGGAGGCACCTAGGGGTCCCTCCCTATGGTCTCAATTGGCTTCACAACTTGTTTCGATTACGTGTATAAGTAAAATCTCAATTTTGGTTAAAATTGCACTTTTTGCTCAAAATTTCCATAAATTCATATTAAATTGACCAAAATATTTTAAATATATTTTTTCCTTTTATTTTCCTTAATTAATTGAAATTAACTTTAATTGATCGAAAAATAATTAATATTGTGATAATTCAACAAAATTACGATTTTGCCATTACCTTTTTAATACAATTTCTTTTCTCATTTTTCTTTGGCCAATTCCCATATGTTTTTGGACCAAATATTTTCTCTAATATTTCTCCAATTTTGGACCTTAATATTGGGCTTTTTAAATTTCCTAAATTAATTCCATAATTATTTTACCCATTTTCTCATAAATATGAACATTTATAAAATTTATAAATTCCAAATTTATGAATATTCACCATTTTATTGAATTTCTCAACCATTACAATATATTTGGTGAATATAAAATTTGGGGTATTACACTGGGCAAAAGAAACAAACTTAGACTTAAATTTGTTCTGTTCTCAGTAAATGACCCAAAAAAAAAAAACTCACCAAATTTTGATGACATCAAATCTCTCTTCCATCTTCAAAATATACACAGACCCCTATTTGGAAAAACAAAAAAACTACTCTACACTCTCGTCCAATTTAAATTGCTTCCAAAATACCATTATTAATTTAATATTTTAGTTGTAAAAAAACATGTACGACAAAGTGTACAAAGTGCAAAAAAAAAAAAAAAGTATTTTAATAGAAGGAATGCCTATATACTATTTTAGTTCTTAATATAATACATATTTACTTAATATCTTCACACTAAGTTTTTGACTCAAGAACTTCATGTATGAATTAAAAAAAAAATTTAAACTGAATTAATAATATATGCCAATCCTGTGTAAATATACATTTATATCTAATTTTTTTTACTTTATTTATTTTTCAAATTAAACATGGTATTGATTTGGTTGATTTCTCAATCTTCTCATAAGTGTCTATGGCCTAACACGTTATGTGTCAAATATTAATGAGATGAGAATTTCAATAGTTTTTATAACACTCTCTTTGAGTGACTGCTGCGTCAGGCACAGTGGGAAGAGTGCTCAAGGAAGCGCATATTTCCCTAATTTAAATCTTCTGTATTGGATGGTGCATTCACATGAAAACCTCACTCTTTGCATATTATTGTTGTTATGCAATTGTTTGCCTTATCTCTTCACAAAGTTACCGATGGTTCCATATTCCATATCTATAATATTAGGTTCTGATACCACATTATGATACTCCCTCCGGTCCTAAATATAGGACAAAGTTTGTAGTGCAATTTTGCACTACAAACTTTGTCCTATATTTAGGATCAGAGGTAGTACTATGTACTAGAGATACATGCTATAGCTATTGGCAAAAAACAAATATAATTCCATATCCCATCATATGAATATTTAAAAGTCTCTAAGATATTTAGGATATGATCATTATTGGTTATGATTTCATAAATGAATATCGTTTCATATTCCACATCTAATATCAGGTTATGATACCATGATATGATATACATTATTGGAAAAACAAGGCTATAGCCACTGGCCATAAACAAATATAATCTCATACCCTTTAATACTTACAACATTAATATAAAAGCCATTTTGATCTTAGCGAGATTACAAAAGCTGCTATATGCAAAAAATCAAGACGCCGTAGATAGAGAAGGACGGAACTTATATCACATACGAGCATATGTGTTATTTTAATATTTTGCTTGTCTTTTAACATTTATTTTAATATTTTAGACAGCTTCGTTTGATTCTCTACATAATTTTTTTGCCAATGTGATTCTCTACATATTGCTATCATGCAATTGGTTTGCTTTATCTACTTCTCTCTTCACAAAATTACTGTTGTCCCGTTGGCAGGTATTAAAATTTTTAACAGGTGCCATTGATTCAATCTGCTAATAAAACTTTTAGCAGTATAAAATTTTCCTTCACCATACAAAATCAATTCAAGGACGCAGGAAGACATACAATTTTATAGGCTGATTCTATACTTCTTAACTGAATATTACATGACTAGAGGTACAATGACACAGGCAGACATAGACAATTTAATACTCTCTTAGGACCTTAATATAAGACCTATTTACCTAGTTTGATTATACTCCCTCAGGAGTATTAAGGAAGTTAGTTAAGGTAGATAATATGACATGTTTTTTTCTATAGCACCCTAAACATCTTCCTTAATTCTCTTCCTCTCCTTTTTACTTGATTATGTTTAAGAGAGCATCAATATGGGTAAATTGGGAAAATATTGATAAATGTGAAAAATATATCTTATATTTAAGACTAAAAACTACTCTATAATTAGGTTTTATATTAAAGACTGAAGGGAATATAACTAAATGGTTGAGCCTTACAACTTAGTGCTTCTTTGGTTGGACGATTGATAATCCTATAAGTGCTTATATACATAAGTCGAGATAACACTCTTTTCACATACTTACCTCGAATACCGTAAATCACGATTGAAAAGCTACTTTTAAAGACTTCAATCACTATTCCAAACGAGTTTACGTGGTTTCAATAAATCAACAAGAACTGAGTTGCTATGTATGATAATCACTCTTCCTATGTTTCATAGCTACTGGGCCTCTTCCATATCAGGAAAATGTTGTTACCATAGTCAAAAATTAGTCTCACATGAACTTTGTTTTCCTAGTCCACCACCTTTACTTACCCTCACATCCTAGAGACTAAGGTTCCATCAGATATTATTGTTTCGAGCATTTTAGCACAGTGCCACAACCAAAAGGAAAGACATTATTGGGAGAAAAAAAAATGGAGTAGCAAACCCTATAGCTGTGCGATATGAGCTCTACCCATAACTACATTCTCTTGTGCCACTCTCTTTCTAAATGCAATCCTTAAATTCAGTTTTCCCAAAGGAGAGAATCCAAACGTGTAGCCAAAATGTCCCACATTATACAACAAGTTCCAATGCACAAAATGACAACAGAGTTTGTGTTGTTCACTTGTTATTGAAACCTTTTAATGATTGCATTTCTTGCTTAGGACCTCAAAGTAATCAATATCAACATAAGAGTAATAGGGGGATAAGCCGATGCGAAGCATTTTACTGTTTTTCCTCTCACATTTCACTGTTTATAACAATAGTGTCGACTTACATCTCAAGCCGGTTCTTCACACTTTGGCTTCGTTCAAGTCAAACTACATATTTACGGTTCTTAGTTTCTTTTTCCCGTGTTGCACAGTCCTTAGTTGCAAAAAGGTTTTTCCTCAACTTAACTTGCACAGTCCTTTCTTGCTTTTTGTTGCCAGCTACACAATGCTTAGTTGCAAAAAGGTACTTCTGCCGTAACATATCAGTATAACGTCACTTTATTTTCAATGTGCATCATTCATTACACTTCGGTGATCCATTTACTCCACCGTCCACTGCGCATGCGCCTCCTTTCGGTATCTGGTACGAAGGAAAGAAAATTGAGGTAAAAATCGTTGCAATGCCTCTCTTCCCGGACTTGCGCTCATGCTATGGATGGAAGAAGACACAATCATTTGGGTAATCCATTAAGATCAGTGTCTTCGTTTTCTCCTTCTGAACTTCGATTTTTCAAATAATTTGTTTCCATGGCTTAAATACATGCTTTCCTCTCTGGTTGGCCATCGATATTCAGCTACCACAGTCTTCATGCTGTAAATCCTAACAATAATGAAATCATTCTATTGGTGAAGGTTGATCGGGAGTTTTGGAGGTCAGATTACGAGACGCATGGGTCAGCCTGTGGTGATCCGAGAAAGATCATATGTATTGATTATGTTGTCTTAGGTGAAAAGGTAATTTCTTTATGTCAAGTTTCTTTCTGATATCATGCCCCCTCTCTGCCCAGTTTGATTTTTTGCTTCCGATTGTGGATTTGGAAAAAAAAATGGATCTCTCCCATTGTCTTGAGGCTTGATGAACTCGAGTGGGTGTATTATTTTTCCTCATTTTTCTCGATTGATTTTTCTTTAAAAATCCACAATAGCGTTCTGTATGTGATTCCTCCCTTCCTTTGTGGTTTCCTAGTAGTTCTAGTTCCTCGGTTTGCATCTAATTTCTCACATCCCTTCATGCTGTGTTGCTTTTTTTTATTCAGTATCGGTTTCTTGGGTGTGTTGTTTTTTTTCTTGGCGAAACAAGCCATTCTCATTTTTTTTCTTTTTTCCCCAATTAGAACAGACCATACTACTTAATTCTTTTATTGTTGGTGCATGTTGAAAAGGGGGATCGTATGATAATGAGGCTAGGTGACTACGAGGTCATTGACCGATTCTGTAACATTATTAAGGAGGGTCGAGAGTATTTTGTCCATGATTTTGTGGTAACTTGTTGTGGTGAAGGGATCCATAACAAGTTCCTTATCATGCTGACCTTTGCTTCGAAGGTAGGGGAATGTCGTGCTCTTCTGCCAAAGCACTGTTTCAAGCTCTGTGATGTGGCTAACTTGGAAGAGCAGTGTCGTCATCCTTGCATGGTCACAGGTGAAGTATTCTAACGAAGTCTTTCCTTTGGTTTTGTTAAATGTTACTTGCTATTCTCATTGCTATATTTCAGATGTAATGGGATTCCTTTCTAGCATCGGTCCTCTCAGGAAAGTCAGAGTTAGAGGAATGATGACATATAAGCTTGCTTTTGTGGTTGGAGATAGACGGTAATTCTTTATTTTTGTTGGAGATGCATAGTAAAGGTGTAGTTCCATTTGCAACACCAATTCTTTTATTCTCCTTTTTTTGGTTCCAGTGGCAATCATTTGTCTGTTGTCCTTTATGGTCTGTTGGCCAAGGATGATAGGAAGGAGTTTGAAGGTGTATCTCAGTTGTCCAATCTGATTCTCATTGTGCAGTTTGGGCTGATAAGTAGAGTGTCTGGTATATAATTACCAACCATGATTTTTTCTTGGCCAATTATCTTTGAACTGTTCTCTAATTTGGTGCTACTGTTATTTCACAGGGAAGGTGACTATGGTGAATTATGGGTCTGCAACAAGGGTTTTTTGGAACCCTAGATTCATTGAGGTACTTCCCTTGAGGGTTTTGCTGTTGTCAAAGAGGCAAATCAGGAAAGTGTAGGAGCTAGATGTGTATGGGCGATAGATGTGTATGGGCGATAGTTGTATATAAGTCAAATTAGTTGGTAAGTTTTCTTGATGTGTGCTAGGTCGTTTTGTGTTTACATAGGGAGCTTAATTCCCACATATCGTGCCTCATACTTATTTGCCTGTCATTGACTCATTTCAGCTTTAAAGAATTGTAATTGAGCTATCTTATTTCGCACCTATCATTTAAATTGTCATCATGCCCACTTCTTCAACCATTACATTATACATTACACCAACAACACTTTGAGCTGATCCAACTTCTCATCTTGCATTTAATCTGTTCCCAACAAAGTCCATCCATACTGACATTGATTTCATTCTCTCAGCCCAAACTCATCAACTAGTACATTGAATGAAAGGCAGTAGTTGTTGGTCCAATATCCAATTACCACTGTAATCAAATCCTTACATCTCTGATTCATTAGGTAACTATTCATATCTTCAATGAGTACAGGTTAAATGCCTATCATGTATAGAATTCACTCAAGATTTTTTCCCTGATCTGTTTTACAAGCAGAAGGGGTTACATGATATGACTATTAGGTGTACATTCTGACTATGATGGATAACAAGGTATTTGACACACATGCTCATTACTTTACTAAGTATGAATACTTATTGTCTCTAGCACAGTTCCCTGCCCTAAACTACCATTAAAAATCCTACTTCCTAATGCCTAATGCAGACTCACTTACAACTGTGTCAGAATGCTTAATACCTTACCACTGACTGAGATACTAACAATAGTTAAATAATGTATATGTCTATTCTTGAATACGCATGCTAGCTTTAGTTCTTCTATAAAAGGCATATTAGTTTGCCAGTTTTCCCAGAATTCACCATTTTCGTTCATGTTTGTATTGTGAGCTAAACTGTTGTCATCTGTGGCGGGTAGGAAATGCTCAATGGTTAAAGATATTGATGATAGCATTGATATGTGGAGAATTGTAGTACGTGTGCTGAGGAGGTGGAATAGCTATCAAAAGGCCTCTCTATCTTAGTTGTATGCTATCTGTTTGCTTCTGGTGGACCAAGAGGTCAGTTGGTTTAATAAGTATCTTGCGTATCTTTGCCTTAATGTGTATGATTACATCACACTTTTCATTTATCCATATTCCTTTGTAGGGAAGTAAGATACAAGCTTCAATAATGAACAAATTTTTGTGGCCTCAGTTTGAAAAGACCCTATTGAAGGCCGTTCTTACTTCATTGCAAATATGGAGGTGATACCTAATGGGAAGGATTACAAGGCTGCTAAGCACAAGTTTAAAATCCTATTTAATTCAGCAACTTATGTTAAAGAAGAGACTTCTTCTATTCCACTGTCTATTTTTAGCTTCTTCCCTATTAGAGACATATTGACTCAAACTATTATTGGCACACAATGTACCTATTTAGTGAGTTTTCCTGCTTACTGAGTGACTTATCTCAATTTATCCTCATGTTAATTTATGATCTTTTTCTTAGATGTCATTGGCTTTGTGATAAGTATTGGCCCCTTGGAGGAATATCATTCAAGATCTGAGGTTAAGAGTAAGATGCAGTTGACATTGAGTGATGAGAGCTATTTGCACTTTGTGGTCTACTACTTTTAAATTTTATAGCAATATGGTGTTACTTAATACTTACGTTCTAGAATCCATTAGTGGCAGGGAAAATACTGTGCAGATAGTGTTGTATGATGAGTATGCTTTGAATTTCTATATGAATGATTTCACTAGTATTCAGAAGCCTATAGTGTTGGTTCCCCAGTTTGCAAGGGTTGGTTTTGATGACAATGGTTTGTTTCCTACTAACCCACCTATTTAATGTACTTCACTTTACTTATGATTATGGTTGCTAATGCAATATGTACATATTCTTTTCAAGTAGACTAGAGGTTTGTACCTCTTTTCATGCCGCTAAAATCCACTTGAATGGGAAGTTTATGGAGGTTCAAAATTTTCTTGCAAGGTATGCCATTTTACTTATGTAAAGGGAATTTAGTTAATGGTTTCAGTTTTTTAAATTGTCAAAATGCTTACTTCCTACATACATGTGAAGGGTATTTTGTTTGCATATTTCATTTCATCTTTTTAACTTGATTTAACTATGACCTTCAATTTACCTATCAACAGTGTTGAAAACTTGACATCACCAACTATAAGTTCACTGAGTCAAAGTGTTGATTCACAGAGGTCTAACTCTGCTGTTGAAAGCATTCTGAGGAATACACCTAGAGTTAAAGTTGCTGACATCCCTAATCAGGAATTGGTATTTTATCCGTGATTTTCCATTTTGTTTACTTGTGTGGCAATTTGAATTAAGTAAAATACTATTCTTTGCATGAGAGATATTTTGCTGTGTTGTGTGAGTTTAAGAAATTAGAGACCCGTCATGGATGGATTTAAGAGGGTTGTTCAAGGTGTGGCACAAAACCAAAAGTTGAGACTGGATCAACTTCATGTTCCAGCAACTTTTGTAAGGGGAAACTGTGTAGCATCCAATCCAAGTATGGTGAATAAACATGTCTACTTTGGATGAGTTGTGCTTATTTTTATTTCCATAAAGTAGTATATTTTTATAATTTCGTTTTGTTCAGGCTGAGACTTAATTACTTGATTGGTGATGATTTTGGAATTGCATCAGTTGTCCTTTTTTACAAGCATGCAACTGAGCTTATGAAGAAAACTGCAGCTGAGCTCAAAGCAGATATTCCTGAGGTCTGTTTATTTATTCTTTATCATTTTTTTATTGTCACCTGCACATCCTGATTTTGCTACTTATGGTTACACCTAGGATGCACTCAAATATGAATTTCCAAGTGAAGTAGACAACTTGATTGGGAAGAAAATGATCCTAAATTTGAAGTTGAACAAATACAATAAGGATCACCCAAATTCAAGTGTATCAGTTGCTTCATATGCTGAGTGTGCAGACCTTATGAATGAGTTTAATGCAGCTAATCCGCAGGTTCACTGTTACTTTTCGTACATAATATTGCTGAATCGTTCTATTTGCCAAATCTAGTAGTTTATACTAATTGCCATTACAATATCTACTAGGTTACAGAACCAAGTGGATTAGTTATTGATGAGGAGGAAGACTTTATCTTCATGAGGAATGCAACTGTTGAGGACAAGAAAAGAGTAGATATTGATGAATGTGTTGTGCTATCCAAAACTTTCCCCACTACTGTGCTGGATAGAGTTCCTGTTGGTGATGTCATGCCTGCAGTTTCTTTAAAGGGGAAGAGGAAGGTTTTTTCTAAGAAACCTTATGCTCAGGGTTCAAAGAGTGTTGCATTAGGGGATGAACCTCCAGCCAAATTTGTTGCAAAACCATTGAAGTCTATTAAGCAAGAGAAGAATTGAGTAGATTACTGTACTAGCTTCATTAATTTAAGTAGTTATCTTTAATGTAGACTATATTACTTAGCTTTTTGAAAAACATGTTCCTTCAAGGCATTCCTTTGTGTGTGTTTTGTAAAATGCCCCTGTATGTTGGAAGTAGTTATCCGTTTTGTTAATGTAATCAAGGAATAGAAAGTACTGTACTGTATGTTGTCATTTGTAAACCCTTTTGTGATGAATTACATGAAGCTACCATCAACATATGCATATGATGGGCCTTCTCTTTACACAGTTCTGTTGTGCTTTCCATTTCAATATGATGAACTTATATTGATGTTCTCAATTACATTTATTATGATGGTTTAACCTGATTAGTCAAAGCAATCACCTAAATATTCACAACTTTCCCACAATGATTTGGACACATATATGTATTGAGATAATGTCAAATTTGTGCCATTTTGTCCAGACATGTACTGACTTAATTAATTGATTATTTCAAGTCCTTATCGGTGCTTTCTTCATGAATATAAGCAGGTCCTTTATCCTATAGCATTGTTGTAGGTTGATGGTTCTAATAGACTCTTTTGAGGTATGAGCAAATATACCCTTCACAATTTATTTTTAATGTGACTAAGGGGGAATTTGTAAGTGTGTTTAACAATTGAGTTGCCTTTCAATATTGGCGGATGTCGTTAAGATGTGTTGTAATTTTCTATAAACTTATACTACCAAAGAGACTTGTGCTTGCTGCAATGGTTAACATTTGGGACCAGAGTGTTGAGCCATGATTATCCACTTCATATTTTTTCACATGCTGCAGAGTCATTTTTAGTCATGACCTAAGCTGCAACATATCTGGTCATATTTGTATATGGAAACTGGTGCAGCTTATTGTTCTTCTGATGTGTTCTTCCTAGGTATTTTCATTATGAGTTCTGATCTTTGCACTAAGCATAAACTACAGTATGGGTTTTGTGATGTTATGGTCTTCCAAGTTTTCACATATCTGCATTATTAATTAAATAAGTTATTCGATTATAGGTTTGAATCAGTTTTATACTAGGACTGCAGTAGGTGTAGTGATAGTATTTTTATCTTGGTCAAGATCTTCCTGTCACATGACAATGTATGTTAAAGATTTCTTTCTTGATGGAAGATTTTGTATGCCTTTATTGCTTCAATAGGTTCTGTGTGTTTGACTTAATGTTACTTCTACTCTCCTACTGTTGCACTCTATAGCATGTGAGGTTGTAGCTACATTATGTCAGGAAATTAATGATATTCCGCAGGAAGACTTGGGCAGTCTTGGAAACACTAATATAAAACAAGTACATATCTATTGTGCACAGTTCATCGTAGTAGAACCAAATATGATGAAGTTGTTGACAATCCCCATTCTGGAAAGTTACTGCCTGCACATACTGAAGAGAAGGTGATCACGAACTGCAAATTTTAGTCTTCCGCAATCCTCAATTAGGTCTATCCCATTTTGTTCCAAAATGCACACTCAACACTCCTTCAATGTATACAATGTATTCCCCTGCTATCATTGTCTCACGTGGAAAATTACTTCTGCAATAGCATCAACTTTCTACTATGATGTGAGGATGCTCTGTTATAACATTTTCCCACCTTAAAGTCTTCTCTATGTTGACCTTATAAGCTCATCTGTTGAATGTAGTGATTAAATGTAATGCTTTCTATTATTGCTGCCTGTGGTTAATCATGCTGCATTTTTTCCAACATTATCTTGCATTATATATACTGCTGTTTTAATGGTTACTGGTTTTGATTTGAAGAACGAAGTGTGTTATTTCCTAGCATACGTTTGAACTCTGTCTTACTATCATATTTATTCCACTTCTGGTAATAATAATGTTTACACTTCATGTGGTCTGAATTTTTCTTTCTATGTCGCCAAGAGTGTGGTTTCCAACTGTTTTTTTATTATTGTTATAAGGGGAAATGGTTACATACACAAGATAAATGTAATTGGCAAAGCGTGTTCAGCTTCCTTCTCCAACAACTTCAATATACCATTTACTTAATTAATTGGGATATTTTATATGCACCACAACTTGGAAAAACTACTGCATCATAGTTTTCCTCAACATTCTACAAGAACTATTCATCATTCATAATACAACAAAATTTATGTTCTTAGTCAATCACTTCCTTGTCACTAGCAAATCTACTAAGTGGTCAAATTCACAAGGTTTTTCGTCAAGTACCTATATTTGCCTTCTTCATTAACTTTGTCCATTGTGTAATACATGCTCTAACTAGGGTGGACTTCATCTTCAACTCATATCATTAGTTGCAATATGCTCACTAAAATTGCACCTTCGTTATAGCTACGCAATGAAAATATACATATTCCATTACCATTTATAAACATAGGAAGTTCCAATGTTACTGCAACACACATACTTAGCCTATACATTTATGCTATAACTATGTACTGCCATTACCTTCTTTCTTGAAGATGCCTCCCAAGAAAAGGCACTCTTAAATAATGGAGCCGCAGTTGACTATAAAGAACAGGCTAGGAGGAGGGTTTTTGAGGATATCACAAATGTGGTCACTTCTGATAAGTCACCGTTTCAATCTTTCAAAAGTCCTGGTATGTCGAGCTCTGACATGCTTTGTAACTGTTTCAGTTTAGATTGTAGTTGCTGTGTTTTATAAAGAATTCATTTCTACAGAGGAGATGGACTTCAGGAACAATACAACAAGATGCCGAAGTCACAGATTCTGCTCAACGGAAATAAATTCTGACCAACGAACCACAGTTTTCTCACCTTCACCAAGCATTCCAAGAAAAGTTTTCCATGCATTTGAGGCCACCCGACGCCTAGATTTCAATTTTGAGTCATCAACGAAAGGTAATTAAGTCATCTCATACGAAAACCTCCTTTCCAGTATATATTTGTTTATGGTTGATATAGGCACAAGTTTCTGGTAGTTCATGATATATAGAAAATTTTACCTAAACAAAAAAACTATGTATGTAAATAAAATGTTCCTCTATCCTCTAACAATTACTAATACTTCTGCATATCTGAACAGGTTCATCTCCAGTGTCTTCAACACATATAGCACTTTAAGACATGCCTTATTTGAACATACTTCCTTTAGCAATATATCAACAATAACATAGCAACCAGGTTGTCCTCCTTTAGGAGGCATGCTAAGCAAGACAGTTTCTACTTCTTCAAACTATAATTCCACAATTTTTGACCATTTTGTGTTCCTCCATTTGTCTTCATACTTGTCTCTACTTCTCAGTAACCACTATTGTAATTTTAAATATTTCTCTTTAATTCTTCTCAAAAAGATCTTTAATGAAGTCGTGCTTCATTGGTTTGAGAATTACATGAATTGTGGTATCATACTGCACTTATGTTATAATATGGGATTTCTATGTCCACAATTTCTTTGTATATGTATGCTTTAAATAATTACATATCATTTTCATGGATGAATAGGTCCAGAACAATATTATCCAGATCTTGACTTCACTTATAACGATGAATTGGATACTGATAATGAGGCTAGTGAGTGCCAAGAAGATTCAGCGGAAGGTATCATAACTATCAAAGAAAATAAGTATATGTATAATTTCCATGTATTATTTACTCATATTGTGAGGTTCAGATGCAGATACTCATGAAAGAGTATTAGAGGTCGGTGTTACCACACAAAATATACTTCAAAAGAGATCAAGGAAGCGACCACTTATTCTTGGTAGGTCATTGAAAGATTTTGAACATTAGTTTTGACGGTCATTAACAACAATGAAGTGGTTTTCTTAACAAATGTATCTAATATTGTAGAGTACATTGATGAGGGAGATCCTACTTATATCTGCCATCATTGTGGTGCAAATATGTGGTATAATAAAAGGGTTCTGAATCAAAACATTGCTGCACAACCAACTTTTACAATGTGTTGCTATGGAGGAAAAGTGAAGCTACCAAAAAACAAAGAGCCTCTGTCAGTTTTGTTTCATTTATTCTTTGACAAAAACTTTGAAATGTCTAAAAATTTCCATGCAAACATTAGGTCATACAATAACATGTTCGCATTTACATCTATGGGGGGAAAATTGATCACGCTAAAAATGATGGCTATGGGCCATACACATTTGTACTATCCGGCCTCAATTACCATTACATAGGCAGTCTTCTACCTAAACATGGATTAAAACCTGTGTATTCACTAATGTATATCTATGACACAGATAATGAAGTTCGTAATTGGATTTCTGCGGTGAGGTACATATATCTTCTAACGTATTGGTTAGCATTATGTTACGATTAACAATTGTATCCTTTATCTCATACAACTCCATTCCTTCTTCCTCAGCAAGCACTTGAAGGACTCGAGCATCAACGAGGTTTTAGTTAACGCAATTAAAAATGTCTTAGACTAGTTTAATCCATTCGTGCAACAATATAGGACAGCGGCTACAATGGTTAGCAAGCCTCATCCTCACGCGTTGAAGTTACATTTAATAAGCAACAGACATCATGATGGCCAAACACATAATTTGCCATCCGCTTCAAAAGTAGCAGCATTAATAGTTGGAGATATTGATATAAATTTCTAACGGAGAGACATTATTGTTGAGTTTTTCAGTACACCTCAAAGGCTACATGAGTTGCATCCATCATATCTTACTTTGCAGTACCCTATTTTATTTCCTAGAGGAGAAGATAGTTACAGGGACAATATAGAACATGTTCAATCGAACATCATAGCTTCTAATAAACCAAGGAAACGAGTTAGTATGAGAGAATACTTTGTCTTCAAGCTGATGGCGAGATATGATAAAGTGTCAACTATTTTGCATGCTGGAAGGCTTTTTAGCAATTTGTGGTAGATGCATATATGATGATTAAGGCCTAAAGGTTGTTATGGGTTAGGACACATCAGAAAGAACTCCGGGCAGACATGTACCAAGGATTGTCAGATGCTTATTTAGTGGGGAAAGAAGTGTAACAGCAACTGGAAGGCGCATTGTTCTACCTTCTTTATTTACTGGTGGAGCACGTTACATGATCCACGCTTATCAAGATGCGATGACTATATGTAGATTTATTGGGTATCCAGATCTATTCATAACATTTACATGCAACCCATCTTGGCCTGAAGTAGCAAGATACTACCAGAATGAATCTCTGTCTGTTGCAAATAAAGCTGATATATTATCCAGAATTTTCAGACTCAAACAATGAATGCTATTAAGAAGAAGAAGATCTTTGGTCAAATTCGTGTTGTGTACTGTTTCTTTTTCCAAATTCCATTAATAATATTTCAATCACAAATGTACTAACTTAGTTCTGTTCTTTTCCTATCCCATTTATTCCAGAAGTGTATACCATTGAATTCCAAAAAAGAGGTCTGCCACATGCACATATCCTTATATGGCTTGCAGAACGTGACAAGTTGAAAGACCCTGTTGATATCGACAACATTATATCCGCTAAAATCCCAGATGTGGATTCTAATCCTCAGTTGTACAAGTTGGTACAGTGATTCATGATGCATTCTCCTTGTGGACATCACAATCCAAAAGTGCAATGTATGGTCGATAAGAAATGCAAGAAGTTCTTTCCTAAGAAATTTAATGAAAGAACAATTGTTGACGAAGAAGGGTTTCCCACATATAGAAGAAGGGATGACGGGAAGTCTATTAAAGTAAAAGGCATTCCGTTGGATAACAGGTTTGTAGTTCCATATAATCCTTCGTTGTTGTCCATGTTTCATTCTCACATTAATGTTGAAAAATGCAATTAGTCTACTGCAATCAAGTATTTATTCAAGTATATCAGTAAAGGGAATGACCGTGTGGTAGCCTCAATCTATGATGGTGACAAAAATGGGAATCCTTAATTATCATTGGATGAAATCCAACAATATTATAATTTCTGTTATATCTCTGCGTGTGAGGCAGCTTGGCGTATATTTGGATTTGATATACATCATAGGTTCCCACCTGTTGAAAGGTTAAGTTTTCATCTACCAGACCAACAATATGTCATCTATTCTAACACTGATGATCTGGGCGAGGTTTTGGACAAGCCTAGAGTGTGTGAGTCTATGTTCCTTGCTTGGATGAAACAAAACAAAGATGATGATTTGGCTAAATCGCTATATTATTATGAATTCCCTCAATATTATGTGTATCATCGAAGGCAACGAATCTGGAAAAAAAGGAAAAGAGGATTTGCAATTGGATGACTTACTCATATTTCACCTTCATCTTGAGAACTATATTACTTAAGGATATTATTGACTAAATTAAAAGGTCCTTCATCTTATGCAGCCATTAGGACGGTCGATGGTATCATTCATCCAACATATCGTGCGGCATGTATTACATTGGGATTATTATATGATGACACTGAATTTATCTCTGCTTTAAAAGAAGCTTCAGTGTGGGCAATAGGCTGTTTATTGTGCACCATGTTCGTGACCATGCTATTATGCAGTTGTTTAGGGCGACCTGAGGTTGTATGGAAAGAGACTTCTCAAATTCTTTCAGAGGATCTATTATACATCCCACCTGAAGATCCTATCTCATCAAGTATGTTCATATTTTTTGCACCTGTTTTGAAAACTTCATATTTTAACACACTTGCTTTGACCTGTATGTTTTCATTGCTTTAGGGATGGATATATCAGCAGCGGAAAAAGAGCAAGCTTCCCTTACTGACATTGAAAGACTTTTGCGATTGAATGGAAAGAGCATTTCAAATTTCCCTTCGCTCCCATTACCTACATCGGTCAATCATGTTGATGTTGGTAATCATTTGATCCGTCAAGAATTAAATTATGATAAAGTTGAGCTTCGAGCGCAGTTAGCGGATATAATGAAATCATTGAACGCAGAGCAAAAGTTATTTATGACTCATTCATGTCTTCATTGAACGCTGGTGTTGGTGGATTTTTCTTTGCGTATGGTTATGGAGAAACTGGGAAAACCTTTTTATGGAATGCCTTTACGTCAATACTTCGCTCCAATGGTGAAATAGTGCTAACCGTTGCGTCAAGCGGCATTGCGACCACATTGTTACATTCTGGAAGGACAGCTCATTCAAGGTTTGCAATACCCATTGCAGTTAACGAAGATTCAATGTGCAATATTAAACAAAATTCAATGTTGGCTGAGTTGATTAAGTCCACTAAATTGATCATTTGGGATGAAGCACCAATGGTCCAACATTTTTGTATCGAAGCATTTGACCGAACTTTAAAGGACATTATGCATTGTGAATGTCCATTTAGTGGGAAGATTGTTTTGATAGGTGGTGACTTTCGGCAACTGTTACTTGTTATCCCAAAGGGGACGCGAGCTACTATAATAAATGCTTGCATTACTTCATCATACTTGTGGGATTCGTGTACAATCTTTCATCTCACAAAAACATGAGACTATGTTCTTCCTTGAATCCAAATAGTCGTAAATTGCAAGTGTTTTCAGATTGGCTTCTAGATTTAGGTGATGGTAAATTGGGTTTGCCACATGATGGTATTGTAGAGTTTGACATTCCTGAAGAATTCCTCATTTGAAATTATCAATTTCGTATGCATGCTATTGTGTCTGTGACATACCCCGACTTACTGGAAAATTTAGGTAATTCAGAATACTTCAACAGTCGTGCCATTCTATGTCCTACCATCGAGAGTGTAAACCATGCCAATGAATACATGTGCTCTTTATTACCTGGTGACATGATGGAGTATTACAGTTGTGATACTATTTCCAAGTCATCGCAAGAGGTTGATGGATTTGATGATCTTTACAGCACAGAGTTCTTAAATACGATTGAATATTCAGGATTGCCCAGGCATAATCTTACTCTCAAGGTTGGAGTACCAATAATGCTATTAAGGAATATAGATCAAGCTAGTGGGTTATGTAACGGAACCAGGTTACGTATCACACTTCTTGGAAAAAATGTTATTGAAGAAATAACATTGAACGGGTCAAACCCAAATCAAAAGGTTTTGATTCATGGAATGGATATGAATCTCTCAGACAGTAGTCTTCCTTTTCGGATGAAGAGAAGGCAATTCCCGATTGCTTTGTCTTTTGCAATGACAATCAATAAGAGTAAAGGTCAGTCATTACAATTTGTTGGGCTATACCTATCAAAGCCAGTGTTTACACATGGACAATTATATGTCGCCTTATCAAGAGTTAAAAATATTGCAGGTTTGAAAATTCTTATACATGATGGTAGTAATCATCAGAAGTGTACAACTACCAATGTTGTATACAGGGAGATATTTAGTAAGGTAGAGAAGCCTATGTGAGTTGTTATGAAGGTGTTCGGCAGTTGTGGCCGATCTTTTATTTGTTGTTCTGATATATGTGGCCGAACTTGCTACAAACACAACAATATCTTGTTTTATTCATAAGTGCCATGTAAATATGCTTTTTGTGAACGTGGCTGTTTTGTTGCGGTATGAATACTTTTTGTTTGTGGTGTATGTTCACAGATTTGCATGTGTGCCAACAAAATAAGTAATCAAGTATTTTATGTTTGTATTAGGAACTAAGTTGAAGTGTGTCCTTATATTTTCAACAAAATGTCTATCGGAAAAGGATAAAAGATGTGTAATTCAATGCTGTAGTCGTTCGTGCACCAGCACAAAGCATGGGGGATTTTTTGCTTGTTCTTCCTAATAAAAGCATAATATACTAGGGCACCGAACATTCGAATGCCCAGCAAACTTCTGTTCCAATAAACATTTTCAGTAGTAAAAACTATGCCACACAACTATTTATGGTAATTTAAAAAAAAAAAAAAAAGGGCAGCCTCATATTGCTTTTTCTCTGAAAAATTCACCAATAACAATTCATTAAATACAAAGAGCTACAATGGGATACTATAAAAAGTGTACAGTATAAAAACGAGAAGTGTATTATATTACATATAACAGCAGCCTAGTCACAAATGTGTCTAACATGAACTCTGTTTTTCTTGTCCATTATCACCACCACCTTTACTTATACTCAGCATCCGAGAGATTATAAAGTTCCATCAGACAATATTGTTTCTAACATTGTAGCACAATGTCACAACCAAACGGAAAGACAATATGAAAAAAAGAAAATGAAGCAGCAAACTCCATACCTAATTATGCTCTATGAGCTCTTTGCATAACTACATTCTCTCTCGTGTTACTCTCTTTCTAAATGCATTCCCTACATTCACTTTTGTGAATGGAGAGAATCCAAAGGCGAAGTAGGATCTACCTCCCCTCTCGTGTTCTCCTCAGTGTTCCCACATGTATTCTAAGGTGAAAATGGTACTGAAAAATTTCAACTGTACATCGATATATTTATGAGGAGAGTTATATTATTTATCAATTATAAGACTGTTACATAGATGACCAAGCTCGGGTCTTGCGTCCATCCACGTTGCAAATTTCATTTCGTCAGGAGATTTGCAGTACAGATAGGATCTAAATGCAATGAGGAAAAAGTACCACCTGCAAATGAGAGGGAAAAGAGGAGTGGTTAAACAATAAATCACATGGGCTACACTGACTAATATAGTCCTTCTGGTCTTTATTATAAGATCCTTCCCTTCAATCTTTATATAGGACCAATTATCTCTAAATTAATAATTTTATCTCTAAATACTGGGGGCTGTTTGGTATGAGGGGAGGGGAGGGGAGGGGAAGGACAATTCTTATGAGTTGAATTTAAACAAAAAAAAGAAGAAGAAGTGGGGTTACAAAATTTTAATAAAGAAGAGACGTAAGATAAAAAGAGTAAAACAAATTAATTAAAAACTTTGAACCCCACTTCTCTAATTTTTCTTAAAATCCAACTTATAAAAATTTTCCCTTCTCTCCAAATCCATCATACCAAGCAGGCCATAACTTACAAGTCATAACTAGCTAGACAACTTCTTTTAATGAATGAACTTCACTAAGAGTAATTTTGTAAATTTAAAAAGCATTAACTAATTTTAACCGAATTCTTTAATTAATGTAAAGTTATTAATAGATCTTTAAAATAAGAACTGGAATGAGTAATTTCTACAGGCAGCCATCAGGAGTGGATTCATTCTTAGTGCAAATTCAAATGGAAATAATTCAATTGTCAAATCTAGCTAAAACGTTAATAGGAAGAGTAGGCAAAATTTTACCTCAAAGCCTTAATACCCATGTCCATAAGATACGCGCGTTCCTCATCATCAACATCAGTGAGCTTCTTAAATTTCTTACTGTAATAAAGAATATCGTCTCGTAGATGCCCTGCTCCTGCACATCTATTGAGCAAAAGAAACAAGCTCCGCCTTAAATTTGTTCTGTTCTCAGTAAATTACAAAAAACTCACCAAATTTTGTTGACATCAAATCTCTCTTTTATTTTCAATATATCCAGAGACCTCATTTTGGGGGGGCCCGGGGGGGGGGGGGGCGCTCACTCTGCACTCTTGTCCAATTTAAATTGCTTCCAAAACATCCTTAATTTAATTTTTTAGTTGTAAAAAAAATTATGTATTTGGGTGTTTTCTTTGGACTTAATGGAGGGTATTTTGATTAAAAAAAATATAAATTTAATCAGATTTCAAAGAAGTATAAGCATATTTTTAATAGAATGAATGTCTATATACTCCTTTGGTCCTTAATGTAAGACCAATTTACTTAATTTAATTATATTAAAGAAGTTAGTTAAATTAGTTAATGTGACATATTTTTTCTACAATATCCTAATCATCTTCCTTAATTCTCTTCATATCTCTTTATCTTGATGATTATTGAGGGAGCATCAATATGGATAATTTTAGAAATGATTGATAAATACAAGAAACAAGTCTTACATTTAGGACCAAGGTCCACTCCCCGATTAGGTTCTACATAAAGGACTGAAGGAGTATTATTCTTTTTGATAAAAATACAGATAAGCAAAAGGTTCAACCATGTTGCCACATCAAAAACGACCAGAGTAGGGTAGAAATTATATCAGTCAAAGTTATCTCCCCCAGTCCCCCCCCCCCAAAAAAAAAAAAAAAAAAACAGAGAAAATCAAAAGAAAAAAGGAAAACAAAATATGCATTTACTTTATCCGCTTTGCTGTTAAACAGGATTTAGAAAAGGTCATAGCACATAGCAAAAGCTTTCACACAAGCCAAAGTTAATCACCTTTCAATCACAAAGTCGACATCTGCTTTGCTTTGAGGGCCGTGTATGAGGACTCTTGTAAGGTTTAATATGTCCCTGTAGTCACCCATCCTGAGTGCTTCTTCGTTAGAGACTCGAGAGATCATATTCTCTTCAGCCACTGGGGATAAAGCTGGTCCATGCAATGGTCCCGGAATCTTGGATGCAAAGTTTGCATCTGCACCAATTCTAATACACATAATGGCCATTGCATATGCAACTCCACCATAACCTGTGTGTGATATGAAAAGGTAACTTCCTGCAGAGCTGCAACAAAGGGAAAAAAGATAGAATTTAACATTCCACACAAAAAATAAGAACTCAAGCATTGGATTACTGATTAGACACGTACAAAATTATTCTTTAGAAAGCAAGCACACATAACATATAACACACGGTCCTCTATATATATATATTAACATATGAAGGCTACTTGACACAAAAAGGCTAGATAATTCTGAGACGCAAACTGATGTGCTGCCATGACACTTACACATCTTTACAGTACTGGATTGCATCAACATCTGAGGCCAAAGAATCTCTCCCTCTTGTTAAAGGTATCCTCCTATAGACAATATCATATCCCTCATCTTTCAGATCAGAGTAAACTTCTGCAGGTGTCTTCACTTCATCCGCCAAAATGTTTTCCCAGTATCCAACAACACCAGATTGATTTGTTGAAGGGTTGTATTCTTCACGATGTAGCAGCATTCGTCCACCAGACTTTCTAACCTCAGCAAGTATATCTTCTTTTAGTCGTGCCTCCATGTGTTCCACCTGCATCGCAGTTAGTAGATACCATGAGTTATGTAACACGGAATTTTGTTATGTATTCCAAGTGACATGTTATTGAATAAGATGACACACCACAGGACCAGTGATGCCCACATGCTTGAGTGTATCAACAGGCTTGTTTAACTCCCCCAGGACAAAAGGAGTACCACCGATATAAACGGCCGCTTCCTCTCTCAGATCAGTCAATATAACTTTCTGAGCAACTGAGGCATCTGCTTTAGGCTTAGCTCCTAAATACGCTAGCATTTCCTTGGCACCAAATATGGTTGGAGTTGCCATGCTATAGACAGGGTATTCATCAACCTTAAAAATAAAAGATTTAGCATAATGACATTTCACAAAATTATATATCCCGCTATATAATGTGAGATTTCTATGCGCTTACTGAGAAGAAGAAAAATAAGAACATACAGATGCATACATGGGCAAATAACATTAAAAAAAAACCCAAAAAAAAAAAAAAGTCAAAGCTTTTCATGAGAAAATCCTCAAGGCAATGGTAATATATATACTTCATGCAGATTTTCTTATTTGGCTTATTTTCTGGTTTTATTTTCATAGCTTCATAATCAAATTAATATATTTAAGGAAGAATCAGTTGCTTTTCTAGCAACCAGTATGCAAGACACAGGTATGCATTACATTAAGCCAATTGAAGAAGCAACTACGTTAATAATAATATTGCCCGACTGGATTGCTTGTCTTTCTTCTCCTAGTTAGTTTCTCAGCCAGTGACGTCTTACATGCTTGCTTAGCCTTCATGGATGAAGTGAGACTGCTAGGAGGGATTTAGTCATGTCATGTGCTTTTTCCCAATCAATAATTACCAAAGAGACGTATATGTGTCTTCCACAAGATCATAGGGTTGAAGGTAAATCAAATCACCCAGCATGCAACATAATGGTTCTTCTGAAGTCTAAACTAGTACTTTTAGTCCATATAATGTTTCATCACTGTTTTCGGTCATCATTTGATAGATAAGTTCGATTAAAAATAACTATAAATTTTGAAGTTTTGGTTATTTTTACAAATCACTAGAATGGTTTCTTTCCTGTGCTCATTTAGGATCTATTAATTCTTAAAACATAGTCAGACATTATCTACCACTTATATGCTACACCAAGGAAGCATTTCACAACCTAGAAAGATAACAAAAATAAATAAATAAATTTAACCACATAGACCAAATTTAAATTAAAGCTAAATGACTGTTAAGAATGAATTATCACAATAAAAGTAACCCAAAAAAAAAAGTTATGAGGGCTAATGAATCCAACTCCTAATTTAGATATCATAATAACAATATGAATAATCCTTCATTTTACAATTTAATCTTTCGAGTTAAAATGGTCCTTGATCTGACATCAGAAACTCTAGCATAAGTGGTCAAAAGTATTTTCTATGTTGCCTACCATCTCTTAATAAAAGCAAGGTGCAGCACATGATATGATATGGTCCCTGCCATCCTATATTGCATCCAGGTAAAGTTACCACCCGTGCTGATGAACTAGATAAATAATAAGAGCACATTCCCTTTTATTTTTTGGGGGATAATTAAAAAAAACTCAAAATATCTCTTTCGCAATGTTTTGCCTTCTATTTTTACTGTGTCCATATATTTAATATTCTAAGAAAACTGAATAAATTGAAAAAAAAAAAAATGATAATTTCATGATAATTAAACTTATTATTCACATTTACACAAGTAAGAGGATCAAAAGGAAAATAAAGAAGATGGAGTATTAAATTGTCCCATCAGACAACAAACAATTAAATCAATTTTGCAAAGCTAATCATGCAGACAACTATTTTCATCAAATAAACATATTAAAGATGCTAATTCTACCTATACTTGCATGATCCTGTAGGTCCCCACTGGATGTGTAGCATTACTGTCTGGCAACACAAATCTGATGATAGTTAGTTTCTTTAGCAGTGCACATACATGCAAGCATACCTTGTAAACATGAGGTGCACCATGTATTTGCATGTGGCTGGAAGTTCTGTGACCCGGAAAGATATACATTTTTAGTATGGAGCCCTTCCCCAGAACAGAACCATTTTGAGTCTTGACAACTTCCTCCATCACCATATCTCCATGCTGGGACTTTTCAGGCGCTCTCATTTCTTCCTGCATTTCAATTTGAGCAATCCTATCTTTAGTGGTTTGTTTTACCCTTTTGCGAGGATGGAGAATAATAGATAAATAGATAGAGAAGATTTACAAGGACACTGAAAAATCTCCCTGGTCTCAATCTGATGCTCCATTTCATGGCCTGCACCTCTGACCTCAGATGCAACCAATCCTTAAATGTAATTTTTAAGTCTCCTTGTCCGCAAAATCCATCAAATGCTTCACTTCCAAGATATGCTGCAAAAGCAATTAGACGGAAATCCCGTTCCAAATACTCAGCACCACGGTTCAAAGCCACTCTCCTCACTCTAGGTTCAACATGTTGATTAAAAACTTTTCTATATTGCAGAACAGCCTGGCGTATGTTTTGAAGTGTAGAACATCTATCAATAACAGCATCTAAAGCCTCTCGGCATGCCACCCCATTATCAAATAAAGTTGTTATCTTCCATAACAAGAGGATGTCATTTATACCAAATACATGGCTTTGTTTCTCATCAGTTTTTATTTGCAAAGCATTAGAGGGTAACACAGTAGCATTACCCCCAGTTTCATCTCCACTTAAGGAATCACCATCCCCTTCATGTGTCACATCATCCAGGATTTTAATGGGCCTCCCATGATCAATTCGAAGTTTTACAAGACAAGCTATAACAGTGCCAGTGGTTGTCCTGCCTCGGCCCATCTGAGTTTGATGAGAAATTAGCAGCAAATAATGAAGATGAAATGAGGACTAAAAAAGCTTATAAAAGAAACACAAAGTGAAATAGAGGGAACAGCTTGTGGAATAAAGAACTGAAGTCACCTGACAATTGAAAACAAAGGCAGTGTCCTTTGTAGAAGAAGCAATATTAGCAGCAATTGTATCAAAGTCGTGTAATCAGAATGTTGGAAGAAGTTGTATTTCATTCATGTATACATTAGGTATTTATATACAAAGTAGGAGCCTCAGTATTAATGGCTCATTATAACATATTATGGTGATTGATACTAATCATAATCCCTAATTATGTGGGATACTAACAATCCCTAATTAAGTGGGATATTGTTTCCTAACACTCCCCCTCAAGTTGGAGCATAGATGTTAATCAAGCCCAACTTGTTACAAAGATAGTCAACCCGTGTGCCATCCAAGGCCTTAGTCAAAAAATCACCCAACTGATCATTAGACGGTACATGTCCTGTAGAGATAAAGTTCTTTTTGATCTTATCACTTACAAAATGGCAATCAATCTCAATGTGTTTCGTACGTTCATGGAACACGGAGTTGGAGGCTATATGTAAGGCAGCTTTATGATCACACCACAACTTCGCAGGTAATGACGTGGCAAGACCAACCTCCTTCATTAACTAGTGAATCCACACAATCTCCTATACGGACTAAGACATGGCTCGATACTCGGCCTCTGCACTAGACTTGGCTACTACGTCCTGCTTCTTGCTCCTCTAAGATACCAAGTTTCCACCAACAAGAACGTAATAGCCTATAGTGGACCTCCTAGTCGTCTTTGACCCCACATGATCTGCATTACAGAAACACTCAATCTTTGTGTGACCATGATTCGTATAGAGTATATCACGACCAGGGGACCCCTTCAAATAATGCAGGACATGTTCCAAAGCTTCCCACTGAGCAACGTTCGGTGCTACCATGAATTGGCTAAGTCTACTGACAAGAAATGTTACATCAGGGTGAGTTACCGTGAGATAGTTTAATTTTCCAATCAGCCTTTGGTACCGCTCAGGGTAGGCAAACGGTTTAATCTTCTTAGGATCAATCCTTTTTCTCACATCCTCGGGTAGTTCATCAAACGGCACACTATCATCAATGTCCAAAAAGGGATTAGGAATCATGGGACAGCTACTGGGTGTTGCCCCAATTTTCCCAGTTTCTTTCAGTAGATCAAGGACATACTTCCACTGGGTTAGGAGAATGCCTTTCTTGCTTCTCATAACTTTGATCCCAAGAAAGTACTTTAACGAACACAAATCCTTTGTTTGGAAATGAGAATTAAGAAAGGCCTTGAGTGATGAGATCCCTGACGTATCACTACCTGTAATAACAATGTCATCGACATAGACCACTAGGAGAATCATGCCAGCATCCGTTCGTTGATAAAACACAGAATGATCACATTTACTTTGGTTCAGACCAAACTTCTTAACCACAAAACTGAATCTGTCAAACCAAGCACGAGGGCTTTGTTTCAAACCATATAAAGACTTCTGAAGGTGGCATACCTTGCTATGCTCCCCCTGAGCAACAAAGCCAGGCGGTTGCTCTATGTATACTTCCTCTAGAAGATCACCATTTAAAAAGGCATTCTTAACATCCAGTTGATGAAGATCCCATCCATGGGTAGCTGCCATAGAGATAAACAGACGAATAGAGGACAACTTGGCCACAGGGGAGAAAGTTTCGGAGTAGTTAACACCATACGTTTGAGCATAACCCTTAGCAACCAATCGAGCTTTCAATCGTTCCAAGGTGCCATCAACTTTTGTCTTAACGACAAACACCCATTTACACCCAATAGCCTTCTTTCCTGGAGGTAAATCAACAAGAGTCGAGGTACCAGCCTTATCAAGGGCCATCATTTCCTCTTCCATCGCAACACGCCAACCGGGATGGGCCAAGGCTTGGGAAAGATTGGTGGGAATGGCAAGAGAGTCGAAGGATGCTATGAAGGAACAAGATGTGGGCGTCAGGTGATTATAGGAAACAAACGAGGAAATCAGGTACGTACAAGTGCGTTTACCTTTGCGGAGGGCAATGGGTAGGTCAGCAGAAGGGGCAGTAGGATCTAGAGTATCAGGCACTGGTACAAGGTCAGAGACAGGAGAAGGCGAAGGGGCTAAGGGCGGATCAGGCGTCGAGGCAGGTATTGGGAGGTCAGAAAGACGAGCAGCGGCATTACTTTCCTTAGGACGTCTTTGATAAACATGGTGGATCGGAGGTGGAGCAGGTGCCGGCACAGACTCTTGCACTGGTGGGGAATGAACCTCATACACTAAGAGGTGATCAAGATCGGGGTCAGGGGTAGAAGATGGAGGTAGAGCAGGGACAGGGAAGAACGAAGTGGACTCATGGAAAGTAACATCTGTAGACACAAGATAGCACTGAAGATCGGTAGAATAGCACCGATAACCCTTCTGAATCTTAGAATAGCCAAGGAAGACACACTTGAGAGATTTTGGATCAAGCTTAGTGACACAGGGACGAATATCGCGGACAAAACAGACACAACCAAAGATTTTTGGATCAATAGGAAACAAGGGTTTGGAAGGACACAAAGTTGTGTATGGAATGTCACCACTGAGAACAGGAGATGGCATACGATTAATAAGGAAGCAGGCGGTGGACACAGCATCAACCCAAAAGGATTTAGGAACATGCATTTGAAACATTAGAGCGCGGGTGACTTCTAATAAGTGCCGGTTTTTTCTTTCAGCTACACCATTTTGAGCAGGTGTATCTGCATAGGAAGACTGATGAAGCATGCCATGTGTAAGCATATAGTCGTGAAATTGGGTAGAGAAATACTCTTTAGCATTATCACTTCGTAAGGTTTTCACCGAGACATCAAACTGAGTTTTGATCTCGACACAAAAATTGCAAAAGTGAGAAAATAACTCAGAATGATTTTTCATTAAATAAAGCCAGGTGGTTCGAGAAAAATCATCAACGAAAGTAACAAAGTACTTAAAACCAGACATGGACACAATAGGACAAGGACCCCAAACATCAGAATGAACCAAGTCAAAGGGGGACGCAGCCCGTTTATTGACGCGAGGTGTCAGGTGAACACAGTGGTGTTTGGCAAACTGACACGACTCACACTCTAAGGACGACAAATGATGAAACTGAGGATATAACCTCTTCAAGGATGACAATGACACATGACCTAAACGACAATGAACATCAAATGGAAAGGAACCACCAAAGCAAGCAACTGAACGTGGCACCCGATTGTCAAGAAAGTAATGACCGCCAGATTCATATCCCCTACCAATAATCCGCTTCGTCGTAAGATCCTGAATCACACAATGGTTAGGAAAAAGTGAGATAAAACAGTTTAACTGACGAGTAAGCTTGCTAGGAGACAAAAGGTTAAAAGCAAGGTCAGGAATATTAAGGACAGACGATAAAGAAATAGAGGATGTTGGTGTAACAGTGCCTGATCCAAGGACATGAGAGACAGAACCATTGGCAATAGTGATAGAGGAAGGGTTGGCATAAGGTGCATACGTAGAGAACAAATGATGGTTACCTGTCATGTGGTCAGTGGCACCGGAATCGATGATCCACTTAGAGGAAGAAGTAGCAAGGCATGAGTCACTGTTACCTGTAGCAAGTGTACTCAGAGTGGATGGAACATTGGCCAACTGATCTGAGGATTGTGCCATATGAGCAGCGCCAGTACGTTGCAGCTTGTTTTGCAACTTGCGACAGTAACATTTGGTATGTCCAGGTTCTTTACAATAGAAGCAAATAATAGGACCAGGGGTCGGGGTGTTGCCTGAGTGAGGAAGACCTTGGTTCCGTGAATCAGTAGAGGTCGAGGATGATGTACCATTTCCAGACGGCAAGAAGCCCTGATGGCGGTTATCAGTGGGACCACGGCCAGTTAATGCACTAGCATTAGGTGCAAAGGCTGGATGTAAGAGGCTATCTGCATGGAGCATACGAGAGTACACATCCTGAAGTGAAGGAAGTTTAGAACTAGACAGAACCTGGGAACGAACTGTCTCATAGACCGGATCAAGGACAGTAAGAAAGCTAAGAATTGCCAGTTTCTCCATATTATCAGCCTGGACCCGAAGGTCAGGGGTAGACAGCATTAACATCTTCAACTCTTCATACATTTTCTTAAACTCCACATAAAAGGTCTTCAAAGAACGGCTCTGCTGTTCAGCACGATAGAATCCCTTACAGACATCATGAATGCGAGTAATATTGTCTTTTCCAGAGTACAAATATTCCAAGCAACTCATAAGTTCCTTAACAGTATTACAGTGACTAACTGAGGGAAGGATTTCGCTGTTAATAGAATTCTGGATTTGCAAGAACAACCGGGCATCAGCTCAGGCCCAAGCCATCTTAGGGTCATCTGTAGGAGGCGTATCAGTCAAATGGCCCTCCTTCTCAATACTGAGTAGGTACATGCGGACGGTTTTGCTCCAATCCATATAGTTTGTCCAGGTCAATTTATGTTCAGTGATTTTGTTAGTCACAGGAACAATTTCAGTAGTGACACTAGCTTTGGAATCAGCCATTAATGCAAGTAGATAGCACCAAACCAAAAAATATGAGCCCCAAACAAGTACACACACTAACGAAGCTGTTAGGAAATTAGTATCTTAGTATCCCATATAATCAGGGATAATTAGGATTCCTCATAATTAGGGATTGGGATTGATATCAATCACCATAATGAGCCATTAATGTAGAGGCTCCTCTCTTGTATATAAATACCCTACATCTATACATGAGAAATACACTTTTCAGTAAATAGAATTACATGGTATCAGAGCCTAGGAGCTCTCTATTTCTCTTTCGTTTGCTTTCGGCGTCGTCTGTGTCTGGTTTCCCTTCGTCCGTCACTGTTCACACACCAGGATTGCCGGTGACCGAGCGCATCTATGTACACGCGCCACACAGGGGGTCTCGCCAACGTCCGATCGGCTCTTCCCCGGAGTTTCGCCGCCATCTGAGCCGCGCGTGGGTGTCACGCGCCACCTCCAGATGCGCCAGAGATCCACGCGCCGGCGCGTAAGAGAATTTTCTGACGACGTTGCTGCCGCCGTTTGCTGTGTTCTGACCGACTCGCCGCCACCGTCATCTCCCATGTGGGTGTGTGCCGTGGGTACTCCCTATTTTTGGTTTGGTTGATGATTTGTCCATTTGGTACTTCTGTTTCTCTGTTTCTGGGCGTCTGGTTCTCTGTTTCTGGTTCTATTTCTGGTTGCTGCATCTGGTTCTGTATTTCTGGCTGTTTCTGGTTGGTCTCTGCACTACGTTGCGTTCTTGAGAGTTGATTTTGTGGTGCTGCTCTTGGCTAGCTCTTGTTTGGGGCTGTTTCATTGGTGTGGGCGTGAGGCCACTCCGTTTGCTTTCTTGGGTGTTGATTATTTCTACTTAGAAAGGGTTTGCTTGCATTGATGGCTGATTCCAAGGCTAGTGTCACTACTGAAATTGTTCCTGTGACTAATAAAATCACTGAGCACAAATTGACCTGGACGAATTATATGGATTGGAGCAAAACCGTCCGCATGTACTTGCTTAGTATTGAGAAGGAGGGCCATTTGACTGATACACCTCCCACGGATGACCCTAAGATGACTTGGGCCCGAGCGGACGCTCGTTTATTCTTGCAAATCCAGAATTCTATTAGCAGTGACATCTTTCCCTCGGTTAGTCACTGTAATACGGTTAAGGAACTTATGAGCTGCTTGGAATTTCTGTACTCTGGGAAAGGAAATATTACTCGCATTCATGATGTCTGCAAGGGATTCTATCGTGCTGAACAGCAGGGCCGTTCGTTGAAAAACTTTTATGTGGAGTTCAAGAAAATGTATAAAGAATTGAAGATGTTAATGCCGCCTACCACTGACCTTAAGGTTCAGGTTGATAATATGGAGAAACTAGCGATTCTCAACTTTCTTACTGCCTTGGATCCTGCCTATAAGACTGTTCGTTCTCAGGTTTTGTCTAGTTCTGAACTTCCTTCGCTTCAGGATGTGTACTCTAGTGTGCTACGTGCAGATAGTCTCTTACACCCAACTCCAACTCCGAATGCTAGTGCATTAGCTGGCCGTGGTCCCACTGATAACCGTCAACAGAACTTCGTAAAAGCTGGCCATGGTATACCATACTCGGCCTCTGTTGATTCAGAACCAAGGTCCTCTACGCTCCAGCAACAATCCTTCGACTCCTGGTCCTATTGTCTGCTTCTATTGTAAGGAACTTGGTCATACCAAACGGTATTGTCGTAAGTTGCAGAACAAGCTACAACGTACTGGAGCTGCTCATATGACCCAGTCCTCAGATCAATCTGACAATGTTCCATCCACTCCGAGTGCACTTGTTACAGGTAACGGCGACTCATGTCTTGCTACTTCTTCCTCGAAGTAGATCATTGATTCCGGTGCCACTGACCACATGACAGGTAACCATCATTTGTTCTCTACGTATGCACCTTATGCCAACCCCTCTTTTATAACTATTGCCAATGGCTCGTCCTCTCGCGTCCTTGGCTCCGGCACTGTTACACCTACATCCTCTGTTTCTCTATCATCAGTCCTTAATGTTCCTGATCTTGCTTTTAACCTTCTGTCTCCCAGCAAGCTTACTCGCCAATTGAATTGTTTTGTCTCACTTTTCCCTGACCATTGTGTGATTTAGGATCTTACGATGAGGTGGATTATTGGTAGGGGCTATGAATCTGGCAGCCATTACTTCCTTGACGATCGGGTGCCGAGTTCTGTTGCTTGCTCTGGTGGTTCTTCTCTTTTTGATATTCATTGTCGTCTAGGTCATGTGTCATTATCATCCTTGAAGAGGTTGTATCCTCAGTTTCATTATTTGTCGTCCTTAGAGTGTGAGTCGTGTCAGTTTTCCAAACACCATCGTGTTCACCTGGCACCTCACGTCAATAAACGGGCTGCGTCCCCCTTTGATTTGGTTCATTCTGATATTTGGGGCCCTTGTTCTATCATGTCCACGTCTGGTTTTAAGTACTTTGTTACTTTCGTTGATGATTTCTCTCGAACCACCTGGCTTTATTTAATGAAAAATCGTTCTGAGTTATTTTCTCACTTTTGCAATTTTTGTGTTGAGATCAAAACCCAGTTTGGTCTTTCTGTGAAAACCTTACGAAGCGATAATGCTAAAGAGTATTTTTCTAGCCAGTTTCACGACTATATGCTCACACATGGCATGATTTATCAGTCCTCGTGTGCCGATACACTTGCTCAAAATGGTGTTGCAGAGTGAAAAAACCGACACTTATTAGAAGTTGCCCGAGCTCTAATGTTTCAAATGTAAGTTCCTAAATCCTTTTGGGCTGATGCTGTGTCCACCACATGCTTCCTTATTAACCGTATGCCATCTCCTGTTCTCAATGGTGACATTCCATACACAACTCTGTTTCCTTCCAAACCCTTGTTTCCTATTGATCCCAAAATCTTTGGTTGTGTCTGTTTTGTTCGAGATATTCGCCCCACTGTCACCAAACTTGATCCTAAATCTCTCAAGTGTGCCTTCCTTGGCTATTCTAGGGTTCAGAAGGGTTATCAGTGCTATTCTCCCGATCTCCGACGCTATCTTGTGTCTACCGATGTCACCTTCCATGAGTCTACTTCGTTCTTCTCTGTCTCTACTCTGCCTCCATCCCCTAACCTTGATCTTGATCACCTTTTAGTGTATGAGGTTCGCTCCCCACCAGTGCAAGCATCTGTGCCGGCCCCTGCTCCACCTCCTATCCACCATGTCTATCAGAGACGTACTAAGGAAAGTAATGCCGCTGCTGGTCTTTCTGACCTACCAATGCCCGCCTTGGCACCTGATCCGCCCTTAGCCTCCTCGCCTCGCTGGCCTCTGACCCTGAACTAGTGCTTGAGTCCGTGCCGGATACTCTAGATCCTCCTGCCTCTTCTATTGACCTTCCCATTGCCCTCCGCAAAGGTAAACGCACTTGTACGTACCCTATTTCCTCGTTTGTTTCCTATCATCACCTGTCGCCCACATCCTGTTCCTTCATCGCATCCTTAGACTCCCTTACCATTCCCAGCAACCTTTCCCAAGCCTTGGCCCATCTTGGTTGGCGTGCTGCGATGGACGAGGAAATAATGGCCCTTGATAAGGCTGGTACCTGGACTCTCGTTGATTTACCTCCTGGGAAGAAAGCTATTGGGTGTAAGTGGCTGGTTGCCGTTAAGACGAAAGCTGATGGTACCTTGGAACGATTGAAAGCTCGACTGGTTGCTAAGGGTTATGCTCAGACGTATGGTGTTGACTATTCTGAAACCTTCTCTCCTGTGGCCAAATTGTCCTCTGTTCGTCTCTTCATCTCTATGGCAGCTACCCATGGTTGGGATCTTCATCAGCTGGATGTTAAGAATGCCTTTTTAAATGGCGACCTTCTTGAGAAAGTTTACATGGAGCAACCGCTTGGCTTTGTTACTCAGGGGGAGCATGGCAAGGTATGCTACCTTCAGAAGTCTTTATATGGGTTGAAACAGAGCCCTCGGGCTTGGTTTGACAGGTTCAGTTCTGTGGTTAAGAAGTTTGGTCTGAATCAAAGCAAATGTGATCATTCTGTGTTTTATTAGCGGACAGAAGCTAGTATGATTCTTTTAGTAGTCTATGTCGACGACATGGTTATTACAGGTGGTGATACAACAGGGATCTCGTCACTCAAGGTCTTTCTTAATTCCCATTTCCAAACAAAGGATTTGGGTCCGTTAAAGTACTTTATTGGGATCGAAGTTATGAGAAGCAAGAAAGGCATTCTCCTAACCCAGCGGAAGTATGTCCTTGATCTACTAAAAGATACTGGGAAACTTAGAGCAATACCCAGTAGCTATCCCATGATTCCTAATCCCTTTTTGGACATTGATGATAGTGTGCCGTTTGATGAGCTACCCGAGGATGTGAGAAAAAGGATTGATCCTGAGAAGATTAAACCATTTGCCTACCCTGAGCGATACCGAAGGCTGATTGGAAAATTGAATTATCTCACGGTAACTCGCCCTGATGTAACCTTTCCTGTCAGTAGGCTTAGCCAATTCATGGTAGCACCGACCGTTGCTCAGTAGGAAGCTTTGGAGCATGTCTTACACTATTTGAAGGGCTCACCTGGTCGTGGTATACTCTATACGAATCATGGCCACACAAAGATTGAGTATTTCTGTGATGCAGATCATGCGGGGTTAAAGACAACTAGGAGGTCTACTACAGGCTATTGCGTTCTTGTAGGTGGAAACTTGGTATCTTGGAGGAGCAAGAAGCAGGACGTGGTGGCAAAGTCTAGTGCAGAAGCTGAATATCAAGCCATGTCTCATTCTGTACAGGAGATTATGTGGATTCACCAGTTAATGAAGGAGGTTGGTCTTGCCACGTCATTGCCTGCGAAGCTGTGGTGTGATAATAAAGTTGCCTTACACATAGCCTCCAACTTCATGTTCCATGAGCGTACGAAACATATTGAGATTGATTGTCACTTTATACGCGATAAGATCAAGGAGAACTTTATCTCTACAGGACATGTACTGTCTAGTGATCAGTTGGCTGATTTTTTGACTAAGGCCTTGGATGGCACTCGGGTTGACTATCTTTGTAACAAGTTGGGCATGATTAACATCTATGCTCCAACTTGAGGGGGAGTGTTAGGAAATTAGTATCTTAGTATCCCATATAATCAGGGATAATTAGGATTCCTCATAATTAGGGATTGGGATTGATATCAATCACCATAATGAGCCATTAATGTAGAGGCTCCTCTCTTGTATATAAATACCCTACATCTATACATGAGAAATACACTTTTCAGTAAATAGAATTACAAAAGCAACCATCCAAAAAATGGTCTCACAACCACAATAACCAAACAGCCCCCAAAATATGAGAAACACCGAACAAGGTAGAAGCAATAACCAAATAAGCTTCCAAACAAGCTAAAAGAGCTAAAGAGGGCAGAAACACACCAGAAACAGAGGCAATGACGCAGGTGACAGTAGCAAAGAGAGGGAAAAACAACAACCACACTGCAAACGGGGGATACCCACGGTACAAAACCACCAGGGAAGGAACGGCGGCAGTGAATCAATCCCGACGCAGCAACCAGTGGCAGAAAAGACGCCGGGAACCGCCCTCAATAGTCGACGCGTGGAACTCCGGCAAGGTGGGAGGTGGCGCGTGAGGGCCACGCGCAGTTCAGACGGCGGCGATCCTCCGGGGAATGGATCGGATGACGGCGAGGCTTGCTGTGGGGCGTGTGTTCACAAACACTCCCAGCCACCGGAGCTCCTTGCTCGTGAACAGTGACGGACAGAGGAGAACCAGAAAACAGAAAAGCGCCGGAAAGAAAAAAAAAGAAATACAGAGAGCTCCTAGGCTCTGATAACATGTAATTAGAATGTTGGAAGAAGTTGTATTTCATTCATGTATATATTAGGTATTTATAAACAAAGTAGGAGCCTCAGCATTAATGGCTCATTATAACACATTATGGTGATTGATACTAATCATAATTCCTAATTATGTGGGATACTAACAATCCCTAATTAAGTGGGATATTGTTTCCTAACAGTATCAAAGTCAGAACTTTTAGGAGCTTTTCCATCAGTAATGGGCACACGAGCATACTTAATGGGAAATCCATCAGCCTCCAAGCTTTTAAAAACTTCAAGAGGGGTTTGAATTGAGTTGGGAGTGATTTGTTCCCAAGCATCAAATATCTCCCCTTTGTCTGTTTCATGAATAACCAGTATGGCATTTCCAAACTTGTCTGCTTCCCTTAGAATGTCTTCTTTTAACCGAGCTTCCATTTTCTCAACTCGTTCACAATCAATTCCCTGGAAGTCAAAAAATGTTCAAATCACCAACGTTTGCACTTGATATTCAAAGATAAAATTTGCAGACCTTGTCACGGAATTTAAAAAGGCATCTTAAATTAAACATATTGAAAATGCTACAAACAGATTTTTAGAAGACAGGCACCTAAAAAAGGTTAAGGGGCTTGGCTCCAGCGGAAGTGGACCAACCTTATAAGATCAAATCGTATTCAATCAATATCTACACCAATGCAGCAAGATAATACAACTTGAACTTATTACCATCTTCAAGTTTTGATGGAAAGGGAAGACAACTATCAAAGTCATAGATTATGAATTTTATGATTTCATCTCATAAGATATTATCCCTGAATTGAAGACCTTCTATTGCTATTAGAAACACAGGCCAAGTAGACATTCACAGTCATCAATAAAAAAGATAAAAAGGCAAAATTTCATAAACTCGCAATCTCCATGTCTGTGGCATTCCAGATAAGGATTCATATGCCTATGATTCTATATTAGATATTAACTCACAAAACTCATTAGGTAAATGCTATTCCCAATAAGACCACTAATGGTATCAGCAAACTACAAGGAGAATAGATATATAGTTCTTACTAACATACTGGGAGAATCCACTCATTAAAAATCAAAATAGCATCTAGTGTAAAGCAGAAAATTCGATATTTCTGGCTTCAATGTCAAATATGCACTAGAACCTATCCCCTAGCTCAACTTTATTTCGAAAAAAAAAAAAAAGTCAAAATAATTTTTACCGTGTACTCCAGCATATTTTTGTATGGTCTTTCAACCTCACGGAGAACAAATGGCTTCCCATTGATATAAATAACAGGCTCTTCTCTCATATTATGCCAAAGAACTGGGCGTCCACCTTTAGAGCCACCAATCCTACAAATGACAGATCGGATGCCATCAATAGTTGGATTTGCCACCCCATAAACTGGAAACCCTGGAACTTCTCTGAAATTAGGTGCGCCCTCCACTCTCTCAGTTAAACTTGGGTTTTGACAACCAGGACAGTGGTCACTTTTTAGAATAGTTTGACTACCAAGAACCTCGCCAGTTCTTAAGGCAGCAACCAAACCAATCTCAGAAGGGCGGCCATCAGTAGATTCAGCTATCTTCTTCAGAGATGGCTTCAAACTGGAATATCCTAGCGCACCCATTGGATCTCTCCTGAGCAACCTGCTATGATACAGGCAAAATAAAAAATGTGTCACCAGCCCAATGTTAACAGTCTTGAGGAAGTCATCACTGCAATTACAATCAGCAATCCAATTGATATGCAAAAAACCCATACTGTAAGGATATATTATATTTGGAAGCTTCTGACTATCAGCAAAGAGAAACTCCAAATTCAGATCATAATTGATATCTTCCAGGAGGACACGTATCCGGTGCCTGGATAATTAGAGCCAACACAACACAATTTGAAACAAAAGATCTTGACCAACAGAAGCTAATGGCAATATAGGAACCATGGTATCACATAAAAAACCGAGACAGTAAGAACTTCTTGATAGAATTCTTTTGAACCTAAGAGCAATAATAACAACAATGAAACTCTTCACTTCCAGAACAGAGGTCCATGGAGCAGTTAGGACCTCAGCCTTTTGGGGGAAGCGGGGGAGGAAATGATGCCTGAAAGTAGCAGCCAGCTCAGTTGCATTAATGCATTACAACTAGTCATTGCTAGCTATACCTGTGCTTGGCCGAAAGCAACCACTAGTCTACAATCAGTTAGCCTTAGTAGGCTTGGGACAACAGACTAAATGAAGGGAAAGTCATAAAAAGAAAAAAAAGGAAAAAAAAAAAAAAACAAGACTTCATAATTATTAATAATTTTACCTGCGAATAATACTGTACAGTTCCGGCCTAGCTCTCATCCAGTCAGCAAAACTGCTGTGACCAGCATAACTAGAACAGACTGCAGCCCTTTCTGAATGAATGTATACAGCAAAACATATTAAAAAGTAGTATCTCTCCAAGTACTCTGTAAAAAAAGAGAGTGATGCCTCCCTCTTCATTTCATCAGGTTGTCGTAGAATGTTATTGCGGTTGGTGGAAATTGCCTCACGCAAGTTCTGAGATACAACCAAGACCAGGATTAAATGAAGAAATTTTATGTGAACAGTGAAAATCTGACCCTCAAGAATTTGTAAAATGAAACACAACGGAAAAGAAAAGAACCTAAGAAATATTTTTGAGAAATACAGTTTTAGATTCAGAAGGAACAGATACCTGCATTGAAGCACACTTGTCAATAACCTTGTCTACTTGTCTTTTCCCCTCAACACCACCCTGAAAGCATGTGAAACACTAGGACAGATAAAAAATATGCTGGGTCTTCCAAAGGTAATAAATAAAACTGATACCAATACCTCTAACACCCGAACCAAGCTTCTTATAACTGCATATTCTCCCCTACGAATTGCCTCCTCTGAGTTATGCAAATGATCAGCAACATCAGTGGTACGTGAAGAAACTCTACCAATAGAACTGCCTCGTGGAAAACCTATCACATATTAAGATGATAGATAACATTTTGTTAATAGAATGGCATTTCAACTGGTATACCCTGTTTTGTTTAAGCTAAATTAAATAGCAACAAGAATATATGGAGTCTAGTATAGAAATTACATCATGTTGAGCATATAAAAAATTTTCTTTCCAAGCACTGGTCCCCACTAGTCTTCAACAAGGGTTATTCAATCTAGACAACATCAGTCCCATAGGAAAGCAAGGTACCACTCATTTAATAAATAAAATACCTGCTTTCATTTTTTCCTAAAATGAAAAATGTTAACACCAGATGTAAAGAAATGAAATAATCCACTTTCTAGTATTGACTACCCTTAGAAAAATTACGAAAAATACGGGAAAATACGCAGTAAAGTCAGAAAATTTGAAGGAATTAATGTAAGAAGGAGATTCGGTTAAGGTAAATCAAAGTTGCAATGACCATTCCAGTTGTAGTTCGTCCACGCCCCATTTGACAATTAAAAATTACCTCTGTATTTACATCAGCCTGAGAAATTTTGTGAACCTAAAATCACAATTAAAGCAACTAAGACACATGAAAACAACACAGTTCCAAGGAATGAGAATGAGTTTTCTTCGTAAATGTTTTTGTACCAAAGCATCAAAATCCATTTCTTTTGGTGATTTTTCATCAGTTATAGGAACGCGTTCATAATCAACTAAGTATCCTCCCATTTGCAATTCCTCATACACCTATAGCAAAGAAAACAAGTTTAATAAGTCCATTAAGACAACTGACAGAGTAGCCTTAAGCAACCATAATAAACAAGTTCCACCCATACCTCTAGCGGTGTCTTCACAGAATTACATGACACTGGTTCCCATTGGTCTACCATCTGGCAGTTCATCAGTCACAAGGATCTTATTTCTCTGTTAAATCAAGGTGCAGTTAAGCTTGGCTATCAAGCATGGAGGAGTAGTTGATAATAAATACAACAATGAATTGCACGTGGCAGACAGGAACAAAATAGTGTAGAACCACATACCTTGCAGCTTCCAACAGAATGTCTTCTTTCAAACGGTCTTCCATTTGCTCAACCCTTTCCCTATTGATACCCTGATCAAGTATAAAATGCTAGAACTAGTTAGAAAGCATAGCAACTTCGGCTGTACCTTTAGTCATCTCAATAAACCCCAAAGAAGATAATCCAAAGTGGTAAAGGTATCATAAGGTAGGCAGCCAACATAAAACTCGCATAATCAGGGACCGTTAAGGAAAAAGAACACACCAAGTTAAAGCATTAAGAATTTGACAATAACATACCGTGTACTCAAGGTTGGAGAAAGGTCTCTCCACATCACGTAGAACAAAGGGGCGTCCATTGATGTACACAACCTGATTAAAAGAAAAGGAGAAAGCAGTGAAACTTCAAAAATGATGCCCTGAAATTGTTTGAGAATTTTTTTTTTTTTATATGACGAAAGGTTGTTTGTGCAGAATAAAAGTTCACAGAATGAGATGATTGTAAATTAAGCATGTGCAGAGTATGAGTGCCAGCTACGTTAGCTGGTTAGGTAGCCTGTAAAAGGGAATATATGCAAAGGATTAGATGGCCTATGTTTATGATAATACAGCTAATCCTCAGTTTCTTATCTCTGTTTTTCGGATCTCTCCCTCCTCTCTTTTTCCCTTTTTCTGACTAACCACTATACATCAGAATTTAAGCCAAAGCAAACTCTGGGAGCCTCAGAAATTAGAGCTTCTAATATGTCCATATTTAACTCTTAAAAAGTTAAAGCTAAGAACCATAAAAAATTCCATGCGCATGAAGCATATAGGTTCTGCTAGCCTCCTTCTTTGGAAAAAGAAAAGGGAAAGAAAGACTCAAAAATAAAAAAGGGGAATATTTTTAGCTATATTTTAATAAATTCATAGACCATATATCAACTAGTGCATAAGAGCATGAAGTATGACTATGCGTTGAAAAACAAGTAAATTGAGTTGTTACAGTCACTAGCAAACTGACATACTGGTTCCTCACGAAGGTTAATCCAGAGAACTTGTGCCCTCCTCCCTCCAATTTGTGCATCAATATGCTTGAGAACATTTTGTATTCCATCAATTGTTGGTATAGCAACACCGTGAACATGTAAGGAGTCAGCCTAGCAACATCATTATTAAAAGAAAAAGATGACAACAAGGTAAGAAAATGCAATGCAACGCAACTTAACAAAAGAAATAGGTATGACAGATTCGGGGTGCCAACAATAAGTAGATTCCATGATATAGATAGTTATGAGAATAAACAGGAACAAAAGAATTGATATAGTTGCATATGAATGTTAACACAATCATACATAAATAAACCTCGAGCAAATTAACATTCTATTAACCTAAATAACTCTGCTTAATCTCAAAACTAACTACGCCGATCAAATGCTTCCTGGTGAGGTGATTCAGATGCCTAAAAAATATAAATTGAAGACCAGTTTTCCCTGATATCAGAATTCTATAAACATCAGTCGAAACTCCGTTCTTAATAGGGTCCCAAATGACTACAATAAAGCTTGGTTTTCCAAGAAGCCAAGGACAGGTAAAATAATAGCAATAGAATTCAATTGAAGACGCAGTAAATTTGATTCTTTCCGGAATTAATCCTACCAGAACAATTGAGTCCAGCTGAGGCCACTGAACACAAATGCAGTAAGCAGAGGATATGAATTATATTAAATACCTGGCGATAATTGGGAGCACCTTCGATCTGAGGAGACAAACGTTTGTTCTGGCAACCAGGAAAATGGTCACTCTTCAAAATCGTCTTCTTCCCCAGAACTGATCCTCCTCTCGCCTTCATCACCCGCTCCAGCTCTTTCGGTAACGATATATTTTCTCACCTTCTAGAACTTTCACAACTCACTCTCTTTCTCACAAGTAGCCCAAACAGGCGCTCGCGCGCAATCGCACCAATTCCGTTTAAGACTTCAATTATTATTTTTCTTATTCAAATGTTCGGCAATTCAGTTTCGTTCTTAAATCACAAGCCAAAAGCTCACAGCAACGGAAATGCAGAACGAAAGAACATATCAGAAATGGCTAAAATGGCATGTCACATCATCCGAACGTACGAATGATTTGGTAGTTTTTTCCGTTGTCCACTTTCTGAAAAGGTTGGAAGAAGTGGATTTGCCCTTTGCATCTTCTGTTTGAATTTCCCGGAAAACTCCGGATCCGTAGTCTCATTGGTTTCTTGACAAGTGATGAGTCGTCGACTTCATATATATATTTATCGGATTGGATTAGGATGTTCCAACTCCGTTTCCGAGTCCAGACAATCCAACGTGAAAGTCGTGTGGGATGCGATATATGCGAATCTTTTATTCGTTTTGTAACTCTGTTTGGTGCCTCCACGCGAGGTCTTTTCTTTTAACGGAAAATTACAATCAAGTCTTGATTAATAGACTTAATAATAACTAAATTCTTTGAAATCATTAAATTGTAGTGAAATTTTAAAGGATCTGGCTGTTATTAATTTCAAACATGAGAATATAATTTTGCTCCTTTGTTAATAATGACAAGTTTAAAACTACCAATGATAAGTTTAGAGTAATTAATGACAAGATTAGAACATTCAATGACAATTTACACAACAACAAATAACTACAAAAAATATAAGTTCAAAAAACAAATACAACTTACATGTGTTATTCATCCCTAGCTTATTGGTTGTGTATTATCATCTACATTATCTCCTACATACATATGACCATTTTCTCCTTTGAATTTAACAAAATGTTCTATTCCTTCATTATCTACTAGATCTATAAAGATTGTTACATCAAAGGTCAACGTGAATTTTATAAAAATTGTAGTACTTTCTATTCTAACAATTGATATCACAATTGTTCTCAACTCCTCATACGTAATGTCTTCCTTTATGGTTTTTGTTCTAACGCTACTCCCCACATATTACAAATCATATTCTCCTCTCCTCTTTTTAAAAATTGTCCATCTATATGCAAGAAACATAATATATGCTTTTCAGATATACTCATCATCTTTTTTGTCACTTGTAGAATAAAGTTGTTATTAACAAGTACATAAAAAATAGGGTTAAAGGCCAATTTTGCCCCGGAAGTATTCACTAGGGGCCAATTCGGGGCCGGAAGTATTTCGAAGGCCATTTTTGCGCCTCAAGTTTCCAATTGGGACAATTTTTCCCCGGAAGTTTCAAATTTGGAGCAATTTTGCCCTAACGTTAATTGACCGTTAGTTGACCGTTAGCCTGGGCAAATTTGCTCCAAATTTGATACTTCCGGGGCAAAATTGTCCCAAAACCCAATGACCGTTAGTTGGGCACATCGAACACCAGGCGACGTGTTGTGCTCTTCCAGCCGCTGGACCCTACCTCCGGCTGACCTAGGATGGGCAGACTATTAAACAAAAAAGAGAACTCGAGGCCCATGCCGACGTCTCCAGACTCACTAACGTTCTTGTCAGCTGCCATGTCCTGATTCAGGAATTTTGACCTGATTCCCTTTCAAAGTACGCATACTGAACGCTATCAGACGGGCTTCCCCCATCTCTTAGGGTCGACTAACTCATGTGCAAGTACCGTTCACATGGAACATTTCCTCTTTTTGGCCTTCAAAGTTCTTACTTGAATATTTGCTACTACCACCAAGATCTGCATTGACGGCTACTCCACCCAGGTGCGCGCCTCAGGGTTTGCAGCGACTGCCACACCTTTCTACTCATCAAGGCCTAGCACTTATCCTGACGACGGGTATAGGTCACATACTTCAGAGCTCGGGCGGAGTGGCCGTCAATGCAGATCTTAGTGGTAGTAGCAAATATTCAAATAATGACTTTGAAGGTTGAAGAGGGGAAATGTTCGATGTGAACGGTACTTGCCCACTCTGGCTCAGCTGTATGATAGCATGCAGCACATATAGTTTGAAAGGGAATCGGGTCAAAATTCCTGAACCGAGACGTGGCAGTTGACAGCAATGTTAGTGAGTCTGGAGAAGTCAGCATGGGCCTCAAGAAGAGTTCTCTTTTCTGCTTTACAGCCTGCCCCCTGTTTTAGTGAGTCTGGAGAAGTCAGTATGGGCCTTGAGAAGAGTTCTCTTTTCTGCTTTACAGCCTGCCCCCCTGTTTTAGTGAGTCTGGAGAAGTCAGTATGGGCCTCGGTGTGGGTTAAGGTGCTATTTTGCCCCGGAAGTATCAAATTTGGAGCAAATTTGCCCAGGCTGACGGTCAACTAACGGTCAACTAACGTTAGGGCAAAATTGCTCCAAATTTGAAACTTCCGGGGCAAAATTGTTCCAATTGGAAACTTGAGGCGCAAAAATGGCCCTCGAAATACTTCCGGCCCCGAATTGGCCCCTAGTGAATACTTCCGGGGCAAAATTGGCCTTTAACCCTAAAAAATATTACTCCCTCCGGTCCTAATTATAAGACAAAGTTGATTTTTTTGGAGAAATTAAGGAAGCCAATTAAATCACTTTAGAATATTTATATTTATATTTTTTTCTTCAAACTAAGTAATTTGATTAATAAACTAATATATAATCCAAATATACTAAAAATATAAATACTCTAAAGTGATTTAATTGGCTTCCTTAATTTCTCCAAAAAAATCAACTTTGTCTTATAATTAGGACCAGAGGGAGTAACAATTTTATAGTATTGTATTGATGACATATTTTAAAATAGAATAACAAGGGTTATAAACACATTAAGATTCATTTTTTCCATTCATCTACGCCTAAGCATACAAAAACAAAGCACAATCCTTGCAGTAGAGATTCATACCCTCCTACACACTCAATAAAACAACAACATAAATCATAAAGGCAGCATATAATTAATAATTATTGAATGCTCTAAATTTGTCATGGGTTGCTCTAAACTTGTCATTACTACCAAATGGGTAAAATTATACTCTCATGTTTGAAATTAATAGCACTCATGTCTCTTAAAACTTCACTGCAATTTGATGATTTCGAGGAATCCAATTACCATTGAGTGAGATAATTGGGACCTGTTGCAATTGTCCCTTTTGTCAAAAGAGCATAAACAAACTTTCCCCCTCAGTTACGATTTTCTAAATATTAGAAAAGGGAGTGTTAAAAAAAGAAAAGGGGAACATCTTCATGAGAGAGTGCTCTTTTTTGCTTTTTTTTTAAGGGGGAGTTTGGGATAACTTATTTTTAGGTAATAAGTGCTTATTATGTAAGTTGAGATAATACTCCTCTTACATTTTTTACCTCATATACGGTAAATAACTATTTATAAACACTTATAAATTAAAAATAAATTATCTCAAACGAGTATTAAGTATCTAAGAGTGTTCTTAATCAAAGCACAACTCTTTCCATTTTACCTAAAAAAAGTACAACTCCTTCCACATCTCACCACAAAAAATAACTTATTCCCATAATAATTTTAGTTAAAATTATATTCTAAATATCATTTTAAATTATGATAACTCATTGATTTATAGAGATAAAATAAAATTCAATTATAAAGGAATACAAAAACAAAATGGTGTTACTTAACGGAATTGACGGTGTTACTTAAAACAAAACAGAATTTAATGGTGTTATTATGAGTATTATAGAATATATAGATCATGTGCACTTAGAAGTTTGCGCATAAACTTTCTAATAAATTTAAGTATATAGACAAAAAAAAAAACATAATTAAGCATTACACATAATATTTTGGCATTTATTGCACATGTATACTGATAATATACAGTGGGGAAACACACTCAAATTTACAACTAAACTTCTATATTTGACAAAGTTGCTAAAATTTACAACTATATTCTTAAGTTTTACAATTGATTTTTAATTTTGAGATTTAAAATTAAGCTTTCCAAGATTTGTAACTGAGCTATATGCAATTTCATAAATTTGTTGTCTTTCAAAGTTATCTTTTATACTCCTATGACATATTTTATGTGTGCTTATACTTTATGCTTTACAATTAGTTTATTCATTTTTATAAGTTTGTTACTTTGTTTACACTTCATGCTACTCTTATGACATATTTTATGTGTGTTTACACTTTATGCTTTACAATTAGTTTATTCATTTTTATAAGTTTGTTACTTTGTTTACGCTCCATGCATATGCATTACAATGATTTTATTCATTACAAGTCTGTTTACTCTCGAAGCATATGCATTATAAATAATTTACACAATTAATTTATACACTTGACCTAGGATTGGATCCCTGCCTATGTATAATAGAGACGAAATGTGAGTGGTTGTTGATGGCGGGAGTGGAGCTAGGAAGAATCACTGTTGATGGTGGTGACTGGAGGGGGTTGATGCTGTTTTGAAGAGAGCAAAAATTATCGATAAATAAAATAACTGAGGATATAAGGGTTAGAAAGTAATATTGTGTCATGGGATGCGAACCAATTCCATCAGTTAGAGTGGGAATCTAGCCCCATCAATTTTGATGAAAATGAGTTTTACATGGAGATAAATTGTAAGACCCATAAAATAAGTTGTAATGCACATGGTCAATTTATTGACTTTTTGGTCATTTTGGCCTCCGTGCTTGGCAGATTCAACTTGCAGGGTGTGTTTGGTTTGAGGGGGTGGTAAATTATAATCTTGGATGGGAGAAACCTAAAATTTACTCTCTCATTCTTTTAAATTTTGGATTCCCGTCCAAAATTTACCCTCTCATTCCTTTTAAATTTTGGATTCCCGTTTAAAATTTAAATACTTTCAACCCAAAAAGGTAATTTAACCCCCCCTTTTCTTCCCTTCCACCCCCTCAAACCAGACACACCCTTAATGCTAGTATGCTTGTACTGTTTCATTGTAAGGAATAAAACTTAATTAAAACTCAATCATTGAGCTTGATTTAGTGCAACTCAATCTCATTAGTTGTCATCACATGTTTTGCATTTTGATCTTATTTTTATTCAAGCAAATATAATAAATCATAGAGAGACACTCATATATTATCTTAAACATATCAAGAGAGATTCAAGATATTATTATTCTATTTCCCATATCACATTTTCACGTCTATTTTATATTATCTTATAACCCATCCCCACGTACCTAACATATTATTTGAACGTATGGAGGCATGTTTTGTATGAGTACCAAACATATCCCTTCACATTCTATTATGTGAAAAGAAAGTTTGTGACCAGAACAAGAAAGAGGCTACAAAGAAGATTGTTGGGTGAGAGTTGTCGTGTAAAAGAGAGAGAGGCTATATACATCTCCTTCCTCTAATACAATGACAAATCCCCCCATCATTAATCTCCAAACTTAGAAAAAAAAAAAGGAAAAATTAATTAGCAACAAAATTCCGCTGCTAAATTGACTTGACAATGAAATTCTTCTCAATTATTTTCCTTTCTCGACAATGTTCAACAACACTTCCCATGTAAAACTCCTAATAACGAATTCTTCTCAATTATTTTCCTTTCTTGACCAACCATTTTGCTCTTGCATATCCCAGGGTCATGGCCTAAAAACTTGTGCAAATATCCATCTACTTCTTTACATTTTCACAAAATAAATACATATGGAGCATTCTAAAAGAGATCATAACTATGTTAATAGGGATGTGAGTCTCATCCACAACTTATTTTGCACTACCCTCTCTTTGTCTAGACAATACAATTTTGAGTGTATACCAATACCAATGGCTGCATTTGAGAGCTTATCTAAATTCTCTTGTAAATTTTCTAGTTCTCTCATGCATGGATGACATGTCTTTGACCAAACTTAGGCATAGATCAGTTGAGGACTTGAGGCATTTGAGAGCTGACTGAGTGAGAGTCATTCATAAGGTGAAAATTTTTACTTTTTGCAGAACTCTTGAACATGCAGACTCTGCCGTTCCTTGAATTTACCTTCCTCAGGAAGGGACCAAACCTTGCAGATTCAGATGACAATCACAACCGGTTAAGGATTGTCAGTGAGAACTCCGGTAGGTTTAGGCAAGTCTACAAACCTTTTCTGCTATATTCCACAGTACAAAGCCTGAATTGAGTGTCCCATTGATGGAGTAGTTTGTAGAAAGACCTCCTCAGCAAACACCAACATGCTTGATTGAGATTTGAGACCTTTCAAGACTGAGAAACATTAACAAGACGAGAAGCGGGACTTGTTGGAGGCAAGAATTTTCTATTTACAAATGTATGTTCCAACAACATAGCTGCAGTTGGCCGTTTCTCAGGGTTCACTTGTATGCATCTATGAATAAAATCTCGGGCATCTTTCGATATTGATTCAGGAATTGGCGGAGGTTCACCTTTGCCAATCCGAAACAATGCTTGCATCTGTCATAACATGGACAAAATTTACATATCAGCTAGTTATTTAGTTTCAGCACAAAGTTAACAGTCTAAGCAGCTAACTTCACCACAAGTATGAATCAAAATATTAAAAAAAAAAAAAAAAGAAATTTGAGGGCATGGCAAGGTGAAGGCAAAAGAGGGAAGAATTATGTTTCTCTTTCGAGAATCAAGGAAAACTAGGAAAAGACAACACTATGATTGGAGGAAACAAAGACCAAAAACAGCATACCCTTTCCAATTCAGAGTAAGGAGGCTGACGTGTCAACATCTCCAAAACCGTACATCCTAGGCTCCATATATCGGCTGCTGGTCCATAACCACGGCTCTTTAAATTTACAACCTGCAATCACGTTCAGTGTTGATCAAGTTAAATGTGAGTAAGACCCATTGTAAAATCCACATAACAATGCATTCCAGAAATTTCCAGCATGAAATTGTAAATCATCCCTCTATGAAATTGATAGAAGCAACATATTCGAACTTCAGTATGCTGGGACCTAAGTTTGAATTATAGATTAACATTGAAATTTAGACAGTTAAATGATACTCCCTCCGGTCCTATTTATAAGCAACTTTCTCCTTGATTGTGCAGAACAAACTGGTAGTTAAAAGCAATAAGTATGTCAAAAATGTCATTTTTTCCATAAATGCGCCTATTTATGAAAAGAGTATAGGAGAGAGAATAGATAAAAAATATGAGAGATAATAAGTATAAGATATGAGAGAGAATGGGTATTTAATAAGGGTAAAATAGGAAGAAAAAAAAGCTTACATTTTCAGACAAAAAGTGAAAGTTGCTTATAAAAGGGACCAGCTTTATGAGAGAAAAAGTTGCTTATAAATAGGACCGGAGAGAGTATTATTTTAGTTTATCCATCAGAAGTCATGTCAAATAAATGAAGCAAGAGCAGAGCCAAACCTCAGGGGCCATCCAGTAAGGTGAGCCTTTGCTTGATCTAAGATCGTTAAATTTAGTTGCCTGTGAAGATGAGAGGAAACAATTTTAAGCATAAAAGACCATCTGAAATTTGCACTGGGGGAAAAATTAGACTCTGGAAAAATACTCTGGGTGCTTGCCATTAACTTATCTAATAAAAATGATATTTTTGAAGAAAAAAAAGTCATTTTATTGGGAAAAATCCATAACAAACACCTCAAGTATTTTCATACTCAAGTCTCATTCAAACAAAAATAAAAAGAAAGAAAAGCAAAACAAAACAGAGGATAAAAGGAGAAATTCAATAAAAGGGGAACCTTTGCCAATCCAAAATCTGCAAGCTTTACTGATCCACTTGCATCAACCAATATATTAGCACACTTGATGTCCCTTAAATTGAAAAATCAGATATGAAACTTTAGATTGCAGCTATACTAGGTAAAATTGAGATATTTTATATATCTATTTATGAGCAATGCATTCAGCTTTCATCTAAGGAGTTTTACCAAGTCCCAGAGGATGGGCATTAACTATAAAATGCTTCCCCACAAGCCAAAAGAACAAATCAAAATCTGATTGGCCGGTATCTTTTTATAGTATAAGTGAAGCGTTTTCGTTCTTTAAATAAGCATTTCTATGATAGATGCTTCCTTCTAGATGAGAAGTTAGATTTCATCCATAAGGATTATATGGCTTCTTCCTAATCTCCTTGATACACTTATCTTTGAACTCAGATTTCCTAGCCAAATTTTAGAAGGAAAAGCCAGTTAATTCTTACCATTTAAAAAAGCCAGTTAATTGATGATAACAAAAAGGGAACAAACTCCACAATTTAAATTGCTCAAGTTTGATCGTACAAGACATTATGAATTAGAAAGCACTACAGAAAGTACAAAATTATTCCTCAACGTCATAATTAGATCTAGAGAAATATTAGTTGTGATGATGCCGCGATCACATAAAATCATGGATTGAGATGTTAAATTCTGTAGCTCCAGCGTTTTATTCTTCAGGAAGTTTTAGAATAACCTTTTGGTACAATATTAAGATGATAAATGAGCATCCCTCGGATCTTCTCCACATAACAACGATAGATCTAGACAAAAGAGCATCTATTATAATCAATACAATACTATTGCTCGAGTTACCTGTGAACCACATTACAATCATGAAGATACTTCAAGCCATTTAAAATCTGCCGTGTGTATGCAGAGACTTGTGAATCCATTAAATGATACTTTCGATACAGATTTGACAATGACCCTTTTGTCAAAAGCTCGAGGAAGATATATAGTGTACTTTCATCCTATGGAAGATAGCGTATCATCAACAAACTAAAGGAGATGATGAATGAAACCTTTCAGTTGCAATAATTGTTAAGAGACATAACCAAGCGAAAAAATCTTCTGGGAGAAGGCCACAAGAAAATCAGCCTGCACCCCATTTATCAAGAAAACTTGACTAAGGTAATCGGGAAGAGAATAGCCAATCAATTCACGGAAATTTTCAGGCCAAAGAAAAATCGTCATTGATGGAATTTGACATGTATGGTCCAATGAGCACCAACTTAGTCAAACATCTGAAGGACAAGAGTGCAGGATTAAAAGCTGAGTATAGCAAACATTGCAGAATCCTTCCCTATTTATTTGCAATTCAAAATGGCAAAAAGATGGGGCAAATTGTAGAACTTAAAGAGGCACTTAGGGTGTGTTTGGTTTGAGGGGAGAGTAGGGGAGGGAGGGGAGGGTGGGAAAATTACAATTTTGGACAAAAGAAACCTAAAATTTACCCTATTATTTTTTTAAATTTTGGGTTCCCGCCTAAACTTTACTTTCTCATTCTTTTTGAATTTTGGATTCCCGCCCAAAATTTAAATTCCTTCAACCCAAAAAGGTAATTTACCCACCCTTCCATTCCCTCCTACCCCTCCCCTTCCATCAAACCAAACACACCCTTAGTGTGGATTTTCTGTTCAAAATTTGGACACAAAAAGGCTCATAAAAGGGTCTTACACCGCAACATTTTCAAATAAAGGCATCAATTTCACAGTCCATATTTTTTGTAAAGAGAATCAGCCCATATTTTTGGTAGGGGAGCTGGAACATTCGTTGATGAGAGTTTATTTGTATTATGATGCATTACTAATAACATCTGCGAAGAAAAGCAATATATTAGTTATACCATCTTAAATAGTCAAAGAAACATGCCGTTATCACCTTGCATCAGCACCACGGTCTCACATTCTTACATATTTATAGCATTAGGGCATTTTATCTCATCTAATCCAATCCATCATGGCCCAAAAAAAAACTAAGGTTGCTCTTTCTGCATTTACCAAGACGGGATAAGGAAAATCAACTATCAACTAAATGGATTTTTGGAGATTTACAAGACACTTAATTAAATTGCCTCAATTTAAAACAAAAAAATCATATATCTAACCAAGAATATCATGTTGTATGGCGAATAAAAGAGACTTGACAACTGAGAATCAGAATACCTTGTCTGTGCCAAGATATCGAACTATGTTTTCATGTTCAAACTGACTCAAGAGAGCTATTTCCTGAAAGGAATGGAGCAAAATATTCTTATAGTAAATATTACATAAAAAACCTTATGTTTAGTAAGCTATGGCGAGAAGATTAGGCCTTCTCACCTGCTGAAGTTGGAAAATGCTCTGTTTGCCCTGGCTTCCTTGATCCAGCAAAGAAACCTCCTTCACAGCAAAGAAGAACCCATCACTGTAGAAAAAGGAAACACATATGTTACATCTTTCAAGCAATAAATTGAGGAAATTGTAGTACTTGAAATTGAAAATATCTTGACTGGGCTAGCCTACCATGACACGAACTAGTCATAAACAGGCCAAAGAAAGGGATTCTGTACCCGCTCAGACTGGCCCACAAGTTAAACCAATGAGCGGGTATGAGCAGCATAACTTTCTTTCTCTACATAAATAAGCACACACAATGCTTCACAAAACAAGTCAGTACTCCCATTTAACCTAGAAATAGATACACACACATTTGTGGAAACTCCAAATGGGAGTACTGACTTGCGTAGTGAAGCACTTCGTGTGCCTATTTATAAGCATGAATTGGGTTGTGTACAAAAACTAGTACTAATTGTTAAGACTAGCTCACTAATGATAACACGCCCTCAATATTCCAACAATAACCATCCCCAAAAACACTCACAAGAGGACAGGCCTCACTTCCTCATCACTTTACTGCAATTTTGCATAATGACCAAAACATCACCAATTACCATCCCCATAAGGAATATAGTGAAATGCAACACCGATGGCCAAAAAAAGAAATGCAACACACCAACAAAGTTCTATTTATAGAAGATAAATCGAATAGTTTTCCTACATAGACAAATAAGAGGGTCCCTTTTCATCTTAATTAGTTAATTTCCAAGCAATATAAGCCATTAGATATAGTCTGGTGATGATTTAGATAATAGGGGTTGTTTAATCGGAAAGGCTAAATTTACCGGAAGTCTTGTTATGTGCCATAATAATTCCAATGCAATATTTTCATTCCATTTGCCAAGTAATCATGAAAATCCTAGTATCATATCCACTACCTTCTGTTGCTTTAATTAGACATGCATCAACATATGTTTAAGGTAAATTAAGCAATCAGGTGGTTTTCCTTGAAATGTAAAGTGTGAATTGAAAGGTGACAGAGAAAAGTATACTCACCTTGTAAAGCCTTCATAAACAGTACCAAATGACCCCTTTCCCAGAACCTCTCCCTTTTGCCAAGAGGAGAAAGTGCATCTAAATGACCCATATGGTGAGACATTATGAAGTGACTCATCAACCACATCACTAGCCTTATCACCATCACCATCTCCGCCAACACCCTCCTCATTTTCTTTAGGAACCCTCCCTTCATCTTCACCAGAAGACCTAATGCCCCTAACTTGAATTGTTGAATCAATAACACTATCAACAATTGGCCGCCGCACCATCCCTGACGGTGGCGGCAATAGAACAGAAGGCCTAACACTTCTGATTCCTCTACCACCATCCTGATTGGACCCCAAAGCATTCGAACTAGAATAAGCAACCGTAATCTTCCTTTCCACTCCAGGTTGAAATTTCTTACTACTTAGCTCTATATCACTATTAATTTCATCCCGGCGTTCCAATTCAGCTGAAATTTGAATTTCATCTCGTGCCTTTTTACCCGGTGTGTTACTATTACTATGTATAGAGCGAACCTCTCGGGCTTTCCATTCTGCAGTAGGGATTTCGAAGTCTTCGGGACCAGAAAGTCCTAAACCGCGAAAAAGAAGGTCGAACTCACCGTCAAAGCCCTTTACCCTGAAGCTGGTTTGACCTAAAAGGTCGATAGAAACAACGCCGTCGTACGACGTAGAAGAGGGAGCTTGGTAATCGATGTTCTTCATGGCGTTTCGGCGCTCAAGCCTGGTTTTCAAAAGCTTGTGGTTGTTGGCATCCATTGCTGAAAACTATCTGAAGCTGTGATATGTGAAAAATGAAGATAGCAAGTTTGTTTGAAGGCATTGGGATTTGGAAACGAGGAAGACTTCGTCTATGACTGCGTGGCGGGAAGGCTCTTGGATTTGTGCCACGTGCAAGCGCCGAGACGAGAAGTGGTCCCAGTCCACACGTGGAACTAAGTGGACCGAGCCCTTGCCCTCTTGGCACCGTGCCATTTCTTAACTGGTTTGAGTTTTAGATTTATTTTTATTTTTATTAAAACATTATTTTCTCAAAACTAAAACAAAAAAATACGTTTCTTTTACATTCTATTAGGGAAAATTCCAAAAAAATACGTTGAAATATAGGAAAGGATAAATCAGAGCTTTAAAATTACAAAATCCCAAATCAATATGGTGTCAATATGGTGGAGGAATATGAGATTATGAAATCTCGATGAAAAGACGCCCTTACCCTTCACTCTCTCTCTCTCTCTCTCAGAGCTCGGAATAACAACACTTGTCTCTTTATTAACAACACTGTATTTTATATTAACAACTTCGCTTACTTCTTTCACAACTTCATGTCTCAAATATAATGTTGTTAATATAAAATATGGTGTTATTAATAAAGAGATAGATATTATTACTGGCCCTAAAACTTGTTAATTTTAAATTTATCCCTGGCATGTGTTGATTTTTGAGATATAAAGTTGTGAAACAAGAAAGTGAAATTGTTAATGTAAAATATGATGTTGTTAATATAGAGACGGGTGTTGTTATTGGCTCCTGAAATTTGGGAATTTCAAACTTATCCCTGAGATGTGTTGGCTTTTAAGATATGAAGTTATAAAACAAGAAAGTTGAGTTATTAATGTAAAATATGGTGTTGTTAATATAGATACAAGTGTTTTTATTGACCATTGACACTTGTCAATTTCAAACTTATCCTTGAGGTGTGTTGACTTTTGAGATACGAAGTTGTGAAACAAGAAAATCTAGTTGTTAAATAAAATAATGTATTGTTAATATAAAGACCGGTGTTGTTATTGTGAAAGAAGAAAATATAGTTGTTAATGTAAAATATAATGTTGTTAATATAGAACCGGTGTTGTTATTGTGAAAGAAGAAAGTTGAGTTGTTAATGTAAAATACGATATTGTTAATATAGAGACATGTGTTGCTATTGTGAAAGAAGAGAGTGGAATTGTAATGTAAAATACGGTGTTGTTAATATAGAGACCGGTGTTGTTATTGTAAAAGAAGAAAATAGAGTTGTTAATGTAAGATACGGTGTTATTAATAAAAAGATATATATTGTTATTTTGAACTGAGAGAGAGGGAGAACTGAAGGACATTGGCATCTTTTCGCCGAGATTTCATAATTCTAGATTCTTCCACCATACTGACTTAGGATTTTGCTAATTTGAAGCTCTGATTTGTCCTTTTGTATATTCCAACACTTTTTTCTGGAATTTTCCCTTCTATTTATGTCAAAATTATAAATCATATAGCAAGATATTTAAGTTATTTAATTTTAATGTAATCAATTTAATGCAAGAGAAAATTATTCTCTCCTAGGGATGGATGAAAATAAGTTAGGCCCCCTAACACGAGCCTACGGTCTAACATGCATAAAACTTAGCCTAGTTTATTTAATAAATAGGTCAGGCTTAGGCCTATAACCAGACTTAGTTAGATAAACAGGCCAGGGCTATTTTTATAAGGTTTATCCTACAGGTTTACATGCCTGATCTATTTAACTTTTTGTAATTTATATTATTATGTAAGTATGTATATGATCATCTAAATACTTTTATAAATTATTTATAAATTTATCAACTTAACCTTAATTCTAAATTTCGCATCTTATCGTCATTATACTTAATTATTGCTTTTGCATAAATAATTCACTCTTATATCTCTTTTCTTCGATCACTCGAGATGGCAGCGTTAACTCACTCCCACTCCCCTGATTTGTGTTGTCCACTAAAGCATAATAATTGTTATGAATTTTAGTGCCAAGAGAAATATAATAATATTAGTAGGAGGAGTTTGTCCCAATTTATGTGGGAAGAGTAAAATATGTAAAATCTAGCTTTATATGCTGCATGTTTTGCTTAGTCAATTTTACAAAATATATTTCATTAGTCAACAGATAATTAATTTTTCTTATTTCTATCTGCTTGGGCAATTATTATCATTAGACATTCTTTTCTTTTCTTTACTAAGTCATAATATTATGACGAGAATGCATTTTAGACTTTTAAGACATAATGTATGATTGTAAATAAGTGTAAAGTGTTATATATGAATTTAGAAGCTTAGGCTTTAAATGTTGTTTAAAGTCTATATTTTAAGTAGGCCTTTAAACAGGCTTCAGGTTTTATCAAGCCTTTTAAAAGCCTAGGGTTGAGCTTAAAAAAACATACATATAGGCTCAAACCCAAGCTTTGAATATCTGTTGTAGGCCTAGATTTATTGAAGTAAAACCTAGCTTAGCCTATTTTCACTTAAGTCTCTTCACTATATCCCCTCATGAGATGCTTTCCAATTTTTTCTTAGTTTTTAATATAATCTATCTTATAAAATGTATAAAATATTTATGAATCTTTTTTCGGAGTATATCCTTCATTGAAAGAAGGATTTTCTAAGCAAAAAAGAAGGATTTTTTTTATTTTATTTTATGTACAGAAATAGAGAGCCCCACATTTTATTTTACCGAGTTTAATTAAAGGTAGTTTTATTAATGATAAATTCAAAAAATGTTAATAAATCTTGTAGATTTATATAATTGACACTTTATTGCAACGAAATCAACGATATTGATGTAGATAGAAAACAAACTCAAAATCACATGTTCTTCGTTAAAAAAAAAAAAAAACTATTGGGAATTGGTTTGACTTGTTCTTACATCTTACAATTTGCAAAATCTACTTAGTTTGAATATATATTAACCAAAAAAAAAATACACATATATATACAAACATTAAAATTTAAAAAGGAGGATTAGAACAAAAATAATTAACATCAGATTGTATTAATGTTTGCCCCTTTAATTTAAAAAAAAAATAAATAGTATATATTTGAATATGAAATCAACCATAATTCATATCTTCATATCATATTAACTTGTTATCATTTTTTTAATTTGGTCAAGGATTTTCTCTTTCAAAACTTAGAGTGTAAAGAGTTTTCGCTTATCTCAACAAGTGCGCTTCTCAGAATTTAAACTTTTATTTTTCTCCTTTCGAGATGAAGCCGTTTACCACCTTAACTAACAATTTATTGATATATTAACCTGTCATGATAATGTCAAAGAATTGGTTATGTTAGAAAGAGGTTGGCCCAAAAAAAAGGTTTATGTTAGAAAGAGAAAAAAATGAAGGCAAAAAAAAAAAAAAAAAAAAAGGAAAAGAAAGAAAGAAAGAGAACAAAACTTCTCATTCCTTTTTCCTAATTACCTATTATTTTCATTTTTACATATTGTTATCACATGATATCTGATCACTATATTGATTTATATTCAAGCACTCTTTAAACTTGGTACAATTTACATCTTCCAACATAGTTTTTTAGGGTTAAGCTATAAATCTACTCATGAAGTATTTTGCCGCCTAACATTACAAACTTTCCTTGAGTGTAAGGCATTATCTGGTTCGAGGTTTTTCGAGGGGAGGGGAGGGGTGGAGTGGGGGCTAGCATGTTTGGTTGAGAAAAATGTAGGGGAGGGAACGGGAGAAATTTTGTGTTTTAGTGCTCCCCTCCTCTCCTTCTGTGCCCCTCCAAAAGTTGAAATTTTTTGGAGGGGTGAGAAATATTATGTTTTATCTTGACTATAATATCTATGCTAATTTTTTATTATCCCAAGTTTGCCCATCTAATTATACAACCCATATGATTGTTATTAGGATTAACTAAATAAATTAGAAAATCTATCTAATAAAAATATATCTAATAAACTCTATCTAATCAAATCCTATTTGACTTTAAACTCAATATCAAACCAAGAAAGAAAATTGTGATGACGGCTCTCCTTATTAGTTCTAACGTCTTTCAGTTGTCTCTTAATTTTCCTCCTAACACCTCGAAACCTAGTTATGTTGAAAATTCTCGAGCGATCAAGGTATGTTCTATTGTTCTTAACTCTTCTATCAGATCTTAAATTCCATTTAATCTTTATGTGTTTACTATTTCTCAATCATTGTTAATCACATATTTTTGTACTGTCAGTTCGGAAGAGCGATCATCTCTCTTATCAGCACCTTTTTGTGGTGGTGCTTTTTTGGCATCATTTGGATGCTTTACTGGCATTCGGTTACTACTTTCTACTTATGATTTAAATTTTAAAAACATATTAAATTTGATGAGTTAACACATTAAATTAATAAAATCATCATTTCAAATATATATAAGGTTTTTTATCACATATAAGTGAGGTAACAAGTTTTTTTGCGATTTATAACTTAGGAAATAATAACTTTAATATCTAAATAAAGTACTAAGGGCATATTTGTTATAACACTCTACTTTCATACCCCTTAATTACATTCATAGAAGCGTTTACTTATATTCTCTTAGGGGATTATTACTCATTTTCGGCTGTTGGGATGTTATTCTTACCACATATCAGAGTACGTTCTTTTTCTTAGTTCCTCGTGATCCTGATTCTGGCTTAATTCAAATACGTTTATTCATTCTATTATTCATACTATTTATACAAATATCCGGGTTGTGCAATTAATTTACATATAGTAAATTAATACACATTCTTCTTCAATTCTTCTCTTTCCTATTGTAACCCCCGCCGTGATCAAGGCTAAGATTAGTGTTTAAACTCGTTTTATAATTGGATAAGAGATCAAGAGTAATTAAAAACCTTTTTCCAAAAACCTGTACGACAAGATCTCTATCCTTTCATTTATAAAAACAATTAGCCTGTTCGGTTTGTCACATATACAATATTAGAGTACTAATAAAATTCCCAACATTCACCTGGGATAATATCATTAATCCAAGAGTTTTATAGGGCATCATTGCCCATCTCAATTTCCCAAACCAGAATTACACAAAAATTATAAATTTATGGTCAATCCAATATATATATAGTTGTCCAAATGATAACCAAAAACCAAAAAGAAACTAAGATAGTAAAACTACCACCGGCAATCCTAGTTGTCCTTGCTCACTCGCTTGTCTCGAGATCCACTTGCCCTGGCTAAAAATGTTATTTGGAAAGAGTGAGATTCAAAAGAATCCCAGCAGCAACAGTTTATGTATATGATGCATAATTAAACAAAGCAGGTAAGTATATATCATAATGCAACATAACAATATTCAAGGCCTGGCACATCGCCACTTCCCCTCAACAATATTCAAGACCGGGCTAACCACCACATCCCCTTAACAATATTCAAGGCTGGGCTAACCGCCACGTCCCCTCAAAAATATTCAAGGCCAAGCTAACCGCCATGTCCCCTCAATAATATCCAAGGTCGGGCTAATCGACATGTCCCCTATTTAAGGTCGGGCTCATGCCACTTCCCCTCAACAATATTCAAGGCCGAGCTCACGCCACGTCCCTTCACTCATTCAATGATAAATACAAACAAGCAATGCATTACACATGATATAAGATAAAGTGTCACTACCTTGTTCTTTCCGTCCTTGTTCAGGCGTAGGCCTTCTACGATCTGGGCAAATATCAAACCCTATAGTCATAATTAAGGACGATGCGTTACCACTTATTCTAATATTCAAATGACTTCAAAACACTTAGTTTTGGTTATCATTAAAGTCCCTTGAGTAGCTATGAAAGTCTCTAACAATCGTCTAAAAGGATTAGGAAGTACTAAGTTAGAAACCACTTTTCAAAATCATAAGGTGCTGAAACAGGGGTTGGCTGCAGCTAAGAAACCTCTGGATGAGGCCAAAAACAGCACAAAGTTTCTGATTGTAGCGAAGAATTTTTTGGCTGTGGCAAAAAAGAACACAGATGGTTTTTGGCTGCAGCCAAGATTTTCTGGCTACGACCAACGACTGCCCAGAAAGTTTTGGGCTGCAGCCAAGGAAACTTCAAAAAATCATAACTAATTCTAGAAAAATTGAAATGAGGTGATCCCAAAGCCTATTGAAAGCTATTTAAGTCCTTTTTACTAGAAAAATATGGACCATTACTAGAAATTACCACAAAAATACAGAATTCAAGAAATGTCCACACTGCTCCAGAATTGATCCCAGATTTAACATCAAACTTTGGACACTGATAACTCCTAGCTCAAAAATCAAAATGACATGAATTATAGGTCCATTTTGAAGTTTGACATGTGAAATTTAAGACTGGAAAGTTTCATATTTTTTCAGCTCCATTTGCTATTTCAAAACGTCCATGTAAAACAGCTGTCAGCACAGAGTTTTTCACTAACCAAACTTGCAACTTTTCAACTTAATTTTCCAATGGTTCAAAATTCACATTCAACACTACTCCCAAAAAATTTTCCACAAGGAACACAATGGCAACCTCAAAACAACCAAATTCTCATTCCATCTATATGTTCTATTTTTGGCATATATTCAACAAAAATCCCAAAATTGTCAAATTTGGCATTTAAGCTTCAATCAAATTCTATCTATCTAAGATACATTTCAAAACATCATATCCATGACAACAACAACTCAAACACCACAAGACCCTAATTTTCAAAAATAGGGCTAAATTCCTAGAAATTCCAACTTAACCAAATGACCACAAAACTTATATCAAAATGCTTAACTCACTCACCTCTTCACCTTTCTCCAAGGAAATTCTTTGATTCTCCAAACTCTACATCTTATTGAGAGTTCAAATCACCACCAATGGTAAATCTACAACCATAGAATTAAAGCTCTTAATGCAAGGAACGAGATTGAAGAAGGGAGTTTTTCCATTAGAGGTCATTAAGAGGGTTAAAATGGCAAGAACTTACCTTGGCACTTCCTCTTTCTTCTGTAGAAATGAAAACCGAAAATGGAGAGAGATGAGAGAGAAATGACTGCTTGAAGAGTGGAGAAGATGAAGTAAAATGATGGCATCTTCCCTTGTCATACCTTGCAGCCGAATTCAAGGGATGAAAGAGAGAAGAAAATGAATAAAATATGGTGGGTTTGACTTCTCTCAACAACTATCATCTAATAGTCTTGCCATTTGTCCCATTCTCATTGGCTCTCCTCAAATAAGTAACTACTTGGTTACTCTAAGCACTCCATTAGCCTTTTAGACAAACTTCTCATTTTTCTCTTAGTTGGTACTTATTTTCTCCATTAATCATTAACTAATCAACCAATGATTTCCATTCTTTCCATTTTTACACTGATTATGGCATATTAACTTAAATTACCACATAACACATAAGTAAATTCTTTTCTTCTTCTTCATGTGCCATTTACCCCTATTTTAGCCCAAATAATTATTTCATCACATAATTATGCTAAAATATAGGGTGTTGGTTATTTCCAATAATAATTCATGTCTCAATTAACTTTAATTCACAATTACATTCTTGATAATTATCATCAGCCCTTAATCAAAATTTGTGGCGTTACACTTGTTCATGTAACCTATATGGTTGGTGGGGGAAAGTGAGATTCGGGGAAATTTCAGTAGTAAACAATACTAACAATGCATGTAAGATGAATACTAATGCATGGTATGCTTACCTTACATAGGCTCATGTTCACATAATGATATTCTGCATGCTTAATGTTTCATGCAACCTACTTATGGCCACAATAAAAACAAAAATAGAGCTTCATTCATTCATACATACTTCACATAATCAATTAAAGCAATACAAAAAATCAAAACACAACATAAACATCACATACATGCAAGCAAGTAAGTTCACTACCTTGTGGACAAAGTCCTTCTTCTTGTCCCCTTTTCTTCCAACCATTGAAGCTTCTTAGAAATTTTTCCATGCTTCATCTTTCTTGGCTTCGCATGGGCCTAACGGCGTTAAATCGTAAGAGAAGAAAACTCCTAACGGCGTTGTACGGATTTAACGGAAATTGTGGTGGATGCCCCTTTTTAAACTTCATTGGTATTTTTGCCCCTTTTAAAAGATATTTGTGGTGGACGCTCCTCGGACAATACTTCATGAGTAGATTTGCACCTTAACCCTATAATAAACCAACAAACACCAAAATATAATTTTACTCAATTAAATAAATTCAAGCCATTGAATCATAAAGGGTAACGAACAAATGATACCAAGAATGATGACTTTCAATGATCAATGACAATTTGTAAATATACATTATATGGAAAGTATGTCATTGATAAGATTTTCATGCAATCTATGTTAGTCAGATCAAAGAGAGTAGAGAATCTATCCATAATAACCAACTTTTATAAAATGATAAATTATGAATGAAATCAAGTTTTCCAAAAATAATAATGAAATATGTGAATTGTTTCAAAATCTCAAGTGTTCTTTCAAATCATAAATATGCATTATGACATTAAGATTTTGAATGCATGAAAACTCATTTATGAAATTTGTTAAATATCAATGCTCATGCTAAAAATAGTGAAAGTCAATATATATATATAAGAAAGCTTTAGTTTTGGAGAACATGTTGAACATTAAAGTTAAGATGTTGAAGTATTTCCTTAAGAGCAAAAGTCATAAGGGTAAAGCATTTGCCAAACAGGCTTAGCACAATAGAAATAAACGAATATAATGACTCTGATATTAACCAAGAGCTAATCTTAACTCTTAGAGTTGTGTCTTGAAAAAAAAGAACATCAATCAAGGATTTGAGTACAAGACACTAGTTACTCGGAGATAGATAATATCAATTGTTAAAATATTCGAGCAACAAAAAAAAAATATGGGTTTATTAAATATGAAGCACATGCTCATTAGTCCAAATGACTATATTTCCAAAATATTATCCTAATAAGATATTCCACTATAATAGTTAATGCATTAACATTTATTGTATTAATAAGCATCTGTAATACTTGGAATAACTTAGGCAAATAAGGTTTTATGCATTATGCATAAAGCTTTCACACATTGAATTTTTTTTAGGGAATACACTTGAAATTCATATAGGTAGTTAACTTGTTAGACATAAGGTCTAACTAGTTAGAAAAAAAAGATTGAGGTGTTCAAGCAGTAACAAGTTTAAGATTATGAAATAATATATGAATGATGGGAAAAAACTCTAGTGGATGGATTTAAAGCATTTTTTATGTTTAGTACACAAAAATATTAACTTCTAATTTTGAAACCGATTTAAATACAAACAAAACATGAATAATTTTTCAAATAATGTATATGCACTTTTATAAATAGGATGGATTGGAATGCAAGCAAATTTTTTTTTTTAAAAAAAATGTGCATTTCAAAACTTAAATACCTAGAAAGATTATGCACAATTTCACTTTCGGTCAATTTAGCAATCTAAAAATATTTTGAAAACTAAAAATAATTTATTGCTAATAGTATGCAATAATGAACAAGTATTCATTACTCTAATTATTTCACATAAGAACAAGATAGGAAAAGATATTGTGAGATGATTGGAATAGAGCACTAGAAGTGAATCTTTGAGTATGAGTGAGAAGTGATGCTGCAATCGGGATTTTAACTTCATGAACCCGACATCACTTGAGTGGCCACTTGAGTGATGGAACCCTAAACATTTTGATGGAGTAAGAAAACAATACCTTACTTGAGCAATCTTGTAATTACTCAGGAAATTATCCTTTAAAGTTCAGTTAAGTATAATTCCTTGACTTTTGCCTCCTAATCTTCTAGTTGGTCTTGTCACTTGGATAGTCATTCCCAGTCATCATGCAATGATGATGATCACTCAAGTGATGCTTCACTGTGCATCTTTTCTTCCTTCATCGCTAGCTAGGCACTCTTAGTGATGTTTCAAGTGATGCCTCCTATTGTTTACATGATCAAAATGTAGCTTCAAAGTCCAAGTTCACCAATATTTGAGTTAATTCCTATGTAGTTATAATCTTGAGATGAAGCGCTTCCTTTCTTCTTCCTACAAAACCATATAGATTTTTTTCTTACTTTAGTATCCAGTTTTACTTGTATCCATTCATGGTTAACTTGTAGGAATCATAATTCACATACTCTAAGAATATAGTCAATTAGAGGCAGTTGAGCATAATGAATTAAATATGACTTTATGCAAAAAAAAATAGTTTCTTTTGAAATATGTGTATATGCATAAAGAGTTAAACTATTGAACATTGCAATCCCTTTATAAATGAATTTATTAAATGTATTTTCTAATGGATGTCAAACCAAAATAGCTTGTATTGCTCATTTCTAAGGTAACAAGGTATAAACCTCAATAAAAATCAAGGATTATAATGTAGGAGGCTTTACCATTGTATACCTTTACCTTAGGTACTTGGTGGATTGCATTTCCTTACCCAATATATTTTTCTTTGACACTTTGTTTTTGCATATTTAGCCTTGGGATCATGCAAAGCTCCTTTATATGGTGTAGACTTTGAGAGTATTTTCCTTTATGTACGAGAGATCCTCCTTTTCTGGTTCTCCTTAAGGTAGTTGAATGGTACTTTATGGTAGCCCTTCCTTGAGGTAGAATGTACTTTGTTTATCCATTGCTTATCTTTGTGATCATAGTTTGTAGTTCCAGTAATGGGTGCTCCGAGAGTTCTCCTTTTCGATATAGATGATATGAACATCTTTCTTGGTGCATGAGAAAATATTGTCTTCCTCTTCAGCTTCTCAGTACTGTTATGTCCATTCCTTATGGAATCAATCTTCACATATAAAAGATTAGATGGACATTTTAGTACCCATTTTGCTTTGGGCCCTTGATAGTTAGCATTGGACCTTACTTGTCCTTTAGGAACCCAAACAAATTTATTTCTCACATTAAGATTTCTCCTAATATAGCATGTGTGAGAAATATAGCCATATTTTCCATAATAATTACAAATGATAGAATGATGCTTATTGTAAGACCCTTATCTTATTTCCCTATTTTTCAGAGTGCTTGCGTGCAATTTGATGGGCACACAGGAATAACATAAATATACTGATAAAATGTACATGATTATATTATAGGAATCCCAATAGGGTATATTCACAATAGTTACAGACCTTAAAATAAATAAAAGCCTGCAGATAACTAACGTCAGCATTTGAATTGGACTAGACCTCTCAGTTGCCGGTACTTGCATTTTTGCCCTTCAAGCCTCTTCCTTTAGCTAGAATATTTAATTTTTGAGGAAAGGGTGAGATTCAAAGAATCTCAGTAGCAACATGCAATCGGTCATATAAAATGCGACAGATAAACATGCTATACACCATGTAATGCAACATAATAACACAAACAATATGGCATATGTTAGAGCAAGCGTTTCACTAAGAGGGGGTGAATTGGGTGATAAAAATATTTTTAAAGCTCAAATAATAATTTATGGAATTTAAAACAAAGTTGAAGGTAAAGAAAAATATCACTGAAGTGTACACCAGGATTTATCCTAGTTCCGTCACTACCACTTTAACCTACATCCAGTCCTCATAAATCCTCTGAGGTTTTTACTATAACTCCCAAGATTCAGTGGATTCTTGGCACCTCAATACATTACAAATTCCTTCACCGGAGACCCGCTCCCCCTACACAATGTAATTTAAAACCCAACTCAAGATTCCACAATCTTGAGTATTCTCAATAGACAATATTGAGTTTGTAACAAGAGACTCTCTCAAAGAGTAAATATATAAATACTGAAGCATATAAATTGATATAAAACTCGTATATAGAAATTACAGAGAAAAGCTCAAGAGGAATTGTTGCTTTATTTAAGTGTCTCTCTTCATGTTGATCACTTCTTTTATAATATGTAGAATTAGTGACCGTTGGAAGCATTCATAATGGTTGTAATATGTCCATTGGAGTCTTGCTGCCATTTCTGACCATTATCATATTTGAAAACTACTCGTTATATATGGCACTCCTTACGCTCCATAAAGTCATACTTTACTACCTTTTGATTTTCTCTGTATATTACTTTGATATAATCTCTGGGATTTGCTTCAAAAACATTGTTAGACAGTTAAAACCAATATAGATAATGTTTAGATTATAAAATAATATAAATCATCATTTTCAAACTTTCTCGTAGCAATTGTAAAATAGAGACAGAGTGTAAATTGATTTACTTTGCATTTTGTAGAGTATGATTATTATCGGCAGACTTGTAAATCAATTTGTAATAGCCATAAATCGATTTACCTCATGTTTGAAACTTTACTACTTTCTGCCAACTTGTGTAAATAGATTTACCAACATCATAAATTGATTTACCTCACATTTTCAAAATTAGTTTGCTCTGACAACTGATGTAAATGGATTTACCATTGACTTAAATCAATTTACCTCTTGTTTGAAGAATTTGATATTTTGTCATTCAGTGTAAATCGATTTACAACTTGTATAAATTGATTTACATTATATCTGCTAATTTAGTTGCTCTCAGCCATCTTGAGTAAATCGATTTACAACATGACTAAATCGATTTACTTCATATCAAGGTACATGGCTGCTCTCGGCCATCTTGCGTAAATCGATTTACTTTATATCAAAACATATGATTGCTCTTTGTCAAATTAGATAAATCGATTTCCTTCATAATACAAAAAATCCTGCTGCCACATAAATCGATTTCATCCTTGGTTCAACATAACATGAATTGATTTCTTTTTCTATAATCTTAAAGTTTTGTTATCATTAAAACATTTTGATGTGGGAGCTAACAGCATGTGCACATGAGTTAGGGCTACTCCCCTACTATCTGTAAACCTCAGTTGGGTTCTTGCTTACAACCAGGTAAATGTGCCACATCACACAATGCCTTACTCAGCAATACAATGTGCATATTACAGAAGATAACATACACAAAGCATATAAACATTCACATAGTTTATGAAAGATAGAGTTACTACGTGGAATTTCCCTTTCTTGCTCTACTATCTATTCAATACCTTTGATCCGGCTTGGGCTATTGATATGTTTTAAAATTTCAAATGTACAAGAATTGAGTTAATACTCATTCATAACCGACTCTAAACTCTTTTAAACACAGTTTATTGGTTATCTTAGCTTAAAACTGCAAAATGACCAAATGCCCTTAGGGACCCTATCCAACTATTCTTTTCCAAAAATAAAGATGCGGGCTAATCCTACACAATTTCACATGTAGAATCCATTTTTTACCACAGAATTGACAAATTCATTGCCAAAAGACAATTTTGCCCTTTACATCCCCTATTTAGGGTTTTAGGGCTCATTTTGTTATTTCACATTTCAAGGCTTTTGACATTTCCTATTTGATGATGAAGGATTACAATTAATCTTCTCTCTCAGAAGTGAATAAGATAAATAGTGAAGTATAATGCAGATAATCTCTCTCTCTAAGGTAAATGATATCAGAGCTAGAAAAATAGAGAGTATTTGGGTTTTATCATTGTTTTGTAGTTTGTCTCTTCTATTATGTTTTAAATATTCTTCTATTTATAGTTGATGAAGATCAATGTATGACTGTTGAAATAGCCGATGAAAGTTTTTAATGAAAAAGTCCTTTTTTTCAATTTGTGTGTTAATCCTTGTCTGATCATCTGGAAAATGCGTAATCACTAATATAATGAAATGTTAGAGTGATTAGAAGCAAGAAGAATGAGTTACACAATCATTCTAATGATTTTTAGAAGTTACAAAGTATTGCTCTATTTTCTTGGAAAAGGATCACTAGATGGATTACTCAAGTGTTGTGTTAGTGATCTACAAATGGCATCACTTGAGTGATTTAAATAAATCACTTGATTTATCATCCGCTGGTGATGTTGTTTGACACATCACTCGAGTGGTCTCAAGTCATTACTCGAGTGGTCACTCGAGTGATCTACCCATTTTGAATCCAAATATGGCAACTGACCTATCATCAGAAAGCTCTTATAGTTTACATTACAATGCAGAAAGAATTAGCTCCAAATTCATTGTATTCTGAAAGTTATGATGCAAATAGTGACTACTGTTTTGGACTGTTTGAATTTTCAATCGTCAATTTCTAGAAGTCATAGCACTTTGAATATAAGTCCAAATTTGACAAATGACATATCCATTGAAAGCTCTTTAAGTCTAGGGTCATATGCATCAAGTTTAATCTCAATCAAATGTGTAGTTTGAGAGATATATTCAAATACTGAACCTATTTTGGAATACAGTGGTGATTTGAGTATCATCTTCCAAGACCCATATCTTTTTTATCTGAACTCCTTTGAACTTGATCTTGGTGTCTATGTGACGTATTGGAAGTGTAGTTTCATATCAAATAAGTTTCAGCTCAATCAAATGTGTGGTTAAGAGATATGTCCAAAATACCAAACCTTTGTCATACTAAAAGAAAGTAAAGCACCAGAATAGGTCATCACTAGCACATCACTAGAGTGATGCTGCTAGTGATGAGAATCACTCTAGTGATCATCTCTGGAGGTGCATAACTTCCATATACATTTTTTAGCTTTGAATTGATCTATTCCAACCTCCATTTGACCCTAAAGACCTCCAGTTTCACTTTTAAGAGTTTGAATCTTGATATTCCTATTAGATCTTGCAAGTTCTTCTTTATTCAATCTCTCTTTGTCTTTCTGATAATTCCAATTTGATAACTTCTTCCTTTATTTAACTCAATATGATGAAGGTTATTTTTTCTTCACTATTTCTTCTTGTTTTTCTTGTTGATGGTCATTCTCCACAATCCAGCTCAATAACTTCTTTCTTTTCTTGACTTCTTCTCCTGATAGTTGATAACTTCAATCTTCAATATCTTCTTAATCTTTTCTTTCATCATTGACCATAATCCAACTTGATATCTTCTTTCTTTACTTGACTAATCTATAAGATATTTCACATTAAATATAGTAGTTAGTCAATGTAGAAGATAAATACATTATGCAAACTTTTTGTTCTTAATATTTGACATTATCAAAACTAATCATATCTAATAAAGGTTAATCTTAACCATTACATACCTATCACCCATATGTGGTCACAACCACTTGCTAGGGGAAATAACATCACATTTTGCTCCGGATGCACGTTATGAATACCTCATGGTTATAAAAGAGTTAACTAATTTTACTCTCAACTGTTGTGCACCCATCAACTACATCTGGTCAACACCACTTATGTAATATCCTATATTTTGGGATTAGAGGCTTGAGAATAAACTTGAATCAAGTGGACTGCTAAGCCCCAGTTTAGCAAGAGTCCCAAGAATGAGAATTTGCTGCCAATGTATTTTTCAGCATGGCAATCTTCTTGAAGTATATTTTTAAATAGGCAAATGATGTCCAAAAATTGTGAAATTTTACAGGATGAAAGTAGACAACCTAAGATTTAATATGATAGGTAATATGTGATTTTTAGACTTGAGGATTAAGAGATATGATTTTTCAAAGTTAGACCCTGTTTCTGGAACTGATTCTGGAACAGGTAAGTTTAACGAATTTTTGGGAATTTTAAGATTTTAGTTGGCTAAAGACTATATTTTTCTTTTAAACTAGACTCGATAAGGGTTTTATAGCCTTTATAATCACTCTAATGGAATTTCTATAATTAAAGTTATGATTTTTCAAAGTTTGATTAGAAGATGTGCCAGAATGGCCAACTATTGGGAATTTGGGGAAAATGTAATGACAATTGTGTAAATTGTGGAATAAAGTGAAAGCACATATTTTCCAAAATTCAAGAGCTCTAGCTATGATGAAAATGAAGAAAAGAAGTCAAGAAGAAAATGATCATATGGAAAAGTCAAAAAAGGTGGATATGTATATAATTAATTAATTGATGAAAGAGATTATGGGAAAGGCATGAAACAAATGTTATTTCCCTTACCTCTTGTCATTTTCGCCCAAATGGGAGAAAATAGGAGGGGAAATGTTTACTTGGACATTAACAATGCCATGTGTCATCTTCTTTGGCCAAGTAAGAAGATGAAGTTGTAAAGCAAAAATCACATTGGAAATTAGCATTAGCACAAGAGAGCTCAAGAAGGCAAAATCCAAGGGAAGTGTTTATGATTTCAAGTGTTCTTGCCTTATAATTTGTGTAAAACCTCTTCTAATCTTTTCTCTCCCATGAAAATCATGTGTAGAAAGCAAAACTTCAAGGGAAGAGAGAGAGGGGGAGGACATCCTAGAGAGAGAAAGTTGAGAAATCAAAGGTAACTTCAAGAACCTCAATCCTTTTGGTGTTATGGTGTTGGTGTTGTGGTTCTTGACTTGATTTATGGATTGATTAGTTGTTTTGTAAATTTGGGATGATGAAACCCAAGGGGTTAGGCGGCCCAAATTTCTATAAATCATATTCAAATGGTATTTAAATGCTTAATCATGTGATTATGAGTGAAAATGAAGGAGTTTTAAAGGTTAAATTAAGAAATCACATTTTCCCTTTTCTTGGAGCATGTTTTGGCCAGGTCTAGAAACAAGGGAAGGAACTAGAATTTCATTAATTTGAGGGTTCCATTGTGTTTAAAAGGGAAAATTGTGTAGGGTTGATGTTGATCATATTGTGAGAAAAGCCCTAGAAAGGGAAATTACAAAAATAGCCTTAAAATCCAGTTAAAGGCAAACTATTATTTTCCAATGATTTTGAGAAAACCGAGGTCAAAAATGGATTCTACACATGAAATTGTGTAGGATTAGCCCGAGTCATACTTTTTAGTGAAGTACAAAAAATATCGAGTATAAAGGGTCTTGGACCGGGTCCCTGGGGGTATTTTGATAATTTTACAATTTTAAGTAAAGATAACCAGCACAATGAGTTTAGAAAAATACATGAATAAATAGTAACTCATTTATTATAAATTTGGGATTTTAGGATATATCAGTAGCCCGAGCCGAATACAGTATTGGACCGATAGTCAGTCAAGGGAAGGGCAATTCAGGCAGTGAACTTACCTCTTCTACATGTATTTGGTATTTGTGCTCATGTATTTGTGCATGTGATTACTTTGCTTGATTATGTGAAACATATATGAATAATTGAAGCTCTATTTCTATTTATGCTATAGCCATAAGTATGTTGGTTGAAACATTGAGCACGCAAATATGACATTGCGATAGCATGAGTTTATGTAAGGCAAGCATGTCATGCATTAAGCACTTATCTTGCATGCATATTAGTATTGTTTGCTATTGAGATTACCCTGAATCTCACCCTTTCTATAAACAATAAAAAGTTTTCAGTAATAGTAAGCGGCTCTGGGGGCAGAATTGTAATTACTGGCAACGGAAGGTTCCGGACTAGGACAAGAGAAGACGTTGGTTATCTGAAGACCTTTTATTATTTTTAAGGTCTGTAATTTATTATGCAATACCCTGTATGAGAATTTTGTATACAATCAAACATATTGTATCAATAATATCAGTATATTTATCTATTCATGTTGTGCCCACTAACCACGCATCAATATTCTACTGCAAGTCAAAATAAGTGAGGGTATTGCAACTTACCTTGTAAATAATATCACATCTTTAACCCCATGCACCATATAGGTACCTTATGGTAAAGCCATATTCCAAAAAATTTTCTCCCAGTCATTACATTTCGACCAACTCCCTTTACTCAAGTACAGTGCTGGTAAGGAATGAGCACTTCGCTTTCCTCAATAGGGATAACCAAAAGCACGATCGACACATAACATTTATGGGCAGCATTAAGACAAGAACAACATTCACTGAACAAAGAAACCTACCTGTTGTTGGCTATTGACCCACACATACTCATCGTCGAAGCAAGTTGACATTCCTTTATTCTTTCTTCCCTCAGGTTGCACGAGCTGGAGCACCTCAATTTCCATCCATGGAGCCACTTTTTAAATCACATCAAGGGGTATTTCAGTCTTTAATCTCTTTTTGGTGAGGAATGAAAATGGGCTCCCATCAAAATTGGAGGGAACACATTTTCATTTATATAGATGAAATTCAATTTAGGTGGCCAAATGTTTTCCAATAAAATTCACCTGCCAAACATTCATCGCCGGAGGGGATTTCATATTTTCCTTCTCCCGCCTCACTTTTTCCCTAATCCAAACAGGTTCTAACTCTTTTTATCATGGTTTTCTTACTTTCTGATCTTCTCAATTTCATATTAATAGAAGTACTTTTTTACTATTTATTTGATTTAATAAGTTAAAAAGGCAATATAAAAAATTAAAAGGATTCTTCTGGGTGCTTTGATGTTCTTCCCCAGATGCCTTCCCATGTCCTATATGATAATTAGCAGGGAGAAACTCATTGAGTAAGAATTCCCTTGTCCTATCCTGATCCAAACTTTTTAATCTTGATTTTGTGTTCTTCTTGATAAAGCACACCTACTATCTCATCTTGACAAAGTGTTTTACATATGGAACACAATGCAGTTGCCTTAAACCTTGATTTCCAGCTACTCAACTTGACAAAACATACTTCTTATCTAGTCTACAATGCTTACCTCTACTTCAGCTCTATCATTCAGAAGCAATACTTCGACAAATATGGTTCTAGGCAGGTTTCTTCTCATAATCAACTTGATGCTGCTAAAATTTAAATAAGCACCACAAGTGTACGAGCCATAAATATAATGTAATAGTGAATCAAGGTCATCCCAGAGAAACACAATCAAGTTAGTGATTAGGCATCAAAATTCCCATTTTCATTCAAGTTGAACAAACCAAAAAGGTTGATGCAAGAACAATTTAAATAAAAGCAAAAAAATAAAAAAATAAATCTAGTGTTAAAACATTTCAAATGGTAAAATTACCTAGAGTGGTTAATCCTTTCTTTTAAGGTTTAGAGTATGTAATTACCCAAATAGATGCACTTAATATTAATTTGTTAATCTAGAGTATGTGTTGGATATAAGTATATTCTGATTATTTACATCACTTTCTCAAATTAAAATTGTTATTCCTAACAAACATATTTAGGAGACAAATATCCAAATTCACTTTAATGTGATTATATGGGTCTAATAGGTATATTCCTATTCTATTGACAAATTAGAATAAGGGGAAATTTTCAAATAAATACTCTTTGAACTTGAAAAACCCCAAAAAATCTGTGAACACATGAAAATGACAAATAGGTCTCAAGGGACTATTCTAAAATTTTGCAATGTTGTACTTTTACCAAAATGCCCCTCAATTTTTTTTAAAAAAAGAAAGAACCCTTGCCGCCGCCATGGGACCATCCCTCTGACGGCCAGAGCTCCAGTAACAACTTGAATAATGAGATTAACTAATTTTGTATAGGGATTGAAAACTTGAGCTACATAAACCCTATTTGACGTCATTAAATAAAGGCAATGATAACTTGACTACATCAATTGACAAATTATGCTCCCGAGGTTATTAATGGCTACACTCAAGTTGTCATTGCCCTTATTCAACTTATCAACGACCCTTGATAGGGCCTAAGGAGTGCAAGCAGTCAATCCCTATGCTCAAGTGGTCAATCCCATTAGGCCAAAGCTTCGACTGCCAACTACCGACTGCCAGAGTCTTGCTGGCAGGGTGGTGCCAGCCATATGAACTCCAGCGGCAGTAGAGCTTCGGCTCTAGAGAGGGTTTTTCTTTTTAAAAAAAAATTGAGTGGCATTTTAGTAAAAGCACAATATTTCAAAATCCTAGATTAGTCCCTTGAGATCTATTTGTCATTTTCATATATTAATAGACTTTTTGAGGTTTTCCAAGTTCAAATGATATTTATTTTCCCTAGAATAAATTCTAAATCCATATTACTTAAGTCTATGGTCCAATTAGGATCCATTTCCCAAGCGTAATCAAAATTGTCCAATTTCATAGGCAATCAAGCACTAAATAGACAACACATAACAATATTAAGTAAACAAAGAACATTAAGCACAAATTAATTATTCAAACATTCTCTACTTCTTAATTTAGTTCATAGCTACTGTAAGTAAGTAATAAGAACATCTAGCCACACATGGCTTTACTCAAATATGTCTCAACAATAGTAATTTCATAGTAAAAAATCATAAGGAAAGAAGGAAGGAACACATAAAAAAATGGTGCTGCTGGAGAAGAAAATAGCGTTTAAAGAAAATGGTGTGGCTACTCCTTTAATCCCATAGCAATCTTTCAAAAATAAATTAGATAACTTTCCAAATATCTCCAAAATATGCTTTAGCTACATTTAACATAAATAGTTATCACACCCCTACACTTGTATCAAATCTTATCCTCAAGATTTCAAAAATGTAAAACAATTAAAGAAAATCATGGAAGTAAGATTCTCAAATCAAACACTACAAAATTGGATTTAATTCAAAATTTTTAGAATGAAATTGTGGGAAAAGGTGATTGAACACAGGTTGAGATTTGAGACTGATATTATTGAAAACTAATTTGGATTCATGTCAGGAAGGTCTACAACAGAAGCGATTTATTTATTAAGGGGGCTAATGGAAAAGTATAGGAGCAAAGAAAGATATTTGCATATGGTTTTTATTGATTTGGAAAAAGCATATGACTGTGTGCCAAGAGATGTACTTTGGAAAGCCTTGGAAAAGAAGGGGGTGCGGGTTGCATATATCAAAGCCATTCAGGACATGTATGAGAGGATTACAAACAATGTTAGAATGCCTAGAGGTGTTACAGAGGTCAATCATATCCCCGATGGGAGTTCTTTTCACCCTTCCCTCATGGTACTACTTCACTATTGGTCACCTATTGTGATTCCGAATACAATAGTCAAAACAGGGACAAGTATCTATATAATTTCATACACCTCTTTTAAAGATTCCAAAGGTTCAATAACTAAAAAATAAGATTATTCAGGAATAGCCTTTAAATGCTAAAATTACGCATTGAATTTTGATTGTGGATCCATAATTCAAAAAGTGGATTCAGCCTCAGTTAAACTCAAAATTCGGTCTAGGCTTTAATTGAATTTAATTAATAAGAAATTCATAAATTTATAATCAGTTCTATTTCTATTAATCTATTAAATAATAGGGTGAGACCAGAAATAGAAATAGAATGGCTAAGATAGGGTAAAAATATCATATAGGATACTTAAATGAAAACAAAAATACTATACTGTGATTCTACCCCTAGCCTTCCAAACTAACGATGCGGGTTCGATTCCCACTATCCGCTTCTATTATATCTCTATATTCTATTTGAAGCTCAATTTGTTCTCACAAATGTAACCCCCTCACTGTAATTACATCCAGTTTATGAAATTTAAGTGAAATAGAGACCAATAAAACAAAATCAACATTTATAATCTCTCACCTTCAAGATGGGGTGTTTAGAAAACAATTCAAAAAAATATCATTAATCTAGTCTCACATTCACATTCGAATATAATTACTTGAGAAATCAAATCACATTGATAAATATCATAGTGCACAACTAAAATGCTGGCATATCCCGGGTCACATGTATATATATAGAATCGGTGTATAGTTTCCTAAAATGTGGATTACATATTCAAAAATCATATTTACATCCCATATACATACATTAATCCCAAACCAAAACAGATAACCAACAGTCCAAATTAAAATGTCCCTAAGAGATTCTAACCGCTCCAGGTTATCCGCTTCCCTTTTGAGCCACTTGCCCTGTTTGAATGTTAGTCATTGGAAAGAATGAAATTCTAAAGAATCCCAGTAGTAACAAATCACTCATACAATGCATAAACACATAACATATATGATCATGTTAAGCAACATCACAATGTATCATGGCTCATGCCACAAACAACAGCACTCATGGCTGTAAACACTATTCGTCAGCTTTCACTGCGAACTATATATGTCAGCTTTCGCTGTGAACTCTATGTATCACAAAGTAGCACAATGTTTCTCAGTGTATCTCAAAGCATGACAAACATACATACAATGCTTCATACACAGTATAAGAGAAAGAATCACTACCTTATTCTTTCCTGACATTTTTTGGCACCATGGGCTCACGAGGGCGGTAAATGTCAAATCCTATAGCCAAATTAGGGACAACTGATCAATCTTTTTTTCCAAAGGTTTATTTCTATAATACTCTAAGTTGGTTATCATTTAAACTCTTTAGATGTTTATTAGAGGCCTTAACATATGTCTATAGGGTTAGGAGAAACTACCCCAAGGATGCCTTTCCAGAAGTAGAACACTGATTTTTGGCTGACTTACTCGAGTGAAGATGACCTCACTCGAGTGATGAGAGACTTGCACTCGAGTGAGAATGGCTCTCACTCGCGAGTGTTTGACAGTGAGCAACAACCATGACCAGAAAGTGCTCACAACACTCGAGTGAGACTCATCCTCACTCAAGTGAGCCTTATCAGATTGCCAAATCGCAGTAAAAGACAGAAATTCCCAGATTTACCAAAACTAATCCCAATGGTTCCCAAACTTAACATAAAGCTCATACCCACCTAAAATCCCATAAGGAACCCATTGGTAACCTCCAAAACACTCAAAACCCATCCTAACAACAATTCATACTCTTGGGTCTCTACAATACACACAATACCCAAATTCATTCAATCCACTTCTAAAATTCAAAACCATATCCCACACTCAAACAACTTCACACTAAACCAATTCCAACCTCATTCATCATATAATTCATACATTCAAAAATTGGCATAAAACTAGGGTAAATTCCAGAATTCATCATACTCAACCAAAAATCACAATAAATATACCAAAAAGCATCAAATCCTTACCTCTTCAACTTGCCAAAGCCAAAACCTTGATTATCAAACTTCCAAATTGCTCCAACACCCAAATCACCACCTTTCAAAATTCTAAAACCATCAAGATGAAGCTCTTAACATTATGAACAAGTTTTGTGAAGAGTGTTTGAGCATATGAGGACCATTACTCACCAAAAAATCAAGCTTTCTCTTTCTCTTTCTTACTTGAAATCGCCAGAAATGGAGGTAAGGAGAGAGAGATGATGAGATGATGGAGATGATGCAGAATATTTTCCCCTTGCCAAAGCTCAACCGAATAGGAGAGAGAAAAGAGAGAAAAAGGTGAGTGGTTGACAATTGCATGATCCATTGGTCCACAAAATGACACTTGGCATAATCTTGTTCACTCTCTCCATAAGCTCACATAACCTCAAAGCACATGATTTCGACCCATTGACAATAAATCTCAACCATTGATTTTTAATCACCAATGAGTTTCCTCTTTGGCAACTGGCCAATTGGTCTGTAAATTTTCAATTTTACCATTTTGCCCTTGGTTTTCACTGTGTTGCATAAATTATCATCAAGAACATTTATCTCAAATTCACATCACATTTCTCCAAAAGTGTTTAATTACACTAATTACAATCAATCTCAAAGTCATTAGCTCTTAATCTCAAATTGGGTCATTACAATTACAAACACAAAACGTATCTGGTTAAAATTCCAATTGATTTTTTTTAACTTAATCTTAATCTAAATTTTTTTTTCATTGTACTCCAGGAGGTGTCACAAAGGATTTTTCTATAAGGATTGACCTACATTGCGGATCAACTTTGAGCCTTTATTTATTTAACCTAATAGTAGATGTTCTAACTAATCCTATAAAAGAAGAGATCCCTAAATGTATGCTTTTTACGGATGATAACGTTCTATTGGTTAAATCCAGGGAAGAAATTAATTCTGAACTTGAGATATTGAGACGGACTTTGGAATTGAAGTGCTTTCGTTTGAGTAGGACCAAAACTGAATATATGCATTGTAATTATGCTAATAGACAAGGTTGAAGTGAAGTGAAAGTTAAATTTGGGTGGGGGGAGTCATTTCGTAAGTGACAAAATTTATATATTTAGGATTAATTATACAATTAGATGGTAAAATTGATGGAGATGTCAATCACCAAGTTCAAGCTGGATGGTATAAATGGAGAAAAACTATTGAAATTATTTATGATTAGAAAGTACCTAATAAGGTAAAAGGGAAATTCTATCAAACTGTTATAAGACCAGCTGTAATATCCTTATTTTATTTTGAGGATGTAATAATAATTAGGAAATAATGAATTATGAAAAATAGATTTAGTAAGTAATTTTTGAAAATAAAGGGGGTTTGGATAAAATATTAAAAAACAAAAGAAAAAAAATAAAAAAATAATGTAAATAATTATAAAATAATATTTAAAAAAAGTTAAGAAGGGCACGTGGCCCTAGCTTTAAGTTGGTGGGGTGTTATTACATATCCCACCCCCATCACAATTCAATTCATTAGCATCATTTAGAGAGGAGCCGGAGGTTGTGATTCCAACAGGTAAGCTTCAAACTTCTCAAATAATTTTGATAGTTAATATCACTTCTTCTTATCAAACTTTCTTTATAAAAGTTGTTCTACGTATTTTTATCTTTCTATTGGTAGTAATATTGCATTGATTAGTGAAAATTTTGGGGTTAGGATTTTGGGAGAGTTTTAAGTTTTAATAATAGATGACTGTAGATATGTATATTTTATGATTTAGATTTACTGTAAATGACTATAGATATGTATATTTTAACAATAGTTTTAAGTTTTAATTGATTTAGATTTATCATTTAGATGCTTTATGATTTTATAATTAATTTCTTTTAAAACAGATCATAAATTATACTCTAGGGACTTTTTTGACCGATTAAATTTGAATTAGACAATTTATTTGGGTTATTGGAAGTATTATTAAAATTGTAATTAGTTTAGTTTATTAGATTTTGAGCTATATGAAATTGGAAGTTATGATTTGATATTTGAGTTAAAGTTTGATATGATTTAATTATGTGGAGGTTTCATATGTTGTTTAATAATTAGGTTATGCTTATATAAGCTAAAAAAGATATTTAATTGGTTTAGGATGTTGATGTTGATGATTTTATGACTATTGCACTGTTAAAGTGATTAGAGAATTATTGTTGTTAAAGATTTTATTGAGTGAAATAGCATTCAGAAATTTTAGGAATTGTGATTTGAAAGGAATTTGAGGAATAGATAAATTGTTAATATTTTTCTAAGAACATTAAAGAGCCAATTATAGGGGATTATTACTTGCTATTTTGTATTTGTTAGCAATTATTATTAATTTTATTAACAATTAATGATATGTTTATTGTAGAGTGAACATGAATTTGGCTTGTTGAACTTGAATTCTTTCAAGTTTAGTCATGTCAAGAAATTGAGGTAACCACTTTCCAATTTAACTTGTATGCTTGTTGAGGTGATTATGTGTATATTTGTATTCAAATGATATCAGTATATGCCATAGTATTTTACGTATGAAAAATGTATATATGTGAAAGGTAATTGTAAGTAAAATTTTTAGTTAAGTGGGCTTAAGCTCTTTATCTTGATATTCTAATGTTGATGATGCATAGCATTGAATATTGAACATATGAGAATAAATTATTGATATTGAAGTTGTGATGTTGAATGTGATGAGTTGTGATTGGGGGAGATTTGGCTCTTTTATACCACGTGGTATAGCTGCCACTGTGCGAACAATAGATGGCTTTGACATTCTCAAGGCTCTTAGTATCACCCTTTCCTTTGGCTGGGTTAAGGGTCAACTCAAGGGACATGTGATATCTTTCCATATTCGACGGAAAGGGAACCTATGGTTTGATATGAGTTATGTAGCCTTTGGCCGAGCTACACCTTATTATTGTAGAGCTTGGTGTAGTCTTGTTAAATTGACTAATCCTATTATGTGTTGTAGCCTATAGGTTCTCTCAGAGATTGTAAGGAGGTTATAAGGATGGTTGAAGGAGTTCTATGCATTTGAATGATTCACTTGTACAATATTTTTGGCAAAACTATATAGCCTTTGTTATATGAATGTATATCTTGCCCACTTAACTATCTTGTAATCTTTCATTGCATATCTATTAAAATGGGATTGTGGTTATGGGGTCCATATGACTTACCCCATTGATATTTATAATTTTTTTAGGCTAGAGTTTAGGTGGTGCTACAAAGGGAAAAACATACGAGACTTGATTTGACATCAATTGTATGCCTCGTTTAGTTACATGAGAATAGTTTAATGTATATTGCTGAACTTTAAGGCCTTTTTAGTATATGTTGATTATTTTAAATATTCTGCTATATACTAGGATTAGCATTGTAGGCGGAGCCCCTTTGATATGTTGTTTATTGTGTAATACTACTTAATGTTTTACTTTGTTTGAAGTGATTAATTATTATAGGAGGTTGTTACAGCAATGCTATATGGTAGTGAGTGTTGGGCTTTAAAAGGACAACATGAACATAAATGGGGTAAGCTGAGATGAGGATATTGAGATGGATGTGTTGTAACCCCCTCACTGTAATTACATCCGGATTACGAAATTTAAGTGAAATAGAGACCAATAAAATGAAATCAGTAATTTATAATCCCTCAACTGGGAATGAGGTATTTGAAAATCAATTCAAAACATAATAAATACTGGTCTCACATTCATGCGCGGATATAACTACTTGAAAAATCAAATCACATAAGAAATATCAGAGTGCGGAAACTAAAATCCCGGCAAAACCCCCGGGTTCATCCACATATATTTATATCGTGGGTTTACAGGTTCCCAAAATGGGGATTACATATCCAAATATTCATTTACATTCTCATGTACACTTGGAAATCCCAAAACCAAAATAAGGATAACCAACTACACTAAGTCTCAGAGTAATCCTAACTACTCCTGGTTGTCCGCTTCCCTTTCGAGCCACTCGCCCTGTCTGAAAAGGTTAGTCATATGGAAAGGGTGAGATTCTAAAGAATCCCAGTAGTAACAACTTTTTTATACCACATGCAATCACATAATATGTAAACAAATCATCTCATATCAGCAACACAAATCACACTCCACCCTCATCCCCTTTTACCGCCGGGAAGGCACACCGTCCTAACCCGAACCGTTGTTAGCGACTCAGGGACTATTGGCATGGCAGTGCATACGAATAGCCTTACGGCTCACATATAGCCTTTCAACTTTCACAAATGGCCCGTCGGCCTTCACAAATAGCCTTTCGACCCACAATTAGCCTTTCGGCTCACATAATCACATATACACACCCTAACCTCATCCCCTTTTACCATCGGGAGGCACATAGCCCTTGCCCGAACCATTGTTAGCGACTCAGGAACTATTGATATAGCGGTGCTTCCACAAATTTCACAAACATGCAGCATACGAAATCCATTTCATCTCAATGACATTGAACACATACAATGTATCACATAGGATATAAAGAAAGAGTCACTACCTGTATCTTTCCTGACTGGGTCTGGCACCTTAGTCTCACGAGGACGACAGATGTCAAATCCTATATCAATTAGGGACAACCAATCAATCTCTTTTCCATATGTATATTTCAATAATACTCTAAGTTGGTTATCATTTAGGACTCTTTAGGTGACTATTAGAGGCCTAAACATATGCCTAAAGGGTTGGAAGACACTACCCAAAAGACCCCTTTTTCGAAGGCAACACACAGATTTCTGGCAGTTTCACTCGAGCACAGAAGCTCTCACTCGAGCACAGGTACGGACATCACTCGAGCACAAGAGAGTGAGAGACAGCGAGTGAGCACCCGAGAGCACACAAAGCTCTCCAAGATCAGGATCACTCGAGCACAACCATATGCACTCGAGCACACACCCCATACCCGCGAGTGAGAAGGCACACTCGTGCACCTTAGCCGCGAGTGACAACCCGAGAGCACCACCCACACCAGAGGCACAAGCTTACTCGAGCATGACCCCCAGTGCTCGGGTGAGACGGCTATGCTCGCGAGTGTCAGAGCACACTCTTGGCATCAACCAGCAAGTGAAGACCCGAAAGAAACCCTTCACTCTGGACTCGCACCATCATTCGAGCAGACCCAAGTTCACTCGAGCACGTTCTTCCCTCACTCGAGCACAAAGAGATGCACTCGAGCATTATTCATAAAACCCAGACGAAACTTGAAGCATAAAGGGAAAAACTCACGCATCACTCGAGCACGTTCTTCCTCTACTCGAGTGATGTGTATCAGAGACCAAAAAAAGCAGAAAACCCAAAAAACGCCAGATGGTCAAAATCATGCCCAATGGTTCCCAAACTCCTCTCAAAACTCATACATTTCAAGCACTAACTAGGAAACATAATGGCAACTCCAAAAACACCCCAAAACCACTTTGACCACAATCAAACACTAAGGTCTCTATGATACACATTATCCAAATTTCATTCAACTCATTTCCAATATTCCAGATTATATCCAACCATCAAATAACTCATCATAAAACCATTTCCACTATCAAACACCATAACATCCACATTTTCAACATTTGGCATAATTAGGGCAAATTTTCCAGATTTTACTCAACTTAGCCAAAAATCCCAAACAATACAGCAAAATGCTCTAAATGCCTACCTCTTCTCTTTGCTCAATCTGGAATCTTGCTTCTCCAACTTTCTAATTCGCCCAAATCACAAATCAACACTTTACAAGATTCTACAACCACCACAATGGGGCTCTCAATGAGATACACAATATTTCAGAAGAGATTTTGAGCAAAGGAGGAGCATTACTTACTCAAAATCAAAGCTTTATACTTTCTCTTTCCCAAACTTGTTCAGCGAAAAATGGAGGAAGGAAGAGAGAGAAAATGAGATATGGAGGAGATGATGATGATGATGAAGAAGCCAACTCATCCTCCCACACTCACACTCAACCGAATTAGAGAGAGAGGGGAGAGAGAAAAGTGCTATTTTGTCCTTTTGTGGCTTTATCCAATAGCTCACACGATGCCACATGTCATCATCATAATCACTCTCCTATGAACCCATACAACCGCAAAACATAGGATCCCGACCCATAGTCAAGGAATCACAACCCTTGATCTTACATACCACACATATTTATTTCAAAACTCACATTATATTAATTCCAAAAGTGCTTTATTACACTAATTACAATAATTATCAGAGTCATTAGCCCTTAATTACAAACCGGGATATTACATGTGTGGTCATATAAGAAAGATAAAATTTGAAATGCTCATATACGAGAACGAGTTGGAGTGGCTTTTATTAAAGGAAAAATGGTTGAAAGTCATTTGAGGTGGTATGGACATGTTCAACGAAGGCCATTAAATGCTCTGGTAAGAAGGGCTGATCAAGCAGTATGGAGACCTGTAAAATGAGGTCGAGGAAGACCGAAGGGAACGCTCAATGAGGTCATAGAAAGATATCTTTTAATTAATAATATACCTAAAGATATGGGTTTCGATAAAGCACAATGGCGTTATGTGATCCAAGTAGCTAACCCCACTTAGTGGGATAAAGATTTTGTTGTTGTTGAAACTTCCCTAGAAATCTTTTTCACCTTTCAAAAATGCAAGTAGAAAGGAATCTAATTTTGGCAAAGATAACTCTCAATAAGATGTCCCTCATGTAATATCCCAAATTTTGGGACCAAAAGCTTGAAATTAAGCCTAACTCAAGCAGATTGTTAAGCCATAGTTAGTAAGAGTCTCAAGAATGTCTAAGAGATAGAATGACTTTTAGGAACTAATTTAGGAAAATAAAGGATGGATTTTGTTTCCAAATAGTTAAAGGAAAATACCTAATTCCTTTATCTAAAGGAAAAATGATATAAAACTAATTTGGATCCAAAGAGAAGAAGAATGATGTCTTGGAAGGAAGAAAGAAGAGGAAATAAAATGAATAAAAGAATTAATAACAACTTGGTTAATGTTGCCATGATCAAGGGCAAAAGAGACATTTTCCATTTGATCTTAAGGTTAAAATTGGAACCCAAGATTAAGGGCTAGGATTTGCTGTTGAAAAAGTAATAGCAATTATGAGAAGAGAAATTAGAATACAAGAAATTCACTAAGAAAACCATTAGATAAAGAAGAAGGGAAATGAAATGAATTAGCCAAGTAACTATTGGTTAATTAGCTTCCTTGTGTGCAAGAAGCTATAAACCATTGGACAAAAGATTTGCCATCTCTCTCTCTCTCTCTAATTTTAGCCTAAGCCAACCAAATAGAAGAGGAAATGGTTTCAATTGAACTAAACCTCAATTAATCGGCCTAACAAGACCAATCTTCAAAATAACCAAGTAAACCCAATTAACCATTAGTTAATAACCTTGGACTTTTCTTTGCAAGACCATTAGACACCTCATATTTCCCTCCTCACCCTCTCTCATTTTCGTCCAAGCAAGGAAGAGGGGAAGGGAAAGATGCCAACAAGACACTTGTCATCCTAAGAGCTAATCATAGAACACATGTCACCTTGTGAGCAAGACAAGCCAAATTGTGATTTAATCTTGGCCCTTAAACTCATGAATTTTGGCCAGCCACCAAGGAGAGAGAGAACATGACTCAAAAACACTTCATTCCTCTCAATTTGCATCATTTTGGATGACCAAACTCAAGGAGAGAAGAGAGAAACTGCATCTAAAATTTTGCAAATCAAGATGCAAGGTAAGATATTCTCTCTAGATTTTCACCCTCTTATTTACCTTTTTAGCCAAAAGTGTCTTCATGAACATTGTTCCTATTAGTCTAAGCTTTATTCCTATGGTTTTATTTTTTTCAAGAGGAGGTGTTTTGAAGCATTTATCAAGACCCAAAGTACTTGAATCAAAGAATAAAGCCTAGAAGAAGCAAGAGGTGAGTAAGGGCTTTCTTTTGAACTCTATATTTTGTGGTTTGGTGGAGCTTTATGAAATGGGTATTTTTGTCATAATTTTTAGTTATATGGTTATTCTTAGAGTTCGTGGTGGTTTGGTCTTGTAAATGGTGTTAAATAAGGTTTAGAAATGAGAAATCACAAATTTGGAACTTAAAAGTAGTGTTGCTAGATTTCATTTCCTAGAAGGCAGAAATGTTGTGGCATGCTTTTGATTAGTCAAACCTAGTCTAAATGCTATGAAACTTTTTTAGAATGAAAGTAGACATCTTGAGATTCATTTTGATAGGTAGAATGTAATTTTTGGACTAGTGGATTGAAAGTTATGATTTTTCAAAGTTGAACCATGTTTCTGGAACCAATTCTAGAACAATTAAGGTTTGACGAATTTCTGGAAATTTTATGGCTTCAGTTTCTAGAAAATGATATTTTTATTTGAAATTAAACTTAAATAGGTTTATAATGTACTTGGAATCAGTCAATTCGGAGTTTTCTAGAATTAATTTTGAATTTTGAAAATTGGGCATTGAACCTGGAAGTTGTTCTGCGGTAGACTGATGGTGCCATATTTTTGTCTAGTCAAATGAATTCCAATATCCATGAAATTTTCTAGAAATAAATTACATCCAGTAAGCTTTAATTTTATGAGTAATTTGTAGTAATTGGATAAGTGCATAAAAAGTTATGATTATTGGAAGTTCGGCATTAATTATGGGCATAATTTTGTGACAGAAGTGAATAATTAAGAATTTTGGAAATGTGTGTGTGGAACTGGTAGTGCTAACTATTTTTTTCCTTAAAGTGGACTTAATAAAGATCACATTGATGAGCTTTGAACCAACGCAATTGAAATTTTGTATAATTAGTTATGATTTTTTAAAGTTAAGTGAAAAATTCTACCAGCTTTTAGTCCATGCGAATTTAATGGGCTTTGGGCCAAAAATAATAAGTGTGAACTTTAAGGATGAAGATTAGTACTTGGGCCTAGGTTAAGCACATGAACTACTTAATTAGGCTTAAGCACTAACCCAAATGATAACCAACTAAGTGTCATAAGTAATCAAAGAATTTGGATAAGTAATAGCTCATCCGTAAATTATAATCTATAGGATTTGACATTTACCCGGGACAACCAAGGAACGATAATCAAAGTCAAGGTTTGGAAAAATTGTCAGGTAGTAACTTATCCCTCACATACTATGTGATATGTTTTATGCATGATTGTACCATCATGAATTTAAAGCATTCAGATGAGAAGGTCTCAGGCCCAGTAGAATTTCCTAGCATTGTTGCAAGGGACGATTGTCCTTGAATTGGTAATTTTATACTTTCTGCATATCGTGAATTTATCTCTGAATGTTGAATATGTTGCTTGTATTGAAACTTTGGTTGACATGGTATGTTACATGTATGCATTTTATATGAGTGATATTTGTTACTACTGGGATTCTTTTGAATCTCACCCTATTTTTCCAAAAACCAATTTTTAGCTCGGGCAAACATTTCTCAAGTAAGAAGGTAATCAAGGGTGAGTGAAGCGAAGGACTTAGAATTTAATTTTCCGTTGGTTATCTATTTTTGGAAATTGTACTTAATATGTACCTAAGTAGAGTTAGCCCTATACTGGCAACTCTGTAAACATGTAAGTAAAGTGCCTGTATATAGGCAACAAATAGTGACATATGAACTAGTAGTGGACGGTAGTCCATCTAGGGCTGTTAATTAACCGTAGTAATTCGGGTTCCAGTAGAGAACATATCGGTAAAACTCTGATATGAACCAATGAAACTAAAATAGATTGCTTATAAATGAATAGGTAGACCAATTTGATAACATTTTCAAAAATATTTTTGAAAACTCACTCAAGTGCAGGTCCGCACTCTGCTTTAAAATTGAGACCCATATTGTTTACAAAAGATTACCGGTCTCCATTTTCAAAGGTATTATTGCATTTAAGCGGTCCAAACGCTTTGAAAACGAAGGTGTTACACCTCACATGTCAAGTGTTTACACTCTTCTCTTAGGATAATAAAGGGATTGTGTTTCACTCAATTCCACCTATTGCAACCAACTACCATAAACTTGTTTCTCATCTCAATCTCCACTAAATTATCCTATTTCATACTCAAATCAAAAGGACTTTTAAAGAAATGAAAGTGATTTAATGACATTCATAAAGAATGAAGGAATACCTACTAAAAGAAAACAAACGCGCTAACACTATAAACAACCATTATTCTTTTGACCTCAACAATCTTTTTCTTTCTTTCTTCGATCTCGGCTTTTTTTCCTTTCATTCTATTTCTGTTTTTTTATATGACTCGTACACTTTTTTTTTCCTTTCTTTCTTTCATATTTCTTCTTTATAAATAAATAAATAAATAAATATATATATATATATATATATATATATATATATATATCTTTTTTTTGTTATTTCACTTTTCTTTTTGCTATCTACACATACCCCTATAGTGTTTACTTTCTCACTCCTTCACTTTTTTTCAAAAAAAAATTGCTTCACTTAGCACTTACTAAAGTCCCAAATGAATGGGAATAAAAAGGTATAAAAATTGCATATCTCAAATAAAGGGCTATTTACTTTAAGCTATTTTCTTTAAACAAAATTTAGGCTCAAATGGGGTAAAGCAAAGGATTTTTATGTGATAAGGATGAACATTTTACCCAACTAGCTATGAAATGAATGCTAAATCATCTTTGTGCATTCAAAAAGGATTTTAAGCTTTAAAAGAGATTCAAGATTAGTTTTAGACATGAAATCACAATAAGTGTGCTCCCTCTTGAAAGAAATGAATATTTAGACGGAAGTTTCTCATCGGTTTTTTTGACATCCTAAAGTCAATTACTTACACCCAATTCTTTGCCTATTCACTAACACTCTAATAAGATAGAAATAAATTCTAATAAAATTCAATCCTTTCCAAGTTCAAATCAAATCAACCTTGACAATGTTCACAAATAAAATCTAAACTTCCAAGAAACAAAATTATTGTTTAAAATTTTTCAAAAATTTTCTATGTATGCGCAAAAACGAAGAAGGTTTCAAATATTCACAGCCATTCACAAAATCAAAAACTTAAGGAAAAGTCATAAAAAATCAATGGTACCCTCACCCCTACTCTTAAATGTCACATGTCCTCAATGTGAACTTGTAACAATAAGTAGTGGAAGTATAGAGGCAACCATATCCAAATGTAAGGATAGAAAAAACTTCTAAGATCTCAACTTTTCACCAAATGAGTAAAACCAATAAGTGCCATCAATCAAATCAATAGTCATTACCAAATATGTACCACATGCAAATCCAAACTATGACCATCATTCATTCTTAGCAACATGTTATCAACAATCAAGCAAAACAAAATAAAGAAAAGTAGAAGAAAACTCCCCTCTCTGTCTATGACTTACATATTCAATTGCTCTTGATCTTTGCTTACCATAGTAATTCACATCATTAGGGGTTACCGAAGTCCTACAAAATAAAAATAAAACATCAAACCAAAACCTTAGGTTGTCTCCTAAGTAGTGCTAAGTTTAAGATCTTCAACCAAAATTTTCAAAACAAATCACTAATCATAAGTATCTAACACCATAATCATCTTGTCTTCATTTCCTTTTCAAGCAATAAGGTTTCAGATACAAAAAATGATTATTCATGTTAATTAATTGTACTTCCTCAATCATAGACAATCTCAGAGCACGAGCTTTCACTGAATTCAAATAAAGCACAACATGCATATGCTTACAAATAGATTTAGGAGCTATCAAAAATTTAGAATATTCCATAAAATCCACTTGACTCTCATCAGTAAGAGTCAACACTTCAATAGGAGAGTCATGAACAACAACTCTTGGGATCTTTCTGTCAAACCCCTAACATATCGATATTTTCCAGAGTAATAAAGGTATAGTTCTATAGGCATACAGAATTAACATAAATATACTGACATTGAGTACTTGTTTATAATACAAGAAATCCCCATAGGGTTTGAAAAATATATACAAATCCTTAAAATTTGTAAAATAAAACCAAGGGTAACCAACAGTGGTCATTGCTTGAACTGGTACCCTCAAATGCCAGTATTTACTGTTTTTCCCTTGGAGCTGGTAGCTTCTGTTGGGATATTTTAAAATATTGAAAAGGGTGAGATTCAAACAAATATAAGTAGTAACATACAATCAGTTATATACATGCGATAATTAAATATGTCAAGCACCATATAATGCAACATAATAATAACACTGTAAAACTCATAATCAAAATGTGCATGTATTCAAGGCCAACTACTGTTAGAACCCCTACTTGTCCGTACCTTAGCTGGGCTCACGACCATAGACTGGGCAATTTACCCTCTTGGCACTGTATCTCATAACGGATCCCCTTTGGGCTGTTGGGGCACTTGTGCTTTTCCCCCTGAATCGTATTGTGCTTTTCCCTCCCCAGTTAGAGATTGTATTATACATATCACAGAAGATGGCATACATAAAGCATATACAAGTTCACATAGTGTATGAAAGATAAAGTTACTACCTTAAATCCCTTTTCGTTACTCTAAGTCTTGTCCCAGCTTGGGCAAAATGTCTGGTCCTAAAATTCCAAGTTTACAAGAATTGAATTAATACTCATTCATTTACTACTCTAAACTCATTTTGTTGGTTATCTTAGCTTTCAACTAAAAATTACCAAAATGCCCCTAGGGACCCGATCCAAGTCCCTTTGTACCCGATCTAAACTGTACTTTTCCAAAAATTATAACCTAGGCTAATCCTACATAATTTTGTGTGTAGAATCCATTTTTGACATTGGAAATGCTAGATTCACTACCAAAAGACAGATTTGCCCTTGGCGGCCTCTAACTTAGGGTTTTAGGGCTAATTTTGTCATTTCACACTCTAATACTTTTCACACTTCACACCTAACATATACCCTACATAATTTTCCCTTCTAAACTCAATGAAACCATCAAATTAATAAAATTCCAGCTCCTACCCTTAGTTTTGGGTCTGGCCGAAACTTATGCAAAGGAAGGGAAAAATTGGTTTTCTTGATTCCACTTGATTAAACTCTTCCTTTTCACTTGTAACCACATGTTTAAACACTTAAACACTCATCTTCATGATTTGTAGAGATTTGGGCAGCATAAACCCTTAAAGTTTCATCATCCCAAAATAACAAAACCCACCAAAATAACCACAAATCAAGCCAATAACAACAACTTCCACCACAACAACAACAACATATTTACCAAGAGGATCACGGTTCTTGAGATTACCTCTTGATTCCTTCACTTTTTCTCTCTAGGCGTCACCACTCTCTCTCTCTCTCTCTCTTCTCTTGGGATTTTGCTTGCTAAATATGATATTCAAAAGGGAAAGGAGGTTAGAGGATCTTTTCCATGGATTTTAGAGGTATAAACACTTGAGATCAAGCTTACTTACCTTAATCTTTGCTTCCTGACCTCCCTTGCTCTTGATGTTCTTCAAGCTCTTTTCTCTCTCTATTTATTTCTCTTGGCGAAACCATGGCCTATGGAAGGAGATAAGAATTCTTACAATATCTCTTACACCTCCTTTATCTTAATATAATTTAATGCTAATTTTGCCATGTGCCTTTTTCTTTTATTACTTCATTTCTTTTACTTAGCTTAAGATAATTCCACATGGCACCATTACCTTCCATGTAATTATTTTTTCCTCACAATTTCTCCATATGGCTGAAATTCACAAGAGAAAAGGAAAATAATTATTGCTTCTTGCATTTTCCATAATTCCCTTCTTTAATTAATTAATTAAGTCATAGTTACTTTTTGATTTTTCCAACTTATTTTACTTAGCCACAATTACTCCAAAATTGGGATATTTATCCCCAACCATTTATTTTCTCTTTATTTCCTTTGTTTGGTTGAAAATGAAAAAATAATTAGCTCTTTGTTTTATTGATAAATTACCATTTTGCCCTTACATTTTTGCATTTAATTATGGCTTCTTCATTTTTCCCTATTTTTGGCCGACTTTTCACCCTTATTATTGAACCAAGAATTGTGCTCTTTATTTCTTAAATTTGGGCTTAAATAATGGGCTTTTTGGAAAGCCAAAGGTTGGCTTCATATCTTGTATTAGCCCAATTTTTCAAGGGACATCAATTAAAGGTATTTTTTTATGCTTTCAAGTGTTTCAAAATTCACCATTTTATTCTGTTGAATGTCACAAATATTTACAAGGAATATTAGTGAAATAAAAGCGGGGCGTTACAGTTTCCATTAACCTTAACATCAAAGTCACAAAGATTAGGCTCCACATCCGGAACCTCAATTGGACACCCACTGTTTTCTCCCAAATTAATTTTAGGTTCAACTTCACCCTCTAAAACCTCTATAGTCTCATGCAATTCAACATACTCCTCAACTTCCTCACAATAATCATCAACAACACAAAAAGTGGTCATCAAACTTCAAGAATTATCTTGCCTCCAAAGTCTCAATGGATAAAACAATTTGACTCACATATACTCCAATACTTTGGACCCTTGACTCAACTCTAGTGACAAATTCCTTTTTCTCTCTACTAAATTTCTATGATGATTCCATATGCTCTTTAAATAATATTTCTAAATTAGACCTTTCTTTATATTCAAAGGTGTTTTCTTCAAAATGAGGATGAGAGTGAAAAGATGTGGTAATTACTTTTGAATAATGGCTTAAATGTGGATCCCAAGACTCTTGTTGCTCTAAACTTCAAAATAAAATTGCTTCCTAGCAAAATCATCTCTCACACAATAAATGGTTATGTTATATGGACAATGCTCATATAAATGACTCTCTCCACAATGAATATAAGAAAAACAATTATAAGGAGAAGAATTTTCAATCCAACCATCATTTACTTTTGTTTGTCCCATTCCATCGACATGCATCTCTAATAAAGAACTAAGAGATGACAATTTATCATTGATAAAACCCATTGAATGCTGTGAATAATCCCTTTTTTTTTTTGTTGATTTTCTTTAAAGGCAAACAAGAAACAATGAAAATAAAACAAATTATACACAAGAAAACAAAACAAAAATATTCACAAAACTTAATCTTAAACTACTAAAGAATTTCTAATTCTAATAAAAAATTGCCTTCAGTCCGCAGCAACAGTGCCAAAAACTTGATGCTACTAAAATTTGACTAAGCACCGCAAGTGTACGAGTCATGAAAATAGTATAATAGCAAATCAAGATTATCATACAAAGACTCAATTGAGTTAGTGATTAAGCGTCAAATTCCCATTTTCGTTTAAGTTGAACAAACTAAATAAGGATGATTGAAGATCACTATAAATAAAAGCAAAAAAAAAAAAAAAAACTAAATCTTGTGTTATAAGATTTCAAGTGATAAAATAATATAGAGTGACTAATCCCTTCTTTAAGGTTTAGAACATGTAATTACCCAAATAGATGCACTTAATATTAATTTGTTAAGCTAAAGTATTGATAGATAAAAATATCTCCCGATTGCTGACATTTCTCTCTCAAATTAAAATTATTATTCCTAGCAAAACTATTCAAGAGGTAATAAATATTCAAATTCACTTTAATCTTATGGTCCAATAGGTACATTGCTATCTAATTAATAAATTAGAATAAATTTTAATCTCACATTATTTAATCTTATGGTCCAATTAAGGTCCTTTTCCTAAATATAATCAAAATTTTCCAATTTCATATATAGTGACGATGAAGTACAAATTAATGGTTTAAACATGCTCTGAGCTTTAAATTAGTTCATAACTGCTCTAATTAATAAGAATATCTAGCCACGAACGGCTTTACTCAAATCTGTCTCCACAATAGTAATTCACAAATAAGAAGGAAGGAACAGACAACAAAACGTTGCTACTGGAGAAGAAAATAGAATTTAAAGAAAATGGCGTGGCTACTCTCTATGACGTCAGTGTTCCAGCCCTCCAAACCGAGTTCCACAAGAGCTAAAATAACACGATTCCTCTCTCCTCTCCAATCATGTCCAAGCCGTCGGAGCTCCCAAGCAAAGCGTCCTTCTATCCCTCTGTTTCAGCCCTGCAACCTCCCTCAGGTGAAGATCGCAGCTGAAGAAGAACAAAACCTAGAGATAGTAACGAAGTTCCTTCCGTCCGCACCCCGTGCTCCTCTGGTTCTGCTCTCGCCGAAGGTGGTGCTAAACTCTGAAGAGGACGATGGCTGCTTCACTCTGCACGATTTCTCCTCTGGTTCTGTTGTTCCAATGAGGAAGACGATGATTGATGATGATGAAAAGAGGAGTTACGATTTGGGGAAAAGGGGAAGCCACTGTTCATCGTGACTTGCATCGATCGTAAGCGGTAGAGAGTCAGAGAGGCGGAGAGCATTAAGTAGAACTGGAAGACCAGCCTCTTGACTGGTTCGGATCTAAATAGGTGGACTTATTTAGCCCCGAATCTAAAAGAATATATAAAATTTACGGCCTGGCCCATTTATCTAAAGTTCGTGGGTCAGCATGCGGACTTTAAGCCCGTTTAACTTTTTTCTTTTTCTTTTTGCCATAACTTTTTTTTTCTTTATTTTTTTAAATATTAAAATACCTAATTTAAAATATAAATATTATCAAAACTAATTTAAAACATAAATATTATCCAAGTTTGATAAAACACAAACGTTAAGACTTAAGTCTAAACCATAATTAATATAAAAAACTAATCAAATAAGTCCACAGTCATAATTAAATAAGTCTATAAACTTTAAATGTTAGTAATAATAGAACACCTGATTTAGATTTTGGCGTACACATATAAAAAATGAAAAAAGAAAATCAAAGAAGAGAAACTTTAAATGAGATATAAATAAGTGTGAGAGCATTTCTGATCTGAGGGTTAGATTAGGTTAATTCTACCCTCCCAACCACTGCTTGCTGCCCTGTGCCCAGTTAAAAGGAATAAAAAAATTAAACGGACCTAAAAGAGCAGGCCCTATAGGGTACAGCCGGCCTTTTTAAGCCCACCTACTTTTTTTGCCTTAAATTATAAGCTCAGCCCTTAACTTGCTCGGACCTAAATAGACCAGCCCGATTTCTCAGCTCTAATCCTACTCTTTTGATTTGAGGTCTCCAGATTCCTTTATGTCCAAACAGCACGTAAATAGCACCTATTCATTGCTGGAAGAACCAATAAAAATAATAATAAGATAAAAAGAAGACAACTTTTTTTTATTTTTTTAATAAAAATTTAAACTAATATTATTATTTATTCTTTTACCTAAACTTAGCTAAAATTATAATATTTTCAAATAAAATCCCGTAAACGAGGCATCAAATTGATTTGCTTCTTTAATTCCATAAAAATCTTTTAAAAATTAGATAACTTTCTAAATATCTCCAAAATATACTTTAACTACATTTAAAATGATGAGTTATCACAACTACTTCATCCCGCTCTTCAATAACCCATTTCTTTCTATCCATTTTGTTCCCATAAAGTTCATTTTGTTTACAACAGAGCCCATTACAAATGCGGCCCATTGCTAATGACTCATTCTTAATGTATTTCTGATTATGCATTTCAGTTGTCATCTGGTTGTAACATATAGCTTCTAGAAATAGAAAGAAAATAGCTACTCAACTAATACATATCATATCAACCCTGTATGACTTTTCTTTAAGAAATGAAATGAGTATTTTCTAGAAAAGTATTATGGTATCAAAGCGTTTCTCCATTTTCGTTTCTCTATGAGCTCTCACCGTGGTTCTCTTCCTCTCGATGCTCTGTTTTCTTCATTCATATCGGAAATCTACCGACTTTACCTTTCTCACCGTGATCTCCTTTTTTGATCTTGGTTATTGTTTTCCCTCATTCAGATCGGTCATCTACCGATTTATTCTTCTTCTTCATTTTTCTGGTTTGCACGAGTTCTTTTTAGATTGCTTAACCTGATTTCTTCAATCCTATCTGAAACTTCGATTCATTGCTTAATGGATTTTGACCATAGTTCATCGGCTCTTTTGACGGTTTCCGCTCAAGATCCGTGTGAGCCCTTATTTCCTCCATCCTAACGAAAATCCCTCACTCATACTGGTTTCTCCAACTCTGATTGGGACAAATTATCATCTTTGGGCTCGTGCCATGACGGTTGCGCTTATGAGCAAAAATAAGTTTGGTTTTGTCGACGGATCTATCTCTGCTCCAGATCAATCTGATCTTCTTTTTCCAATTTGGCAATGGTGCAACACTATGGTTCTGAGTTGGATCAATCAGTCTCTTTCTGCTTCTATTTCTCAAGTGTATTATGGTTGAATCGTGCATTTGATGTCTAGACTGATCTGAGGGAACGGTTTTCCCATGGTGATGCCTTCAGAGTTGCAGATCTTTAAGAGGAACTGTATGCATTCCGTCAAGGTGACCTCTCTATTTTTGATTATTATACTAGGATAAAAGTCATATGGGACGAGCTTGTCAATTTTTGACCTATTCCTGACTGCACTTGTTCTGCAAAAGATTACATTTATCAGGACTATGTTATATGGTTTTTAAAGGGATTAAATGACAAATTTGCTATGGTTCGGTCTCAAATTATGCTTATGGATCCATTGCCTCCTATAAATAAGGTTTTCTCCCTTGTAATACAACAAGAACGAGAACTTAGTGGATATTCTACTTAGGGGTGTTCGGGATCGGGATCGGGATCGGGATCGGGAAATGCCATTCCCGATCCCGATCCCGAGAAGGGTTCGGGAATGATTTTCATTCCCGATCCCGATCCCGATCCCGAAAATTTCCCGATCCCGAAAATCAGGAAATTTCGGGATCGGGATCGGGAAATTCCCGATCCCGGATTTGCTTTTTTTTTTTTTTTTAAAAATCTTCATATTAAATTTTTTGTTGTGTTTCCTTTAGTCTAGTATAAATATATAATTTGTTTAATACTATATTGTATCAAATAAGTCTAATATAAATATATAATTAGTCCAATACATGCTTAAAGTTGTCGATTCAGCTGCAAAAAGAATAAAAACAAGAACAAAAAATTAGAACTATTTAATAAATAATAAATGAAATTAACTAAATAAACTAAAAGAATAGATATTATCTTAAAGATGTTAGGGATTTTCACATTTTATTTTACATTTAGCCTTATTTTCTTAAATATTTTTAAAAAATATATATTTATATAGATATATTTTTGGGATCGGGAAAAAGTCGGGATCGGGAAATCCCATTCCCGATCCCGATCCCGATCCCGAAATTACATTCCCGATCCCGAAATTTTCGGGACGGGAAAATCCCGTCCCGATTTGCTCGGGATCGGGACGAGAAGGTCGGGACGGGAAATTGATGAACACCCCTAATTCTACTGCTACTGTCTGTTTTAATAGATCCAATGTTCCTAATAATTCTGGCAAGCCTGCTGGTAATAGCAAATTTCCTAGCAATAATAATAATAACAATACCAAAGTTTGTACCTATTGTGGAAGGCCTAGACATACTGTGGAAACGTGTTATAGGAAACACGGATTTCCCCCCAGTTTCAAATTCAGAAACAATTCCTCTGGTTCTGGTTCCCCTGTGAGCAATTTAACCTCGAACACTCATGATGTGATTGTGCTCGATTCTTTGTCTCACAAGCCTGCTGCAACTGATTCCCATCCTTCACTCACTCAAGACCAATATAACAAGTTATTGTCTCTGCTGAAATCTAATGATGCCGGTTCTACTTCTGTTCAAACCACTGCTCCCTATGTAAATCAAGTTTCTACCCTAACCTTGTTGCCTAATTTTGACAAACAAGATACATGTTCTGTCCTTTCATTTAAAATTTCCAACTGTTGGATTATTGATAGTAGAGCTACTGCTCATGTCTGTTGTAACACCCTCCATAATTATATCCGAAATACGTGATTAAAATGAAATAGAGATCAATAATAATCAAATAACATTTACTAACCCATCACATGATGGGGTTTTCAAAAATACCTTTTGAAATCATTTATAAACATGGTCTCATATTCACATTTCGAATATAATTACTACGCGAAGATAAATCACATTCATATAAATATCAGAGTGCACAACTTAATCATCTCGGTAATCCCGGGTACATACTTTCGCTAAAGATACACTGAGTACAATTGCCCATTACAATTCTTCAAATGGGGATTACACAATCTCATCTTGAAGGAGTCATAGCCGCTCCCTCCACGAGCCACTTGCCATGTCTAAATTGTTGGTAGGGGAGAGTGAGATTTGAGAGAATCTCAGTAGGAAACAGATACCATAATGTATGCATGATAGATGCTATGTGTATGACATGTTAGCTTTATCTAGATGCATGCCCCATAATGATATTTCTGCATGCTCAATATTTCATGTAACAAAACTATGGCCACAGTAAAACAGAAATAGAGCTTTATTTATTCAAATATGCTCTACACAATCAAGTAAAGCAATCACATACATCACTACACAAGCAAAGATATCAAATACATGCAAGTAAGGTAAGTCCCCTACCTCTAGTCTTTTCTCCTCGATTTGCGTGCCAGCAGCTCGGGGCTTCACATTCGATCCTACAATGTCAAATATACCATTTAGACACTTCCATAGTGTTTTTGGGGGTTATATGAGGCTATATTGAAACTTTACTAAAATACCCCTGGGGACCCGGCCCAGCCCCGCCGTACCCGGTCCGGCTGTACTTTTCTTGAAACTTTGACATGGGCTATTCTTACATGTTTTCGCCCAAGGAATCCATTTCCCAACTCGGAATTATCAAATCCAATGTCAATTTACAAATTTACCCTTAGCAGCCCCACTTTAAGGGTTTCAGGGGCGTTTTCGTAATTATGCTTTTTCGGCCTTTTCCGAAAAAGTGACCAACTATAACCCTACCTAATTTTCGCTCCTGAATCAATGGAATCATCAAATCATTGAAAATCCATCTCTAACCCCTCCAAACTAGGCTTGGCCGAAATTCTCAATTCCCCGGGAAAAATTGGGGTTTTTCGGTTTCGGCTCTGTAAACGCGTTCCTTTCTACTCCTAACCACTTTATTGACTATTCCATTAGGTTACAACTACCATTTAGTACCAATTTGGGCAGCATAACAGCCCCACACACCCATTTTCCATTTTTGAAACCAATGACAATCCGGCGAAATTTCACCGATTAAATTGTCCACAGCAGCCAGAATAGTCAATACACAAGAGTTTGGAAGTTACCTCAAGCTCCCACTAGCTTTTCCTTGTCTTGGCTGAAACCCTAGCTTTTTTAACACCAAAGGAGGAGCTTCCAAACCTTAAAGAACATAAAGGAGTAGCTTAGGATCGGAGTTATACACGTTAGGAGCTAGATCATCAGAAAAATCGACTTACCTTGCGAGTTCTCTTCTCCTTTCTCTCTCTAGAAATCTCAAACGTTTTCCCTCTTGTTCAGCTGAATAAAATGACGGTTTTGAAGCTTGGAGGAAGAAGATGATATGTTATATTATGCTTATGTCATTATTCCCTTATGATGATGTCATAATTCCAAAATTGACATTTTCGGATTTTCTGGCAGATTTTCTGCCCAAACTTTGAAAAATCATAACTAATTCTAGAAAACTCAAAATGAGGTGATTCCAAAGCCAAATGAAAGATATTTAAGTCCTCTTCATAGGAAAAATATTGGCCATTACTAAAAATCACCACACAATTCCAGAATTACATAAAACTCATCACTGCTCCAAAACAGAGTTCAATTTTCATCCCAAATTTTGGACAGTCATATCTCCTAGTTCACAAAACGAAATGGCACACATTTTATGTCCATTTTGAAGCTTGAGATGTGAACTATAAGACTGAAAAGTTTCAGAATTTTTAGACACCATTTGGTCATTCAAAACGTTCACACAAACTGACTGCTCAGAATAGAGTTTCACTGGACAGAATTTCAGATTTTGCATCTTTGCTTCAATTGGTTCCATTTTCATACCAAACATCATTCCCACATAAATTTTCACAAGGAATCCATTGGAAACACCAAACCAATCAAATTCACATTCCATTGACATGTTTCACCAATAATCACAACATGTCAACACAAGTCACAATTCAAACTCACATTGCAATTCTTTACTTTCCAAAGTTCCAAACCAATTCCAAGGAACTCACACACATGGGATTCCACCCACTCAATCTCACAACAAATCAACCCTAACAATTGATCTTCAAGTTACCAATGAGTTTCCTCTCCGGTAACTGACCAATTGGTCGGTAACTTTATCCTTTTACCCCTGATTATGGCAATTCCTCCTGAATCACCACTAAACACATCATACTTTTCTATTTAGCCACAATATGCGCCCTCCCTCTATTTTAAGTCAATTTAGATATTAATCCATAATTGAACTTAAATATTGGGTTTTGTAGCTGCTCACAACGTATACGCATCACAGTTCACATCATAATCTCCAAAAGGGTCCATTTATCACTAATCACGTCTGCTTTTGGAGTCATCAACCCTTAATCACAATTTGGGATCTTGCTAAACCAGGGCTTAGCAATCCACTAATCTTAGGCTTATTCTCTAGCCTCGAGTCTCAAAATTTGGGGTATTACATCTGTCATTCTCTTGATCTCTTCACTTCCTATTCTACAATTTCTCCTCTTAAAGTTACTTTACCAACCAATGATTCTGTTATCACTACTATCTCATGTACTGTTTCCATCAATTCTCACATTTCCCTTTCTAATGTTCTTTTTATACCTGAGTTTAAATTCAATATCCTCTCTGTTTCTCTGTTAACTTAACAACTTTCTTGCTCTCTCACATTTTCTCCTACTCACTATTTTATACAGGATCCACAGACATGGAAAACGATTGATATAGCTAAGCTGTTTCATGGACTTTACACCATACAGTCGTCTCAACCTTCGGTTGCTTGAACTTCTACTGTTCCTGTGGCCCATTCTCTCTCATGTCATCTTGATTCTTCTTTTGAACTGTGGCATTTTCGTTTTGGCCACTTATAAAATAAAATTTTGAATGTCTTAAAACAACAATTTCCCTTTATTACTTGTACACCAACTGATACTAGTTGTGACACTTGTCACTTTGCAAAGCAATGAAAGCTTCCCTTTTCCCATAGTCTTTCAAAAACTACTTCTTGTATTGAGCTTTTACATGTTGATATTTAGGGACCATTTCATGTTACATCTGTGACTGGTTCTTGTTATTTTTTAACTGCTGTGGATGATTACACTCCATATACTTGGGTTTCCCTTTTACAAAACAAGGTTGAGGCACATATAGCCCTTTAGCACCTCATTTCTTTCTTAGAAAATCAATTTACAAGTACTGTTAAAATCATATGGTCTGATAATGGACCTGAATTTCAAATGGCTTCTTACTATTCTTCCAAAGGTATTTTACACCAAACCTCCTATGTTGAAACTCCTGAGCAAAACAGTATTGTGGAGAGGAAACACCAACATATTCTCAATGTTGCTAGGGCTCTTATGTTTCAATCCCACATACCTATTGTAACCCCACCTTCCCACCCTAGGCTGAGATTAAGTTCTTAAACATGTAATTAATGTAAAATTAGAGACCATATTTCAAATTGGGACTTATTAAGGTAATCTTTTGCCCAAAATCGGATTTGCAAAAACTTTTTCAAAATTTATTCACAATGGTCTCATATTCATAATACAAAACAAATATGGCATGTATAGGTGGATTCTATTTACCAATATCAGAGTGCAAAGTAAATTCCCGACTCACTTGGGTTCCATTCATTTAATAAGGGTTTACACAAAGGCATAAAGCCCATAATTCATACCCTTTTACTTGGGGATTACACAAAACGACATCACAATTCCCAAAATATACATATACTTCCCACAAAATATCCAATAATATACAATGATAACCAAAAACCAAAAAGGAACTTCTAACACGGAGCTCTACCCGCTCTTCGTCACCCGTTTGCCTTTCGATCCTTCAGCCCTGTCTAAAATGTTTAATTTTGGGAGAGTGAGATTCTAAAGAATCCCCGTAGTGTCAAATCAATCATATAATGTACAATAGTAAGGCATGAAATCAAATCATTATTCATACAAGCAACTACAACGGCAGTTCAACGGCAATGGTTAGTATGACACATGTCATCCCTGACGATTGCTCACGCTGTATTGCATCACAACAATCCACACAATATAATTCACCACAGCTGGGATCCATATAAAACATTTCATAACGCAAGCCATACAAGCAAGATACACACAGCCCGCGGCTAGTTTCACAAATGCCGCCCCACGGGTCAGATTCACAAAGATCCATGTAGATTACGACAGCAGTTCAACGACCAACCTAGAGATGACCACTGTCACTCCCTATACAGCTCACGCTGAAGTGCTCTCGCCGTAATGGACCATGGTACACAGTTCACAAGTTCAATAATAAGTTATGCATACCGAAACATCAAACAAAATATGAGAGAAAAGTCACTACCTTGATCCTTCCGTGCGTCTCCTAGCGCCGGTCTCTCCTGAGTAGAGCAAATGTCAAATCCTATATTCATAATTAGGGACAAAGAGTTATACTCTATTCCAAGACTTAATTCACTTCATAATACTTAATTGGTTATCATTATTGCTCTTTTGGAGTCATTAAATACCCCTAACAAAACTCCTAAAGGGTAGGAAGAACTATCCCAAAGATCCCCTTTTGGAAGTACAAAAACTGATTTTTCACTGTTGCACCTTGAGTGAAAATGGTCTCACTCGAGCATTGGTACGGACACTTAAGCACAAAAGCCCTCACTTGAGCATTGTACGTACATCACCTCAAGCACAAGAAAGTGAGGATAGAAAGTGCTTGCCCGAGAGCACAAAAATGTTCAAAGAAGAGGATCACTCGAGCACCAAAATCCCTCACTCGAGCATTGTACAGACATCACCTCAAGCACAAGAAAGTGAGGATAGAAAGTGCTTGCCCGAGAGCACAAAAATTTTCAAAGAAGAGGATCACTCGAGTGATGTTCTTCCCTCACTCGAGCACACTCACTCTCACTCGAGCATGATTATCAGAAACCAGAAAACACAGAAGGTATGACAGTAATTCCAGAATTTTTACCAAGTGATCCAAATGATCCCAAATACCAAACCAAAGCTACTCCCACACAAAAACACCCAAGGAATTCAACGGAATCATTAAAATGACCAAAATCCAACTTCATTATCATGCTTTGGTTTGAATCAACACAAATCATCAATTTTCCCAAAATCACTAAACTTAACATTTCAACCTCCAATCAATCTATCTATCCTTAACTCATTCCAAAATACCATTCTCATGCCAAAAACATACCAAATGAACAGTGACACTCATTTTTGGATTCAAGCCAAAATTTCCAAAAATTATAAACTACTTCAAATGGCATGAAAATTAGATAGATAGATTAGTCTCACTTACCTCTTTTACTTCTCCAAAGACACTCTTTGATTCTCCAACAATCAGATTTTCGTGTAATCACAACCTCAACCAATGGCCAAACTAAAAACATGAAAATGAAGCTCATCACTCAATGATCAACATTTATGAATGGTGTTTGAGCAATGGAGTCCAATTTCTCACCTTAATCACCAGTTTTTCTTCCTCTCTCTTGCTCACAAGGTCGCTAGAAATGAGAGAGAAGAGAGAGAGAACGAGAGTGAGAGAGAGAAGGAGGGATGGAGTGAGGAAGAAGAAGCAATCATCACTTCCCTCCTACCCATACATGACAGCCGAATGGAGGGAGAGGGAGGAGAGAGAAAAGTGATTATTTTATCAATTTTGACTTCCTCACACATACATTCTCTCATAACCTCTTTGCCACTTGTCCACACCTCATTGGTTCTCACCAAATAAGTCACCGATTAACTTATCTAATCCCTCCATTAGCCATTTAATCACACTTCTCATTTTTCCTTTTAGTTAGTAATTAATATCCCCATTAATTACCACTTATGGCCAATAATTCCATTCTTCCAATTTTCTACTAATTATGACATATTAATTAATATTGCCATAAAACACATAATAATTCCAATTAAATTCATAATTATCCATAATAATCATGATTATCCCTTAATCAAAAATTGGGATATTACACCTATTGCCTATTGGTCTTATTCCATTTTACATGTTGTTCACATTATTAATAGATTACCAACCCCTCTTTTACAATATTCTTTTCCATTTCAGAAATTACACAATGCTGATCCTGATTTATCTTCCCTAAAGTTTTTGGTTCTCTTTGCTTTGCTAGCACACATGTTTCTCACAGAACTAAGTTTGATTCCCGAGCTCGCAAATGTGTTTTCTTGGGTTTTAAATATGGTACTAAAGGATATCTTTTGCCTGATCTTAAAAACAATCAAATTTTTGTTTCAAGACATGTCACATTCAATGAAACCATTTTCCCTTTGCAGTCTAACCTTCCTTACCTTCAGATTCTTCTATTCCTTCCCCTCAGCCTCTTCCCCTTTTGGATTTTTCTGATCTGTTTGCCACATACCCTTCTCCATCTCTACCTTCTTTGATTACTCCTCTTCCTTCTTCCTCTGTCTCTTGTCCTATCTCACCTTCACCCCCTATTTCCCCATCATATCATGTTTCTCTTCCATCTCCTATCTGCAAGTCTCAAATAGTGACTAAGCAACCATCATATTTGAGTGACTATCACTGCAACTTGGAACACCAATCGGCTTCCATTGTCTCCACCTATAGGTATCTTTTGTCTTCTTACCTTTTATATTATCGTTTATCTCCTTCTCATAGGCATTTCGCACTTTCCATTTCTGTCCCTCTTGATCCTAAGTCCTATAAAATTGTTGTTCAACATCCTGAATGGCAGCAAGCCATGCAAAATGAGATAATGAGATTTCAGCTTTGGAACAAAACAATACTTGGGTCTTGACTGAATTACCTCCTGGTAAATCACCAATTGGTTGCAAGTGGGTCTTTAGGACTAAGTTTAAGGCCGATGGCAATCTTGAGAGGTACAAAGCCCGGTTAGGAGCGAAGGGCTACACTCAAACTGAAGGAGTTGACTATTTTGATACATTTTCTCCTATTGCCAAAATGACAACAATTAGTTTATTACTTGCTATAGCTACTGCCTTTAATTGGCATTTGGAACAATTGGATGTTAACAATACTTTCCTTCATGGTGATCTCAATGAAGATGTATATATAAGCCTCCCTCCTGGTTTTGATTCTCCCACACCCAATCTGGTTTGTAAATTGCATAAGTCCCTCTATGGACTTAAACAAGCTTCTCGTCAATGGTTTGCTAAACTCTCTTATGCTCTTACTTCCTGTGGTTATCTTCAGTCAAAGTCTGACTATTCTCTTTTTATTCACTATATAGATGATTCATTTACATCTTTTATTGGTCTATATGGATGATATCATTCTTGCTGGAAATGATGCTCCTAAAATTTCCAGAATTAAGGGTTTCTTAGATAATGCCTTTAAAATCAAGGATCTCGGCCCTCTTTAATATTTTTTGGGTCTTAAGGTTGCTCGTTCTAGTGCTGGTATTTCTTTATGTCAGCAGAAATTTACTCTTGAAATCTAGATGATGCAGGTTACTTGGGTTGTAAACCTCTTTCTACCCCTATGGTTTGAAATACCCATCTTTCTCTTGATCAAGGCACTCCATTGACTAATATTGGTCCCTATTGAAGACTTGTTGACTGTTTACTCTACTTGACCACAATAAGGACTGACATTTCCTATGTAGTCCAGCAGCTTTGTCAGTTTATTCATCAACCAACTTCTGTGCATCTTGCAGCTGCTCATCGTGTCTTGCGTTATCTCAAAGGTACTCCTGGTAAAGGCTTATTTTTCTCTTATGCTTCTGCCTTAAAACTTACAGCCTTTAGTGACTTTGATTGGGTTGGATTCCCTGCCACACGGCGCTCCCTGTCTGGTTATTGCATATTTCTTGGTAACTCTCTAATTTCTTGGCATACCAAGAAGCAAACTACTGTTTCTTTGTCTTCAAGTGAGGTTGAATATCGTGCTATGCATTGTATGACATGTGAAATTCAGTGGTTATTGTATTTACTCAAGGATTTTCATATTCCATATTATTTTCCTACCATAATACTGTGATAATCTCTCTACCATTCACATTTCCAATAACCCAACATTCCATGAACGCACTAAGCACTTGGAATTAGACTGTCATTTTGTGTGGGAAAAGGTCCAAGCTGGCATTCTCAAGCTCCTCCCTGTTCGAAGTAACAACCAACTTGCAAATATATTTACCAAGGCCGTTGATCCGTAGCCCTTCCATGATCTTATTAATTGACTGGGCATGTTCAATATTTACTTGCCAGCTTGTGAGGGGGGTAATAGAGCCCATTACACATGCGGCCCATTCCTAATGGCCCATTCTTAATGTATTTCTGATTTTCTGATTATGTGTTTCAGTTGTCATTTGGTTGTAATAGATAGCTTCTAGAAATAGAAAGAAAATAGCTACTCAACTAGTATATATCAGATTGACCCAGTACGACTTTTCTTTAAGAAATGAAATGAGAATTTTCCAAAAAAGTATTAGTTTACTTGAGTAAACTATGGGTGAATGGTGGTGGATTTGAAAATAACAACTCTAGATATGGAAATCACAACTATATATTTAAAAATGACAACTTATGAAAATGAGAAGGTAACCATAAATTAATTCCTATAATTGATATGGGTTTACCAGGTTTGAATTTGAAAATAACAACTTTGGATATGAAAATGACAATCATCTATTTAAAAATGACCACTTAATATATATGAGTTTACCAAGGTCGGCAGTTGCGGTTGCCGGCAAAGGTAAGGGTTACTTTTTTAAAAAAAAAAAAATTGTGTGAAAGACATTAATTTGTGTCATTTTCTTTTAATTTCACAAAGACAAATAGAACACTAGCATGTTATAGGGTTCTTGAAATTGAAAGCTCCTCTTTATCTTTTGCTATTTGTATTGGTCATTATGTTACCTTTTCCCTTTAATTTTTGAATAATAATGAGTTCGCTAATCAATTAAAGCAATTTCAAACGATGCAGTATTATTGCAATTTGCAAACTAATTTGATGATCAGAGTTGAAATACCTATATAATTAAGATTCTAATTTATTTTCAATTTAAATTTTAGTTCCAGTTGATAGTTAACTTTTATATTTCACATTTTTATGTAAATTTTATTTGATATATTTAATTAAACTTGAATTAAATGAATCGGAATATATTATTCTTATAAATATTGATTTGATATATTTCATAATTTATAATTTGATTGATATCCTGTAATTAATGTCGTTATTTTCTAGCAAAAAGGGAAAACAAAATTTGGGGTATTTTGTGAGTTAATGTGCCGTAATAACCACTAATCATGCACATTAAGTTCAGAAAGATGGGAAAATTCCATACCAAGCTAATAGAAATATTCAAATTCAAACCTCTCTCCTCAATCCCAAATCCCTCTTTCTAATCCTGGCCTCTCCACCATCAGTCACTAGCGCCATCTTGTTCTCCTCCGTTCATCGCTGACGACTCCACCACGCCGGAGTCACTGTTGTCCTTCCGTGGTTTGATTTCTCCGTCAGTTAACTGAAACCTTTGTGGGTTGTTGCCTCTGCCTGGTGATTTTGTCCCCTCATGCTTCTTCTTCATCATCATCATCTGACTCTTCGTTCTTCTGCTCTACTCAAGACGCCTTATGTCACTGTTTTGCCATCGTCCTCTCCTTTTTCGTTTTTCTCCAGTCAAAGTGCCTTAAATCAAAATAGCAATGGGATCGCGGATTTCTTATCTTCTCTTGCTTTGATAAGAAGTCTTGTATTCAGACGGATCATCGAAATGGGATAAACTTGGGAGGGTTGGAGGACGCTAAATTCAAGTCAAATTACGGGAATGGATATTCTAGTACGAAATTTTTTGGCATTAGTTCATTACCCACTGAAACATCCTTGGCTAAAATGCATTTTAGATGGACTCTCTAATTCGGTTATGATGAAAGAATAAAACTCAAACAATATGTGACTCTCGCCTCAGTTTTCAATTTTGTGTTTTTAATATCCAGGATGTGGAGGTAATTTGATCCAATATTTAAATCCCTAATTTTGCCATAATCTGATATATGATTTGTTAAGTTTAGTGATCTAAATTAGAATTTGAATAATTTAACCATATTTTAATAGGATTCCCCTGAAAGATAAAGGAAAAAAATTAATAAAGGAAATAGGTGAATAATTATGATTTATAACGCAAATGTAAATAAAGGAAATAGGGAAATACTCATTGTTGATGCTTAATTAGAGATTCCATTTTTTCTATGGGTTTAAGCTAATGTCATCACTTTTTTAATATATTCAAATTTCATAATCTAATTTTATTAATATATCCAATATATGTTATTTGGGTGTTAATATCTCAATTAATAATACCCAATGACTTCCATATTTATATTTTCAAAAATATCTAATGCATTTTAAAAAATGAATTTTTTGTTTCTAATGATGACTGGTTGCACTGGTGATTCTACTTTTTAAATAAATAAGTTAGAACCTATAAATGGTTTTATTTTTTGAATAATAAATGAGCTTGTTAATCAATTAAAAGAATTTAAAATGAACCAGTTTTATAGCAAACTAATTTGATTGTCTGAGTTGAAATGCTTATATAATTAAGATTCTAATTTATTTTCAACTGAAATTAAAATTTTAGGTCTTTTGATAACTAACTTTTTATTTCAAATTTTTACGTAATTTTTTTATATATTAAATTAAACTTGAATGAGTTGAATCTAAAGAATTGGAGTGTATTATTCTTACAAATATTATTTTAAGAAATAATCCATAATTTATACTCCCCCTAATCCTTTTTATAAGTAACATTACCTCTCTTGTCTATGGTTCTTTTTAGGGTTAAAGGCCAATTTTGTCCTGAAAATATTCACCATGGGCCAATTCGGGGCCGGAAGTATTTTGAGGGCCATTTTTGCTCCTCAAGTTTCCAATTGGGACAATTTTGCCCTAACGTTAGTTGACCGTTAGCCTGGGCAAATTTGCTCCAAATTTGATACTTCAGGGGCAAAATAGCACCTTAACCCACACCAAGGCCCATGCTGACTTCTCCGGACTCACTAAAACAGGGGGCAGGCTGTAAAGCAGAAAAGAGAACTCTTCTCGAGGCCCATGCTGACTTCTCCGGACTCACTAACATTGTTGTCAACTGCCACGTCCCGGTTCAGGAATTTTGACCCGATTCCCTTTCAAACTATATGTGCTGCATGCTATCATACGGTTGAGCTAGGGTGGGCAAGTACCGTTCACATCAAACCTTTCCCCTCTTCAACCTTCAAAGTCATTATTTGAATATTTGCTACTACCACTAAGATCTACATTGATGGCCACTCTGCCCGAGCTCTGAAGTATGTGACCTATACCCGTCGTCGGGATAAGTGCTAGGCCTTCATGAGTAGAAAGGTGTGGCAGTCGCTGCAAACCCTGAGGCGCGCACTTGGGTGGAGTAACCGTCAATGCAGATCTTGGTGGTAGTAGCAAATATTCAAGTAAGAACTTTGAAGGCCAAAAAGAGGAAATGTTCCATGTGAACGGTACTTGCACATGAGTTAGTCGACCCTAAGAGACGGGGGAAGCCCGTCTGATAGCGTTCAACATGCGTACTTTGAAAGGGAATCAGGTCAAAATTCCTGAATCGGGACGTGGCAGCTGACAAGAACATTAGTGAGTCTGGAGACGTCGGCATGGGCCTCGAGTTCTCTTTTTTGTTTAACAGTCTGCCCATCCTAGCTCAGCCAGAGGTAGGGTCCAGTGGCTGGAAGAGCACAACACGTCGTCTGGTGTTCGATGTGCCCAACTAACGGTCATTGGGTTTTGGGACAATTTTGCTTTGGAAGTATCAAATTTGGAGCAAATTTGCCCAGGCTAACGGTCAACTAACGTTAGGGCAAAATTGCTCCAAATTTGATACTTCCAAGGCAAAATTGTCCCAATTGGAAACTTGAGGCGCAAAAATGGTCCTCGAAATACTTCCAGCCCCGAATTGGCCCCCAGTGAATACTTCTGGGGCAAAATTGGCCTTTAACCCTTCTTTTTAAAAACAACAAAACCGCTTTGTTTAAAAATGAAAATTTGTCTGTTCACTTGTGTCGGTTTGTTTTAACTTTTGAGAGGTGCTTTTACAACTTATAAAGTAAGTATGTGAGAGGAATTTTGTCTTGACTTACTATTTTTGGGTTCCCAACCAAGCACTACCTTATACATGTCTTTATAATAATTACTATCACACATGCACTGAGAACGAGGAAATTCCTCTATTTAGCATCTGTCTATGATAAATTATACTTATTTCACATTTTTTTTTCTAAATTATTCTTTTTTCCACTCATTATCTCTCCAAATTAAATTTTCACTCATTATTCTATCTTCTAAGCACTCTTTATAAAGAAGGGTATAATTGGATTTTTTTTTTGCATATATTAGATACTTATTGCTTTTAACTGAATTTAACTATTATTTTGATCGGCTTAAAAGTGGTAGTTATTACTTATAAAAAAGATCACAGGGAATAATTTGATAAATTACGATTAATATTGTTATCAATATAAGTAACTAAGAATGCTATTCCACCAAAATCAATGTTCACAATCAACCAACAACTACGATTTCTTCTCCCACTGAAAAACATTGTTCACAACATATCAACGGATCAAATTTTGCTGACGTGCCTATCATCCTGACATAATGTGAGTGACTTTGAATTTCAAATGGTTGTCTCAAATATCAAGCCATTGTTCCCACCTTGCCTATTATTTACTTCCAACACTTAAGGTCATTATCTAATTCTGTTTCCCATTTTTATTCTTCCACCACTCTACCTCCATAATCGTCGAATAGCGAGCACCATCTTCCCCCGTTCATGTTCTGTAAAATAAAACACATGGAGGGCATATCAGTTAAACTGAAGAATATCGAAGACTTCCTTGCTCTTACAAGGTGGAAACGAGCGCGCTGTCTCCCCTTAATATCGAGAAGGCTGGATTTATTCTGTAGGATTTTTAACCAAACAAATATTGGTTTCTACTCTATAACCTTTCCCTTTAATGATATCCTACTAGTATATCTTCCACATCTCATATCCAATATGTACTTTTTTTTCGTAGTTTGTGTGAAACATAGGCGCCCTTCTAAAGTTAAATCATCTGAGCAGCCACAGGTCTTGAATTCTTTAACCCCTATTCGGTTGGCTCTTGTGTTGTCCTGTCAATTTAATATGAGACGTCTGATGAATCAGTAAGGCTATGTGCGCGGTAATGAAACCTTAATGGTGGTTGGTGGGTAGGTATCTGCATTAATATTGTTAATATTATTCAAGCCATCTTCTATTTATAGGAGTGCACAGACTTATACTGTCCCCATCCTTATGTACTTCAACCCTTTCTACCCTTCCTCCGACATTATAAACTTTTAATGGTTCCTCTGTTCTCAATATATCATTTTTAAACAGGTAGTTATAATGGAAGGAGATGCCGACACTTTGCGCCTTATAAGCTTAACTGAAGGGGTGTGTGAAGGGGTTATCCATGTGAAGGTTGACAAGATCATTTTGAAGGAGGTTGTTCGTTATCCACTTGGACCTTCTCGTCCAATGAAGTAGCTGGTCGCTTATCAGCTGGTTGTGTTCGATAAATCGGTGGGAGTTTGTTTTTGATATGTTGTCGACTCATGTCTAGACTTATGTTTCTTGGTTTGTATGTATTTGCTTTCTGGTTAAATATTGACTTTATTTATTTATTGAACACGTCATTTAGATGTACCGTATGGTTGTTGTGTTGGACGAGGAGGCTGTCATCAGACGTTTTGCATCTTTGATTGCCGAAGATCGGTGCTACAAGATCGCACACTTTGCTGTACGAAGGAATTGTGAGGGCAATCAGAAAAAAATACCACATCAAATTTTTACAGATGAGCCAGCTCAATTTTGCAGACGACCAGTTGCCTAAACACTGTTTTAACCTTCAAACTGTTTCTCATGTTCTGTGTGGAGTGTCAAAACTAGGGTCTTTAGTTGGTATGTACATATGAGACATTTAAACACAGAAGGTAATTGGGTAGGCAATGATGTTGATGGTCAAACCATTTCTTTTCAGATGTGAGGGGTATTATGATGAAGACAATGTATGCTTTGATCATGCATCCCGTGGAGTTTATGCTAGAGAGGTTGTTTTGATACTTGATGACCGTGGAATCATGTCTGCAACGTGAGTACATGTTTAAGACTTTGTTCATTTAAGTGTTTGGTCTTCCTAACCTTTTTCATATAAGCCTTGCTTTTTGTTCCTTTCAGTCCAAGCAAGCTTTTAACTTGCTCCCTGCATGGTGAATGTGCTGCTACTACAATTAGAGCACATGAGGCTGCACCTGTACAAGACCCTGTCTTTGTTATCATACAGCTTGCATTGGTAGAACATGATACTAATGGTGCATTTTTATGAAGTTGTCTTGTATTGGCAAAATATCTGATTTTCATTCCTTAGACATTATATTGACATACATTCCTCTTAGGTACTGTATCCCTAACATCGTACTACTATGCAACAAGGGTTTTTTTTCAGACCAAGCTCTCTGGAGGTGGTCGAAGAAAGGATTACCCTGCTTGGACGAGAAGGTCGTGATCATCCATCTTCTTCCCTTCCGAACCTCTAGGAAAATTTGGGATGCTCCATGTGTTCAACTCAGTCATGTCATCTTAGTTTCATTAATGCATTATGTTTGTAATCTTTGTTGTGTTTTTTAGTGTGTTTCTTTAATCATATTCAGTTGTATGTTCGTTGGTCTATCTTTATTTTCTATTATGATTCCCAGAACTTATCAATATGTACCTCGCTTTTAATTTATGAGTTGGTTTGTCAATTGGTAGTGTGGGCACTTCCAGGGCTACTAGAACATATCTGCAGCCCAATATAAAAAGAATAGACAACTGCCAATTCAATGGCCCGGACGAAAAACTTAATTATTTTCTAATAATAAGTAACTATTTTACTGGCCCAAACGAATAACATATTTACTATAAAAATAATGGACAGCTTACTGGCCACTAAAGTCAATTAGGAACCAATTCATTGTTCATAAATTGGCCTTGAAATAATAAAATAAATGTCAATATGATGAAGTAAACGGAAAATGCATTAGATGGAAAAGCTTACCCAGTAGAATAGCAAGGTGTGATTTTCATTACATGAACAAACTAACTAAAAAGCTCTACTTCATATTTTGATTCTAGGTGGATCCTAAATTGACTACAACTGTTGCATCGCTTTCAAGCTCCAACATTAATTCCTGGTTCTTCACGATCATTAACGAAACCTAATTCTTCCCCCAACTCATTGGTAAGGTCAGTTCTGCTACAGTAGTTGAAACTTCGATAACTTCACGCCGGCGATATTAGGCCACAACATTGCTCCGACGAAGCCTTCGGTAGTTAGGTTTTATCTTCATATATGCGTGGCACCAGAGTTCAAAACCTCTATTCCTTCGTCTTCACTCATGCTCATTTTTATTCTCATGTCAGGTATATATGTTGATATAATGTTTGCATATGTCCCGTTGAAACTGATATCGTGATCATCCTCAGACTCCCACTCATTGTTCTGTAGTCCTTGTGTCCTGAGTATATCGTACAAGCACCAAAACAATATGTATTTAGAGTCATAGAATCTATAACTTCTCGCCCTTACCTGTCCCCTCTCAGTGCAATCAATATACATCACCGATTCCTGAGGATCAAATCCTATTTCAATAACCATAGGACCACAAATGATCCTTACCGATCTCACATTGTTCTCCTGCCATGTCCTAAGGAATCTGAACAACTCTAAGCATGAAAATTCTTTGAACACACTCATATGGTCCTCCTTACGTTAACAGCTATTGGAATTACTAGTGTGATATGTGATGTGGTGCTACATTCAGTGCCTCAACATCTACATTTAAAGGTGGTGAGGGAACTCTATTTAGACCAAAGGTTTTAGCTTACCATCGTAGAATAAGTCTTTACATTTTGGACAAAGACTGGTTTGCATATCCAATGAAATATATATTTATTTGCTTATCCTTTTATGGTCACTTTCAGAGAGTCACTTTTATGATAATGTGTGGCGTCCTACATATGTTATTTACTGCATAATGTTTCTTTACCCTTTTTATATATATGTACCTTCAGTATCTGTTCAAAATGAATGATACCTTCTGCCCACAACCTTGTATAATAATGTAATGTTTTTCCTATTTTATGTATCCTTCTGTTACACAGCACATATTGGTTTATTTTTTTCTTCAGACTCTGTTGAGCAATTATGATTCTGTCGTATTTGACCTCATCTCTGTAATTGGGGCTCTAAGATATTTTTTATTGAAAGAGGACTTAAAAGAGGTTTTTATAGAGCTTAGAACCAACCCATTTGGATTTTTTTGAGAATTAATTATGAATTTTCAAAGTTTCAACAAAACTAGCATATTGGATCAACCTACGAATTTATGGCAATTGTGTTAAAATTGTCATAAGTATTGGGCCAAATATAAGAGACATGTCCTAAAGGCCCATGTAGTCCCATTGGACACCAATTTATCATGGCTCTAATGATATGGTTATATATCTAGGATCATGAGGTGACAAAGAAGAAGCATCCTCAATAGTCAGAGAAAAGGTACAAGAGGAGGACTTAAAGACACAAGGTAGTAAACTTACTTAACTTGAATGTATTTGATATGTTTGCTGTATATTGATTTGTAGTATTACTTTGCTTGATTATGTAAAGCATATATGAATGAATGAAGCTTTGTTTCTGTTTATACTGTGGCCATATATATGTTGCATGAAACATTAAGCATGTAGAAATGTCATTATGTGAACATGAGCCTATGTAAGGTGTAACCCTCTTCACGATTAAGGCCGAGATTAGTTCGTAAAAACGTAATTAATGTGGAATTAGAGACCGTAATAGATTTTGGGACTTAAACAAAGTCAATCTTCCCAAATCAGGGTTCACAAAAATCTTTACAAAACCTGTTAGATAATGGTCTCACGTTCACATTTCAGTACAAAATGGCCTCTACCGGTTGGTTTCATTCTCAAATATCAGAGTATAAAGCAAATTCCCGACACACTCAGGTTTCATTCATTAATAAGGGTTTTACAAAGGCACAAAGCCCACAATTCATTACCCTTAACTTGGGGATTACACAAAACTATACTACCAATCCCAATATACACAATTGTTTCCCAAAAATATCTAAAAGATATACATGATAACCAATAACTCAAAATATACACCTAACTGGAGTTCTAACTACTCTTCGTCGCCCGCTTGCCTTTTGATCCTTCTGCCCTGTCTAAAACATGGTTTTTGGGAGAGCGAGATTCTAAGGAATCCCCGTAGTAACAAATCAATCATATAATGTACAATAATAGTGCATGTAAGCAAATCATTAACCACAACAAGCAACTACAACGGCAATTACAACGGCAATGGTTAGTATGACACATGTCATCCCTTACGATTGCTCACGCTGAATTGCTCACGTTGCATTGCATCACAGCAATCCACACAATACATTTCACCACAGCTGGGATTCATATAATGCATTTCATACACAAGCCATACAGGCAAGATACACACAGCTCACGGCTGGATTCACAAACGCCGCCCCACGGGTCGGATTCACAATATCCATGTCGATTACGACGGCAGTTCAACGGCCGACCTAGAGATGACCACCGTCAATCCCTACACGGCTCACGCTGACCTGCTCACGCCGTAATGGACCATGGCACACATTTCACAAATTCAACGATGAGTTATGCATGCCAAAACATCATACATAATATGAGAGAAGAGTCACTACTTTGATCCTTCCGTGCGTGTCCTAGCGCCGGTCTCTCCCGAGGAGGGCAAATATCATATCCTAGAATCATGATTAGGGACGAAGAGTTATATTCTATTCCAAGACTTAATTAACTTGAAACACTTAATTTTGGTTATCATAATTGACCCTTAAGAGGCCACAAATGCCTCTAATAAAAGCCCTAAAAGGTTGGGAAACAATAGGTTAGAGATCTCCTTTCGAAAGCTCAAAGTGCTGGAACACAGAGGTGGGCCGCGGCCAGCCCTTCCTTGGGCTGCGGCCCAAATATGGTCAGAAGGTCGTGGGCTGCGGCCCAAATATGGTCAGAAGGTCGTGGGCTGCGGCCAGCCACTCTTGGGCCGCGGCCCGAATCAGGTCAGAAAGGTTTGGGCCGCGGCCAAGAAATTTCCTAACTCTTGGCTGAACTTTGAAAAACCATAACTAATTGTAGAAAAATTGAAACGAGGTGATTCCAAAGCCAAATGAAAGGTATATAAGTCCTCTTTCAAGGAAAAATATAGCCCATCACTGGAAATCACTACACAAATACAGAATAACCAAAAACTAAACACTACTCCCAGACAGAGTTCTGTTTCAATCCCAAACTTTGGACAACCATATCTCACAGAATTATAAACGAAATAATACAAAATATATGTCCATTTTGAAGCTTGGGATGTGAAATTTAAGACTGGAAAGTTTCATAATTTTCCAATACCATTTGGTCATTCAAAACGCTCATACAAACTTACTGCGCAAAACAGAGCTCAAACTAGACAACTTTCCAACTTTTCCCCAAGTGATTTTAATGAACCCAAAATCAATAACCAAGCTCATTCCCACACAAAATCACTCAAGGAACACAATGGTGACTTCAAAATGACCAAAATCACAACCCAATTACATGCCTTGTTTTTGCCCAATGCACAAAACCAATATAGAGTTCCCAAACTTCACCTTTAAGCTTCAATTCAATACCATTCATTCAAAACACTTAACAAGGCACTAATTCCATGTCAACAACAATTCAAACACCACAAGACCCTAATTTTCGAAATTTCAAGCCAAATTTCCAGAATTTCCAAGCTAAATCATTTGTCACAAAACTTATATAGAAAGGTTTCTTAAACTCACCTTAACAACTTTCTCAAAGGGAGTTCTTGATTCACCACCTCCCAAAATTTCGTGTGGCCACAAACCACAACCAATGGACAAACTACAATCATAGAAATGTTGCTCTTAACTCAAGGATTAACTTTAATGAAGGGAGTTTGAGCAATAGAGGTCATTTACCTACTCAAAGATCAAGCTTTCTTCCTTCCCTTGCCTTCAACAATGGCGCCCATGAGAGAGAAGAGAGATGAGAGTGAGAGAGAGAATTGATTATTTTAATCAATTTTGACTTACATACATGCACTCTCCCCCACACCCTCTATTGCCACATGTCAAATTGCTATTGGCTCTCACCAAATAAGTCACCAATTAACTTATCTAATCTCTCCATTAGCCATTTTAATCACACATCTCATTTTCTCTTAGTTAGTAATTAATTTCTCCATTAATTACCACTTATGGCCAATATTTCCATTATTCCAATTTTTCAATAATTATGACGTATTAATTAAAATAGCCATAAAACACATAATATTTCAATTTAAATTCATAATTATCCACAATAATCATGATTTTCCCTTAATCAAAAATTGGGATATTACATAAGGCAAGCATATCATGCACTAGCATTTGTCTTGCATGCATTGTTGGTATTGTTTGCTACTGAGATTCTTTTGAATTTCACCTTCCTCAACCAACCATTTAGACAGGTGAAAATAGAAGGTGTGTTAAGAACAAAGAGAGAACTGCATGAGAGGAATGCTGTAGTGAAATGAAGCCGAGAAGATGTCTAAGTTTCATTGTAACAGGTTCATACACCCTAGTAGCCTTGTGCGACTACATTATTTGTAATTATTATATACAATCCATGTGGAGAATTCCCGTAATCAAGCACTTACTATCAGTATTTTTATGCTATTTCTGTGTGCCCACCGAACTGCACACAAGCACTCTAAAATATGTGGAAATAAGATAAGGGTCTTACAACTTCAAACCATGCAAATAGTGGTGTCTCTAATGTAAACTTTTCTTGGTCTCTTTCTCATTAATTAGTATATCATTTCTTTAGCCATAATAAATGCAATCGATATAAAGTAACCTGCTCATCAACAAATAAATTGAGTTGCAGCCTGCCAATAATTCAGTTACTAGCAATGTTGGAGAAATGGTGGCAGATGGAGCTTTTTGTTTTTTTTAATTATATCTTTCTAAAAAAACAAAAATTGTGGACAAGAGCAAGATTGCTTACATACTCCACGGGAGATGGGGAATATACACAATTAATATTATTATCTTAATATTTTAAATATTTAAAAATTATAGAAAGAAACACAAAAAGATTAAAACGTAGATCTCTAGGAAGCAATTGATTGTGCCAGAATTTTTTTTGTGGGTCCAGTTTCTCTCAGTATCTTTTCTCTCCCCGCCCCTCAGAATCTTTTAATCTTGTCCATCTAATCAATCGGTAACCTCACAATGCCCATGTCATTGTCATCAAGCTATTCTCTCCTCCCTCTTCTCTCTCATCTTCCAACTCCCACGCTTAATTAACAAAGCATCTCCCTTGCTCCCTTGCTAGTGATTAATGCTTTACTTGGATGGGAGGAAATTTTGGGTTGAAAGAAAGTGAGAGGAAAGAAAATAAAGAGAATAGAAAATTGGGAAGAAAATATCATCACCCATTCTACTTGGATGGAAGGGAGAAAACGGAAAGGAAAGAAAATGAATAGATGTCATAATGACTAAAATGCCCTTTTATGAACAATTAGCAAAGAAACCAAATAATTTAGCAAAGAAGGTTATTTTTCTAGGTATAAAAATAAAAGGAAATAATTTTTTTGACATTAAATAACATAAAAGAAATAAAAAATTTATATATTAATATTATCAATGAAATGATAAAAATATATTAAAAAAAGACTATAATAAAATGAGAAATTGATATCATAATAAAATGTAGCTAATAAAATGTCATGTAATATTATAAACAAAAAGGTGAACATGTCATTTACATCATAAGCATCATGATATGTATCAAAAATAAGCATCATGGCAAAATGTCTATTTTCCCTAAACAAAAAAATGGCCACCATGTCACTACATTAGAAATATCATCACAAAAGTTATATATTCCCTAAACAAAAGAGGCCAACATGTCACTACATCACAAAAGATCTTTGGACAAACAAATTCCAACATAAGATCCATACTTTTTTCACTAAATCCCAGCATCAGCCATCATCCTGAGTAGTGTATGTAATTGAATATGAGGTGGAACCCCAAAAAGGTTTAGCTTGTACCTTTCTTCATTTGATAAGAAAAAGTAACATTGCAGTTTCTTTTCTTTAGGCATTCCAATTTCAGCAATTGCATCCCATAATACCCCCTCACTATAATGATGAGGCCTACTCTTTTCAAGTATTGAAAGGCCCTTTTTAGCAACTTGAGCATGCCTTTCTGTAACATCAGCTTGCCTCTCTGCAACTTGAGCTTGCCTCTCTATAACGTGAGCTTGTTTCTCAGCAAGTTGAGCATGCTTCTTCACAACTTGAACTTGTCTCTCAACAACTACATTGCCCTCTTGAATGACTTGAACTAGTTCCTTTATTCCTGCACTCATTTTTGCATGACTTTCTTCCATGAATTCAATCATTGAAACCTTACTCTTTTATCCTCTATGTAGTTCCTATAGATTCTCCATTTGTTGGGCTACACTCCAAGTTATGTTGTGAGTTTGGTTACTTGTATTGGAAATTTTCAACATTGGTTGTGTAATATCCCAATTTTTGATTAAGGGATAATCATGATTATTGTGGATAATTATGAATTTATTGGAGTTATTATGTGTTTTATGGCAATAATAAAACAATATGTCATAATTATTGAAAAATGGGAATAATGGAAATATTGGCCATGAGTTGGTAATTAAGTGAGAAATTAATTACTAACTAAGAGAAAATGGGATGTGTGATTAAAATGGCTAATGGAGAGATTAAATAAGTTAATTGGTGACTTATTTGGTGAGAACCAATAGCAATTTGACATGTGGCATAGAGGGTATGGGGGAGAGTGCATGTGTGTGGTATTTAAAATCAAGGGTTGAGATTCATTGTACATGGGTCGGAATCCAGTGTATTAAGCTTGTGTGAGCTCATTGTGGGAATGAATGAGATGCTGACAAGTGGCATAGTAGGAGTTGTTGGATGATGTCACAAGAGGACAAAAGTCCACTTTTTCCTCTCTCACTCCATCCCTCCATCTCTCTCTCTCGTTTCTCTCTCTTCCCTTCCTCCATTTCCGGCGGCTGGACTAGGCAAGAAAGAGAAAGAAGAGCTTGTGATTTGAGTAGGTAAATGATCTCCTTTGCTCAAACATCATTCATAAATGTTGATCCTTGAGTGATGAGCTTCGTTTTGGTGTGTATAGTGTGCCCATTGGTGGTTATTTCAAGAACCAAGAAAATCTGATTGTGGGAGAATCAAAGAGTCTCTTTGGAGAAGTTGATAAGGTGAGTGAAACTAATCTATCTATCTAAGTTTCATACCATTTGAAGTAGTTTATAAATTCTGGAAATTTTTGTCTTGAATCCGAAAAATGAGTGTCACTGTTCATTTGGTATGTTTTTGGCATGAGAATGGTGCTTTGGAATGAGTTTAGGATAGATAGATTGATTGGTAGTTGAAATGTGAAGTTTGGTTGAGATTGGTGTTTTGATGAATTGTTGCCCAAAACCCAAAGCATGATAATGGAGTAGGATTTTGATGATTCTGAGGATTCCATTGAGTTTATTGGGTGTTTTTGTGTGGGAATGGCTTTGGGTTAAGTTTTGTGTCCATAGGAATCTTTTGGGCAAGTGTGAGGGAGAGTGCCTCTGTTATTTGCGTTTTTTGCTATCTGATAGATTCACTCGAGCACTCTGGGGTCTGCTCGAGTGAAGGATGAATATCACCCGAGCACAGGATGATCGTACTCGAGTGATGTGAGTGTTTCCCCTTTTCTGCTTGAGTGATAGTTGGGGTCTTTTGAAGGAATCTCGAGTGCGCTTCTTTGTGCTCGAATAAGGGAAGAGCGTGCTCGAGTGAGCTTAGGTCTGCTCGAGTGATGAGTGTATTTGACACCAAAGGACTTGCTTCTTGGGTTGTCACTCGCGAGTAAGTGCACGAGTGTGTCTTCTCACTCGCGGGTATGGGTATCAAGCTCGAGTGAGCCGTGTGTGCTCGAGTGCAGTGAGCCATTTGGGCTGCTGCCATTTTTCTTGTGCTCTCGGGCTTGTGCTTTCTGTCTTCACTTCCTTGTGCTTGAGGTGATTTCCGTACCTGTGCTCGAGTGAGGGCATTTGTGCTCGAGTGAGCCTTTTTCTGAAAACTTCTTGGTGCTCTCGGGTGTTCACTCGCTGCCTCTCACTCTCTTGTGCCCGAGTGATGTCCGTACCATCACTCGAGTGAAGCCGCTTTCACTCGAGTGTCCGTACATCAACACTCGAGCATGGTCATCTCTGCTCGAGTGAAATAGTGTAAAATCTCAGTTTTGTGCTTTCAAAAGGGGATCTTTGGGATAGTTCTTCCAACCCTTTAGGAGTTTCATTAGGGGTATTTAATGACTCCAAAAGAGCAATAATGATAACCAATTAAGCATTGTAAAGTGAATTAAGTCTTGGAATAGAGAATAACTCTTCGTCCCTAATTGTGAAAATAGGATTTGATATTTGCCTTCCTCGGGAGAGACCGGCGCTAGGACACGCCCGGAAGAACTCAGATAGTGACTTTTCTCTCATATCTTGTATGATGTTTTGGCATGCATAACTTATCGTTGAATTTGTGAAATGTGTGCCATGGTCCATTACGGCGCGAGCAGGTCAGCGTGAGCCATATAGGGAGTGACAGTGGTCATCTCTAGGTCGGTCGTTGGACTGCCGTCGTAATCGGCATGGATATTGTGAATCCGACCCGTGGGGCGGTGTTTGTGAAACCAGCCATGGGCTGTGTGTGTGTATCTTGCCTATGTGGCTTGCGATTATGATATGCTTTATATGGATCCCAATTGTGGTGAATTATACTGTGTTGATTGTTGTGATGCAATACAACGTGAGCAATTCAGCGTGAGCAATCGTCAGGGATGACATGTGTCATACTAACCATTGCCGTTGTAGTTGCTTGTTGTTGATAATGATTTGCTTACATGCACTATTATTGTACATTATGTGATTGACTTGTTACTACGGGGATTCTTTAGAATCTCACTCTCCCAAAATTAACCATTTTAGACAGGGCCAAAGGATCTAAAGGCAAGCGGGCGACGAAGAGTAGTTAGAGCTCCTGTTTAGGAGTATATTTTGGAGTTAATGGTTATCATTGTATATTTTGGAATTGTACATAGTAGATTTTGTGTAATCCCCAAGAAAAGGGTATGAATAGTAGGCTTTGTGCCTTGTGTAAATCCCTTTTTATTAATGAATGGATCCCGAGTGAGTCGGGAACTTATTTGCACTCTGATATTTGTAAATGGAATTCACCTGTTCAGGCCATTATTGTTGTGTATTGTGAATATGAGACCATTGTGAATAAGTTTGAAAAAGTTTTTGCAAATCCAATTTTTGGGCAAAAGATTTCTTTGATAAGTCCCAACTTAAATTATGGTCTCTAATTACAACTTAATTATGAGTTTAAGAACTTAATCTCGGCCTAAGGTGGGAAGGGGGTTACAGGTTGCACTAGCAATAGAGTCCTATTGTGTAACCCTTTCCTTGCCACTTTTGGAGTATTTTCCCGTTGCCCTATCTACACTGAATAACTTACACAACTTATCATAATGTAACATGTATGTATTCTTCCACTTTCTTGCATTTGGCTTTCTCTGCAAACATAAAAGAAGCTATGTAAATCATTCATTCCAAATATTACAAATTATTAACCCCAATTAAATCATTCCAAATTATTTACCTCAATCAAATCATTCCAAATTTGGTCATCAGCTTCAAACAACTTTGTGATAAGACTCCATGAGAATCCACTCAATCCATTAAATAAATCATAAATTCTACAAATTGTTGTGATAAAGTTTTCTTCCTTTTTTTAAAATGTTGCTTCGTTATGTGAGAACCAAAAGTGTTAGCAAGAGTTTGCATCATATTATCATAAAACGGTGAAAAGGCGCCATCTGGATGATTCCCTTTCATTGTCTCTTCTATTAAGGCATCAATGAAATATTCATCCATTTTAGGAGTCTAACACAAATTGTCCTTTGTTGACTCATTCTTCTTTTGTGTTATTGTTCAATCTACATGAAAATTTATCAACAAAATTATAGTCATACAGCTTTAAATAAACAAAGCATGTCAACTAAGACAAAGAAACATGTACTTTGAATAACAAAATAGTGAATGCAAACTAATACAAGGAAACACATAAGGTTAAGCAATAGATGGCAGTATCAATTTCATAGTCATACAACTTAAATAAATAGTTCAAATCACAATCTATTGACATGTTGGTTGAATAAACATGCCATGTATGGGCTGCTATGTGATCTCTTAAAATTAATCCTTGTCTATAGTCTTCCTCTTGATTGTGTGCAAATTGATCATCTATGATGGGATTGCGTGATAATTCACGATCAACCTCTGATATTAAGTGTCAACACCCGCTTCCATTTCGATAATTGAAGAGTAATAAAAACAAGATTCCATATGCATATAGAAAAGTACAATTATACTGATAAAAGTATTCGTTTACAATCCCAATATCGTTCGGCAATGAAATACAGAAAATACAAAAAAAAACAGCAAAAATTATTATGTTTACAGGATTCCCCAAAATATCTTAAACATAAACTAATTAAAACCACCAACATTGACCTTGCCTCGAGACACATGCCAATTACTTCTCTGTATCTGCATCTTTGCCTTTCGACCCACTGGCACCTGCTGAGATGTTTATTTTAGAAAAAAAGGGTGAGATTCTGAAGAATCCCCGTAGAAACATACGATCGACATATAAAATATGAAAATTAAATATGCAATGCACTATATTAGGTAAAAATGAAAGTTCAATTCGATTCACAAATAATTACCTCAACCGAGTTACCAACTACAGCTAGGATTTTTGATATACCTTGGCTGGGCACCGAACCATAGCTAGGATTTTCCGATATATCTTAGTTGGGCACCGAACCACAACTAGGTATTGTGCCTCTAGCACGCAATCATATCACGGATACAGTAACAAATACATACAATTATTCACATAGTATATGAAAGACGGTAGTCTCTACCTTAAAGTCTTATCAATCCCTTTTTTAATGTGCCTCGTAAAACGTGTTGTTCCGAGTTCCAACGTGGTCCTAAAATATTAAATATATAAGAAATAGGTCATAAACCTATCCAAGTATCATTTTAGACTCTTCCATAGTGTTTCTTTTGGTTATATTAGTCTATGGTGAAAATTTACCAAAATACCCCTAAGACCCAGCCCGATGAGACGTTTTCCCAAAATTTTGACTTGGGCTATCCTGACATATTTTTGCCAAAGAAATCCATTTTCGGGCTCAAAATCACCAAATTCAATGTTAAATTATGAAAATACCCTTGACAATCCCGGTTTAGGGATTTTAGGGACGTTTTCGTAATCATGCTTTTTCGGCCTTTTTTGAAAAAGTGACCAACTGTAACCCCACCTATTTTTGCCTACTGAATCCAATGGAATAATCTATTTCATGAAAATTCATCTCCTTCCCCTAGAATGTAATATCCCAAATTTTAATACTTGAGCTTAGAGATTAAGCCTAAGATTAGTGGACTGCTAAGCCCTGATTTAGCAAGAGTCCAAATTGTGAATTAAGAGATATGAAATGTGTTGATGGTGATTTAAGAGGAATTGCCATAATCAGGGGCAAAACGGTAAAGTTGTCGACCATTTGATTGGTTACCGAAGAGGAAACTCATTGGTAGCTTCAAGATCAATGGCTAGGATTGATTTGTGAAGTTGAGTAAGGGGCATAATCATGTGTATGTGTGTGCATGTGAGCCCATGAGAGTTGTAGTGAGATGGTGACAAGTGGCAAGGTGTGGACCCTTGGATGAGGCATAAGTGATGTGAGACACATCATCATCATCATCTCCATCTCCTTTCTTCTCTCTCTCTCGTTTTCTCTCTCTTGTGCGGAAGCCATGGAGCTTGGGAGAGAGAAAGGAAAAGTTGAATTTAGAGGTAAACAATGGCTTCTATTGCTCAAACTCTCTTCTCTAATGTTAATCCTTGAGTTGAGAGCTTTACTTTGGTGGTTGTAGTTTCTCCATTGGTGGTGATTTGAGGATCACGAAAATATGAAGTTTGGAGAATCAAAGAGTGTCTTTGAGAAAGTTGATAAGGTATGTGAACCCAATCTTTCTATCTATGTTTCATGCCAAATGATTAAGTTTGGAATTTATGGAATTATTGCCCTAATTTTGAAAATATGGGTCAATGGATAGTTTGGCATGTTATGGTTATGGAAATGGTATCTTAGAGTGAGTTTGGAATAAATAGATTGATTGGGGAATTGAAATGATTGAAGTTAGTGATTTTGGAAAAATGATGATTGTGATGCCCTAGACCAAAGCATGTAAATGGAATGGGATTTTGGTAATTCTATTGATTCCATTGAATTCAATGAGTGATTTTATGTGCGAGTAGCTTTGGTAGAGGTTTTGGGTCCATTTGGATCAATTGGGCAAATGGTAGAAGATGTGGTATGTTTTGCTGCGTTTTCTGGAATCTGATAGATTCACTCGAGCAGACTTGGGTGTGCTCGAGTGATGGAGGAATATTGCTCGAGTGAGGGGGATCCTGCTCGAGTGATATGTGAGTTTTCCCTTGTTTTGCTTCGAGTGCACCTGGGTTTTATGAATAATGCTCGAGTGCATTGCCTTGTGCTCGAGTGAGCGAAGAACATGCTCGAGTGAGATGGGGTCTGCTCGAGTGATGGGTGTATTTGACACCAGGGGACTTGCTTCTCGAGTTGTCACTCGCGGGTAAGGTGCACGAGTGTGCCTTCTCACTCGCGGGTATGGGCACCGTGCTCGAGTGAGCCGTGTGTGCTCGAATGTAGTGAGCCATTTGGGCTGCTGCCATTTCTCTTGTGCTCTCGGGCGTGTGCTTTCTGTCTCACTTCCTTGTGCTTGAAGTGATTTCCGTACGTGTGCTCGAGTGAGGGCATTTGTGCTCGAGTGAGCCTGCTTCTGAAAACTCCCTTGTGCTCTCGGGTGTTCACTCGCTGCCTCTCACTCTCTTGTGCTCGAGTGCTGTCCGTACCAATGCTCGAGTGAGAGCATTTGTGCTCGAGTGATGTCCGTACTTGTTCTCGAGTGAGGCCATCCCTGCTCGAGTGAGGCAGTGAAAAATAGCATGATTGAGTATTCAAAAGGGGATCTTTGGGGATAGTCTTCCAACCCTTTAGAGCTATCGATAGAGGTGTTTGAGGGTGCTTAAAGAGCAATAATGATAACCAACTTGAGTGTCTAAAAGTTAAGGAATTGGAAAAGGGATTAATCCTATGTCCTTGATTTTGGTTATAGGATTTGATAATTTCCCTAATCGTGAGCAGCCGGAGCTGGAGCTTACGTGGAAAGAGGGTAGGGAACTTACCTCTCCTGCATGTATTGATAATTGTATTTGTGTATTGATGCATGTTATTGCTTTGCATGATTATGTGAAACATGTATGAATGATTGTAGCTCTGTTTCTAGTTATGCTATGGCCATGAGTATGTTGTTGAAACATTGAGCATGCGGATATATCATTATGTGAACATGAGTTATTGTGATGCAAGCATGTCATGCATTAAATACTTATCTTGCATGCATATTGGTACCTGTTTCCTACTGAGATTCTCTAGAATCTCACCCTCCCCTATCAACATTTTAGACAGGGAAGGAAGATTGAGGATGAAGTAAGCTTCCAAGGACGAAGAGGACTCGTTTCTGGGTGAGAGCTTGGTTGTTGGTTATCATGGTGCAATTGAGAATATGTATTGTATATTTGGATCAGTGTTTGAGCATGTATTCGAGTAAGTTGTGTAATCCCTGTTGGTGGAGTTGTATGGGCTATTGTGCCCTAAGATTAATGAGCGAAGATATGATTCCGGTATTGCCGGGAATTTATATTGCGTACTCTGATAATTGTCTAAATGTAATTTATCTTCGCATAGTAATTATATTCGGAGTGTGGATGTGAGACCGTGTTTTAAATGATTATGAAATGTATTTGTGAAAACCTCGTCGGGTTGATGGATTTAAAAATGTTGTTTTGTCTTACGGGTCTCTATTTCACTTAATCATGTAATCCGGATATTAATTACGGCTGGGGGTTACATTTTTGGTATCAGAGCTGCAGTTCCTGGCAAGTATAGGAATTTGCTAGGATAGCTCTCTTAGATCTCTACCTTGGTGGTAGATGATGTTTTGGTGATAATGATTATGTATACACATGTGTGGTTTGTTATTGTGGACATAAGAGATTTGTGGAATATGTGTATACAATATTGGTTATGCTAGAGTGGCGAATCATTGTGTAATCAAAAGATATGGTGATTCGTCTGAGAATTTGAGGTGTAAACCCAGAGGTGGTTGTAGTCAAACCCATCATCTGATTTAAAACTGAGGAAAAATGGTTTCCGAGGTGTTTGATATTGATGTTCTAGGTATCAGGACTAACCTAGATGTTGGGTATGTAACCCAAGGTGGTATGATGTTACATGTAGTAATGTCATATTGATCTTGTGTGTGTAAAAGCCTTAAGACCTAGGGGACTTGTATGTCTTAGGCTGGCTGAGATATTTGACCTTGTGTTGGGGCTGATGGTGCTCCATGGAAATGAGGGAAGTAATTTCTCAGTTCAACTAAGGTTGAGGTTCGATAGATGAGTTGTGATCCAAGGATTAGACTCGAAATCTGGATTGATTCTTAGCACTTGGATTTGACCTCAATGGTATGTGGTACCAGGGTATGGTACCGAAAGTGAATTGAAATGTGTCTCAGGTATTCTGAGGGTGTTGGTTGTAATCCAGCACAGGGAGAAAGTTATCTACAGAGGATTCGGATCGGAGAGCGTTATCTACAGGGACTTTTGATCGGAGAGGGCTACCTACGGTGAAATCTGATCGGAAAGGGCTACCTACGGTGAGATCCGATTGGAAAGGGCTACCTACAAAAATTCTGACCGGAGGGGCTGACCAGTCAGTGGATTGAGTAAAGCACCGAGTGCAGTAGCGTAGTGTGGAGCCACCATGACGATGAACCCTATAGTGGAGCCATGCCTTCATGTAGTGTACACTCAACCTTGCATACATGTGGTGTATCATTGTCATCATGACTATGTTCTTGTAGCAATTAGACATGTTCTCTTGGAAATTAATTATAAGTTAATCTCCTCTTCATATGATAATGACACTTGGCATATTTAATTTCATTCATCAATTTTTCCCTCTCATTTTCATGTGATAGGCAAAAATTTGGAAGAAAATGGAATTAAAATTGTTTTCAACATTTCCATAATTCAATTAAATGAACTATGTATAATTCTCTCTAATTTCACACTTTTTGATTTATTCTTCCAAGAATATTCCAATTATACATTTTTCTTTATTTTCCTTAATTAATTGAAATTAACTTCAATTAATTGGAAAATAGTTAATATTGGCTAAGTTGGCAAAATTATGGCTTTGCTATTACCATTGAAATCTAATTCCTTTTTTGCATTAATTTGCTCATTTTCCCCATAAATATTCACCATTTTATTGAGTTTTTTGAATAATTACAATATATTCGGTGAATATAAAATTTGGGGTGTTACATTAAGGCCTTATCAAGGTCAACGCCCATCAAGAATTGTGCAATATGCAACAATGTATCACAATGTCAACCATTGTCTCGATTGAAAAATGTGGCTTAGTACCACTGCCAATTATTGGAAATCTTTTTTTTTTAAAACACCAAATGTTCTTTCAATCACATTTCTCAAGGAAGCATGTCGATGATTGAAAATTTCTTTTGCATTTTGTGGTGCTCTTGTTGAATATTCCTTCAAGTGATAACAAACTCCTTTGTAAGGTGTTAGAAAACCACACTTGAGTGGGAAGCTAGCATCCCCAAGATAAAATTTTCCTAAACAATTTAGAGTAGTACATAAGCTCAAATAAGCAATCATGAACAAAAAATCATGTTTAGTTTCTTACTAACTGTGGGGGATTATAATTTTATCTTCTCTTAACAAAGAATTTTTTAGGATTCTTGAATCCAAGGCAGTTCCTTTCCAAACAGCCAAAACATATGTGAATTTCGTATTAAATGGGCATGCAGCAAAAACATTTTGAGTTGGATAATCTTTATGTCCTTAAAAATGGGCAACTTCTTCTTTAGGTACTTTTGCCCAAACATGAGTTCCATCTATTGCCCCAATGCACTCCTAGTACAAATTTTGGTTACTCATAATATATACACCATACAATTACAGAAGCATGGACAAATACAAAAACATACCTTAATATATGGGTAGAATCTTTCATTATTATGGATTTCTGGAGGAACCTCTGAGCTAGAAGGTTGCACAATGAATTTGGTCTCAAGAGAAACAATAGCTTGTAATACATTATGAAAATGACAACTAATAGTTTACCTAGATTGATTAGAGTAAAAGTCCATCATTCTACTTCTTGCATTATATGCTAATGTGTGAAGAAATTTTGCTACTTGCTCCTCAACTGTAACATTTCTTGAATCTTTAACTCTGCTAGTGTTTCAAAGTTTTGCACATAACTGCATAAATGCGTGTGGTCCCATGCGAATAACATCACAACATTTTTGTGTTTCTTCTAATTGTTTCATAAATATTCTCCTCATGCTCTCTCTTTCAACATTACTAAACTTAAAGGCCTATCAACTAGTGTTGATACCTCTTCCAACAAATATATGTTATGTACAAGACAACAAACAAGTTGCACAACACACTTTTGCCTATGGTATTCCCAATCTTGTAACACATTATTGTTGAAGTACTAGTTGGAGTTAGAGTTGGAGTTTAAGTTGAAGTTAGGACTTTGAGTTTCCACTTCAAAATTTGTGAACTCTTTAACTTCATATTCAAAATCCAGCATTTCTCCCTCAAAATCCTTCACCAATCCTTCTGTATTATGGTTACTGATTAAAATAATTGGTCAAGTTACTCCAGTTTTGAAAGCATTGCTCATTTGAACAAACAAGTATAAAAGCAAGCAATTGAAACAAAAAGAGCAAACCCATTGTCAAGAGTTAAGTTCTTATACAAAGAGCTCTATAGTTCCTTTGCTAACGTACTAATGATCCTCTAAAATAACATACAATAAATGAATTATGAAAAATATCTTAGTTATACCATCCCAAAACATATTGATTCCACTTTAGATTTTTTTAAGAGAAAGATCTGCAAGTAAAGAGGAAAAAAATACACCCTACAAGAAAAAGAAGTTCTTATCTTTTTGGGATCTCAATAAACCAAAGATAAAATTCTCATGCTGGACATAAACCATTCATCCTTCTAAAAAAGAATTACACTCTACCAGTGCTTTGGTCCAATAAACCATTCATGGTTCTTATGCCAAAAAAAAATGTCAAACCCATACAAGTGTTTCAAGTAAAACAATCAAGTGACATAACTCTGCAAGATATCATAAAAAATGAAAAGAAAAACTCTGCAAAAGCTAAAAGGTCGAAGCTTTTTGAAGTGAAGTACCAAAATAATCAGTAAGGGATGGAATTTCAAGAAAATAGTACCCATGGCACCATTACACAAATGTTTCTTCATAATAGATATTGACTCTATTTCAAAATTTTTCCTTTGTAATGGAGGAACCAAGAGAGAGAGATTTTAGGGTTTAACAATAGGGGAAGGAGACCCAAAAAAATAACAATAGAATGGAAGAGATGACGATGATACCTCAAGATAAAGCCACCACTAGACTGACAGTTGACCTTTTGGACAGACGATAAGCTCCTTTAGCATGCCATGGACTGTGGTTGCTGAGAGCTTTCCTTTGTAAGAGGGCAACCACATGAATGAATGTTTTCACCGAAAATCTCACCATATGTGGAGTGAAATTTTAGGGGGGGAATGTAGCATGGGACACCCTAAATTTTTTCTTCCTTCTAGATTTTCTTTCCCATCCAAGCAAGGGAAACCTTTTCCCTCTCTCATTTTACTCCCTACTTTTCTTTCCTTCCCCATTTTCTTTCAATCCAAGCACAGTGTAAAAATGAGAAAGAACAAACTCTACAGATTATGCTCGCTCACCATCTTTAGACTATCAACTTTGATGCCCCATCCCCCTTCACTTATTGTTCTTGTTGCTTTGAGGTTGAGCAATTCTATATTGTGTTGCTTTCTTTTTACTGATTCATGCCCCCCAAATCTCTCTCTCTCTCTCTCTCTCTCTCTCTCTCTCTCTCTCTCTCTCTCTCTTTTTGATTAATTCATTGATTCACATAAGCACATATATATACAACATATTCCCCTGTTTTTGATTTTCTAGAACAGACCACAATCACGTGGAAATCAATCACATAGAGATTCAAAATATTTATGTAATTTGGAAAAAAATCACCCACTATGTCATCCAGCTTAATAACTAAACTTGAGACAAGGAGAAGCCATTGTTGACATTGCAACAAGATGAAGAAAGGCCTTCATTTCTAGGAGGTGAAGGAGAATCAACAGCAGTCCACAGCCAAATTCAAAATAGAGATTCACTTGTGGAGGCTCTGTAAGAGGAAGAGAAGGACATTAGATGGTAAAGGTGAGACTCATAGTTTGTTAATCGATGATTGGCAGTGAGAAGAGGAGAGAAAAGTAGAATGTGAGAATTGCTGATTACTTAGTGCATGGTGATCTTTTAGATTGATTGAATGTATAGGATTAAAAGATTTTGAGGGATGAGGAAAGAAACGATACTGAGGAGATCTTCTTCCAATTTTTTGAACCGTTAATTTGTCAAATACTCAAATCCCAATATCTCTCATGTTTGAATTTTGAAGGAGAATCACGAGAACTAAAATTGATCTGTTTAATAAATCATGGAAAAGAGAAAATTTGAAATTTTATGCAAATTAGGAAAGGACTACATTTCTCTGGAGTGTTAGATAACATGATCCTGCAACAAGCGTTTCCTTATCCCTCTTGTATCTACTCTTGACATTAGTGTTTTAAAAGCCAAACCGATCAAATTGGAAAGGCCCATGGATCACATTTCAAATGGTCAGAATGGTGGAGCTGTCTAGTTCCACTATTGACTAGATAGTTAATTATCAATGTTCGAGTAACATGATGGTTGGTTGAGAGGATTAGATTTCCTCACCACATGCTCATGGGTTTAAACAACATTGAGATTTGAGACTAGATAGTTAACTAAGAAATAATACTATATACATATATAAGTATTATATTTATGAAAAAAAAAATTATATGAGGTTATTTAATTTTAAACTAAATTTAAATAGTCCAAATTCATAATGAGTTAACCTTAAATAGCTTACTAATAAGTTAGCTTACTAAAAGTTACGGATATTTAATAGTAATATGAAAATAAATGAATTTTTATTTATTTTTTAAAAATAATTTGATTATGAAATACTATTTTCTTCAGCAAATAATGTTGAGAAAAGTAGTTTTTAAAACAATATAAAGGCAAGACAGACAAAGAAATAATTTTTTGAGAAAACCCCTTATAAAGAACTTAAAAAATTCTAAAAGACAAAAGGGCATTTCAAATATTCATAATCCTAAAGAGATGTTAAGCTCAATTTGTCTATTTTTTTTAAAATTAAAAGGAAATATCCAAATTGCCCTTACACACACACACATATAGTTTTAAGAAAATATTACCCCTATCAGCCTCCGCTGGCCGGCTAGCAGCCGATGACCACCCCTACTTGTAGCTAGAGCTCTAGTGGGAATATTCTGTTAGAAATTAATATTCCAAAAGTGGTGGGGGTGGGGTTTGAACCCCCACCACTTGGTTTGCTCAAAAGATTGGTGGCATTTGGGCCGCAAATGACTTTCAATACATTATTTACAAACAAAAATATATATGTTAATGTTTGATCTTTAACTCAAGCTCTTTCACAAGTTTTGTTAAGGAATTCATGATGTTTCATTAGGTTTTAACCACTTTCGTTTACCAAGTAAAAAATTCACACCATCTTATCATTCATAAGCTTTATTAAGAAATTAATGATATTTCATTAGATTTTAACAACTTTTGTTTTCCCAGAAAAGAAAGTCACATTATCAGGTCATTCACAAGTTTTGTTAAGAAATTCACCAGATTTCATTGGGTTTTAAAAGCTTATGAATTTTTTTATGGAAAAATGGAAATTGTTAAAATTTAATGACATGTTGTGACTTCCTTAACAAAGCTTGTGAATGAATTGATAGTTTGAATTTTTTTTCTAGAAAATGAAATTTATTAAAACCTAATAAAGTGTCGTAAATTCCTTAACAAAACTTGTGAACGACCAAATTGTGTAAATTTTTTTTTTGGGAAACAAAAGTTGTTGAAACCTAATGAAATGTCTGAATTTCTTAACAAAACTTGTGAATGACCTGATGGTGTGATTTTTTTATTTGGTAAATGAAAGTTATTAAACTCTAATGAAATGTTGTGCATTCTTTAACAAAACTTGTGAATGAATTGATAGTTTGATTTTTTTCTGGAAAACAAAATTTGTTAAAACCTAATGAAATGTTATGAATTTCTTGACAAAACTTGTGAATTACCTAATGATATGAATTTTTTACTTGGTAAATGAAAGTTGTAAAAACCTAATAAAATATCATGAATTCCATCAAAAACCTTGTGAAAGGGCTTGGGTTAAAGATCAAAAATTAACATACATACATACATACATACATACATCATGCATGCATGCATGCATGCATGCATGCATACATACATATGTGTGTGTATGTGTGTGTGTTTGTTTGTTTGCATATAATGTATTGAAAGCCATTGGTGGCCCAACGGCCACCAACCTTTTGGGCAAACCAAGTGGTGGGAGTTCGAATATCACCCCCTACTTTGGGAATATTAATTCCTACTAGAGCTCCGGGTGCTGGCAGGGGAGGTTACTAGCGGCCGGTTGGCTACCAAAGCTCCAGTGGTGGCCAGTGGGGGTACTATTTTTTTAAAAAAAATATATGTAAGGGAAACTTGGTCATTTCTTTTTAATTTCAAAAAAAGACATTGAGCCTAACATCTCTATGAGATTATGAATATTCAAAACACATTTTTGTCTTTTAGGATTTTTAAAGTTCTATATAATGAATCTTCCCTAAATTTTTTCAATTTTTAAAAGAGAAAATTAACAGGTATATGCAGATTCACCTGGGCTGATGTCACATTTGGTTTTTGAAAAAGAAACGTGACACACCACTCTTTTTATCCGATGGGTATTAGTAGAGTATAGATTTATTTCCATGGGTACTGTAACCCCCTGCTGTAATTAATATCCGGATTACGCGATTAACGTGAAATAGAGACCAATAAGACAAAACAACCTTTATAATCCCATCAACCAGACGGGGTTTTCACAAATACATTTCGAAATCATTATAACACACGGTCTCATATTTACACTCCGAATATAATTACTATGCGAAGATAAATTACATTTAGACAATTATCAGAGTACGCAATATAAATTCCCGGCAATCCCGGAATAATATCTTCGCTCATTAATCTTAGGGCACAATAGCCCATACAACTCCACCAACAGGGATTACACAACTTACTCGAATACATGCTCAAACACTGATCCAAATATACACATACATATTCTCAATTGCATCATGATAACCAACAACCAAGCCCTCACCCAGAAACGAGTCCTCTTCGTCCTTGGAAGCTTACTTCATCCTCAATCTTCCTTCCCTGTCTAAAATGTTGATAGGGGAGGGTGAGATTCTAGAGAATCCCAGTAGGAAACAGGTACCAATATGCATGCAAGATAAGTATTTAATGCATGACATGCTTGCATCACAATAACTCATGTTCACATAATGATATATCCGCATGCTCAATGTTTCAACAACATACTCATGGCCATAGCATAACTGGAAACAGAGCTACAATCATTCATACATGTTTCACATAATCATGCAAAGCAATAACATGCATCAATACACAAATACAATTATCAATACATGCAGGAGAGGTAAGTTCCCTACACTCTTTCCACGTAAGCTCCAGCTCCGGCTGCTCACGATCAGGGAAATCATCAAATCCTATAACCAAAATCAAGGACATAGGATTAATCCCTTTTCCAATTCCTTAACTTTTAGACACTCGAGTTGGTTATCATTATTGCTTTTTAAGCACCCTCAAACACCTCTATCGATAGCTCTAAAGGGTTGGAAGACTATCCCCAAAGATCCCCTTTTGAATACTCAATCATGCTATTTTTCACTGCCTCACTCGAGCAGGGATGGCCTCACTCGAGCACAAGTACGGACATCACTCGAGCACAAATGCTCTCACTCGAGCATTGGTACGGACAACACTCGAGCACAAGAGAAAGTGAGACTGCGAGTGAGCACCCGAAAGCACACACACAGCTCTCCAAGCACTGGATCACTCGAGCACACACCTCACACCCGCGAGCACAACGCCACGAGTGACAACCCGAGAGCACCACTCTCACCTGAGGCACAGGCTCACTCGAGCACAGCCATATGTGCTCGAGCACAGCCATATGTGCTCGAGCACATTCCCCATACCCGCGAGTGAGAAAGCACACTCGTGCCTCTTTCCCACGAGTATCCACCCAAGAGAAATCCTCAACTCTGGGCTTACACCTTCACTCAAGCAGAACCCAGCTCACTCGAGCATGTTCTTCGCTCACTCGAGCACAAGGCAATGCACTCGAGCATTGTTCATAAAACCTAGGTGCACTCGAAGCAAAACAAGGGAAAACTAACATATCACTCGAGCAGGATCTCCCTCACTCGAGCAATGTTCCTCCTTCACTCGAGCACACCCATGTCTGCTCGAGTAAATCTATCAGATTCCAGAAAACGCAGCAAAACATACCACATCCTCTACCATTTGCCCAATTGATCCAAATGGACCCAAAACCTCTACCAAAGCTACTCCCACATAAAATCACTCATTGAATTCAATGGAATCAATAGAATTACCAAAATCCCATTCCATTTACATGCTTTGGTCTAGGGCATCACAATCATCATTTTTCCAAAATCACTAACTTCAATCATTTCAATCCCCAATCAATCTATCTATTCCAAACTCACTCTAAGATACCATTTCCATAACCATAACATGCCAAACTACCCATTGACCCATATTTTCGAAATTAGGGCAATAATTCCAGAAATTCCAAACTTAATCATTTGGCATGAAACATAGATAGAAAGATTGGGTTCACATACCTTAACAACTTTCTCAAGAACACTTCTTGATTCTCTACACTTCAGATTTTCGTGATTCTTCAAATCACCACCAATGGAGAAGCTACAACCATCAAATTGAAGCTCTCATTCTAAGGAACAATATTTATGAAAAGGATTTGAGCAAAGGAAGCCATTTTCCTTACCTTTTCTCAAGCTTTTCCTTTCCCTTTTTCCTTCCACCATGACCGAATGAGAGAGAGAATGAGAGAAGGAGAGATGGAGTGAGAAAGTGAACATAATGATACTCCCTCCATGCTTCAGCGAAAAGAGAGGAGAGGAAGAGAGAAAATCACCAAAATAACCCCATTTGACTTTTCCACACACATCTCTCTTCACACCCACTTTTGCCACATGTCAATTTGCTATTGGCTCACCCAAAATAAGTCACCAATTAGCCATTTAATCTCTCCACTAACCATTTTAATCCCTTAATCACAATTTGGACTCTTGCTAAACCAGGGCTTAGCAGTTCACTAATCTCAGGCTTAAGCTCTAAGCTCAAGTATTAAAATTCGGGATATTACAGGTACTGGGTTTAAGTTATAAGGGTAGATATTAACAACCTAAGTTACAAGCTAGATCAAATTTGCGATCTCTTACTTATAGGGAAAAGTTATAAGGCCTTTGTTATAAGTAATATTCATTTATAATCATAAAAAATTAATATTTAAATGAAAAAAAAAATGCATTAATTCATAAGTAAATAAACATTTGTAGAATCGTTGTCTTAAAACAATAATTAAATAAGGGTTTGATAAAACCATTCATCAAAACATTATTATGCATACAATTGAGCTTTGGACTTCACAAGGCCCAAAATAAATATTCACCTCCAAACCTAAACTCTTTAACTGAATGATACTTGATTGCATATTAAAATGTCCAAATCAGACCAAGTTGTGGATTCACAAGTTTAAAACAAGTCATAAGAAGCCACCAAAAATCATCAAGAGTAATTCAGTAACAGAGAAATTAAAAGTATATAGTTAATGCATCAAATCTTTAAAATAAATCAGAGTATACAAGATGAGCCATAACGTGGCAATATATAATAATCTAATATATACCAAAAAGATGGAAGCACTACTATTAGCAGAAGTAGCTTAAGCTTTCGAGGTTTTCCTTAATGGGCCTGCAAGAGAACTATCACCTGGAAAATGTTAAATCAATGTGTTGATAGAAAAGCTTCAGCAACCAACAATCCATTCCATCGAGCATACAAGTAAGTGTTTATGAGGTGTCAAGTGGGACAGTGTTAGCCATCTAGCTTAACCACAAGCACACAGATCATCACAAGTAGTATAATAATATCATTCCCATGAGGACTAAGAAAAAAAAGAGTTAATTATCACACTTATGTTCTTAATTAGGTTGAGTGAGAGTAATATGAAAGATATTTTATATTTAAAAATTAATTTATTAAAAATAATTTATTCGTGAACTTAAGATGGGAGGAACCTATGATTACTTATCCCTATTATACTTCATAAGACTAACTTAAATCTTAAATTGATAATGAAAACATGTGCTTATAAGAGGTTAAAAATTAATTGAATAAGCTTTCCCAAGTCAAAACCAATTTTATATTCTTGATTAGCATGTACGATCTCTTGTCTCAGTTAAAGGAAACACTCATTAAGTGTAACACCCCAAATTTTATTCACAAAGAAGGTATTGTAATTATTTACGATATTCAATAAAATAGTGAATATTCATAGTCATAGGAATTAAATATTGGAAATATAAAGGTGAATAATGCTTCCTGTGAAATCGCCTGTGAAGCAGTGAGTTTGTCATGTGGTTTTGGATGACCAAATGATGACAAACATTTATGAAATTTTTTAGAATACAAGTAGACATCCTAAGATTTAATTTGATAGGTCATATAAATCATTTACAACTTTATATGAAAATTTATGAATTTTTGAAGTTAGCCCAGAAAAACTGTTGATTTTCTGGAACATCATTCAAAGAAATTAGTTCTGGGAATTTTGTGCTTCCAATTGGTAAAGGGCTATAGTTTTCAATAAAACTAGACTCAATAGGGTTTTATAGCATTTGGAATCACTTTGAAACGATGTCTACAAATTTAGTTATAATTTTTCAAAGTTTTAGCAAAAAAAATTGTCAGAAATTCGAAAATAAAGAAAAAATGTAATGGCAAACTTGTAATTTTTCCAAACAAGTGCCAAATTAATTATTTTCCAATAAATTGAAATTAATTTCCATTAATTAAGGAAAATAAAGGGGGAAAATATATTTGGAGTATTTTGGTCAAATAAATATGAATTTATGAAAAATTTGAGCAAAAGTGCAAATTTGACAAAAATTGTGCATATAACTTGGACAAGTTTTAGAGCCAATTTGGACGTCTAAGAAGGACTCTTGGGACACCATTACATGTAACAAGGAGGAAATATTAGATGCATGACACTTGGACTTAATGACATGGTTACTTAAAGTTAAGGGTTTATGTACATAAAGTCCAAAATTTTAGGAATTTACTTAATTAAATAATTAAAGGCATAAAGTAAATATTATAAAAACATCATCCCCTTCCTCCATTAGCCCAAAACTGACATCCTTATGCTTCAGAGAGAGAGAGAGAGAGAGAGAGTAGCTGAAATCTTAGAGAGAAAAGGAGAAAGAAATCACATGAGATAAGTTGATTTCTTCGGTGAATTGGTTCCTAACGTGTATACTCCTTCTCCTAAGCCTCTCTTCTATGTTATTTAAGGTTTCGAAGCAAGAATTTCAGTGGAAAAAGGGAGTTAGGGTTCAGCCACAAGGGGAAAAGCTAGAAGAAAGAAGAGGTAACTTCCTAAACTTCAAATATTAGTTGTTCTAGCTGCTGTGAGTAATTTAATCCGTGGATTTTTGTTGTATTTTCTCCTATTGTAAACTTTAGAAAAGGGTGTGTCCTAAATGTTATGCTACCCAAATTGGGTCTAAATGGTGGTTATAATGTAATTAAATAGTTAATAAATTGGTTAGGAGTAGAAAAGAGCAAGTCTGTGGAGTTAGAATTGGAAAACCCCAATTTTCCTCGGAGAATCCTGAGATTTTGGCCAGAGCTAGATGGAGGGGTTAGAGTTGGATTTTTGGTTATGTGATGATTCCATTGAGTTAAGGAGGAAAAATTAGGTAGGGTTACAGTTGATCACTTTTTCAGAAAAGCTCAAAAAAGCATAATTGCGAAAACACCCCTGAAACCCTGAAATCGGGGCTGCCAAGGGCATTCTGGTCTTTTGGTAGTGAATTTGGTAATTTTAAGTGCTAAAATGGATTCTTTGGGTGAAAATATGCAAAAATAGCCTGAGTCAAAATTTTCAGAAAAGTACGGTCAAACTAGGTAAGTTAGGGCCGGGCTGGGTCCATGGGGGCATTTTGGTAAATTTTCACAATATGCTTATATAACCACTAGAAATACTATAGAAGTGCCTAAAATAGTACATGAATTGGTTTTAATCTAATTCCTGTACATTTGACATTTTAGGATCGAGTTAAGAGCATAAGTTATTGGCACGCAAATCGATGCATGCAATTTGAGGCGCAAAAGACTTAAGGTAGTGATATCATCCTTCATACATCATTCCATGGTTCATATGATTATGTGGTTGCCATTATTTATACTTTTATTAATCAACATGATTTTGCCTAGAAGAGGCGGTCTGCCAAGAAGGGGCAATGAGTTCGAGAAGTGCATTCTACCTGATTGTGAAGTAACAATCCAACCAAGGTATTCGGATAGTAGTGGTGATGCCTTATCCCATGTATACTATACATGTGTTATATTGTTGATTAATTGGTGCGTACATGGTGCATATCATATCTATTTTCTGCATTTTACATGAACGATAGTATATTGCTACTGGGATTCCTTGGAATCTCATTCTTTTTCAAAAATGACAAAATGTGCCAGCAAGAGCTAGTGGATCCAAAGGAAAAGCGGTAGATGCGGTGAATTGACGGTGTGGATCCCGAGATAGGGCTAGTGATTATATATAGTCTAAATTTGGACATTTTGGATATTTCTGTACATATTTGTACATTTTTTCAAATTTTGCACTACTTATGCATGTATGTAAACAAATATTTATTATCAGTATATTTGTACTTTTTTGTTTGCCTATGGAACTTGGTCTTTATTACTCTGTGCATATCAAAATAGAAACGGGTATTGATATTAAGCTCTAACCTTCATTAGACAATACCTAAGTTCTATAATTAAATTAGATTTCTCAAGCGTCACTCAATTGAAACCAACAATCTACATGGTGGCCAATCACTTAGAAGCACTAAGTACGATATAAAGTCAACACATAAATTTTATTAATGAATAAAAGAAATAAATAAAAAAGTTTTAATCCATCTAATAGTTCAAAGCAATCCTAGAATACGAAAATTGACTACTCATAATCATAACCAAAACCAAATCAAAGCAATAATAATTCACAGCAAAATAAGAGTTAACTGAAAGGAAAGAGAAGAAATTAATAAAATCAAAAGATTGAGCCTCAAATCTCTTCTAAGCTTCAATTTTTTGACTTCAATTGTCTCCAATTATCCATAGTGCTCTCTGATCCATTACGCAATGATGCTTCTGGTCTTCAAATCAGTTACCTCCACAATCCTCTCATCCTCCTGAGAAGGTGATGACAAAACCCAAATGCCTCTCCTTCCATCCGTACCTGAATGCGTGTTCTCCTCCTCTTTTTTTGAATAAGCTAAACCCCTATATATAGGTTAGGTTCCTAAATCCTCATTACATAGAATGCAATACCCTTCTAGCAAAATAAAATCAAACAAAAAGAGAAAAAAAAATAAAAAGATAAAAAAATAGATAATGATAATAACAAATGATGATGAAGAAGATGAATGATAATCATTGAAATATCTTTTCCTTTTTATCTTAAATTATTATTTTTATTATCAATATAATTATTTTTATCTTTAATATCAACAAGAATGCAATATCCTTCTAACAAAATAAAATCAAACAACAAGATAAAAAAAATAGATAAAGATAATAATAAATAATGATGATGAAGATGAATGATAATAACTTAAATATCTTTTCCTTTTTATCTTAAATTATCATTTTTATTATTAATATAATTATTTTTATCTTTAATATCAACATCATTATTTTTATCCTAAACTTTGATATTTATAATGAAATCCTTCTAAATTGATATCTTATCAAAATCTAATTAAAATCCCTTTGATTTATCATAGATTACTCCTAAATATATTAAAATATGTCTTAAAATTATCTAAAAATAGGGAGTCATTAGACAATTATAAAATCATAGTATTATTAAAAATGTCAAATTGACACACACACACACACACACACACAAAATGTCATTCTCATATTTATTGCATGAGTGCAGAAAAATAATATACAAGAATTTATTCTATGTCCTTCTTATTTCCTCCCCTCCTTATTTTCTCTAATGGAACCCATAGGCTAGTACTCACCCATGTGACTGTAGATCAACTCAACATACTCACCGATCAAGTGATATGGATCGGCCAAAATCCACAGAGCATAAGACCAAACCATGGGTTCCCCCTCTAACGTATTAGTCGGGTGTCAAGGCCTTACTAAACACAAATAGACCAAAGGACTAACTAATGTATGCCTGAAAAGCCCACCATCTTATTTTCTCTTTTTAGACAAGAATTCCCCCCTTATTTCCTCTTTGAATATGTAACACCCCAAATTTTATATTCACCAAAAATATATTATAATTAATTGAGAAATTCAATAAAATGATGAATATTCATGAGTTTGGATCTTGTTAATTTTGAAATATTCATATAAATAAGGAAATGGGCAAATTAATTCATGAAAGGAATTAAATTACAAAAGTGATAGTAAAATCATAATTTTGCCAATTTAACCCAAGATTAATTATTTTCTAATTAATTGAAGTTAATTTCAATTAATCAAGGAAAATAAAGGAAAATGTATAATTGGATTATTCTTGATGGAATAAATCAAAAATTATGAAATTAGAGGGAATTATACATAATTCACTTAAGTGAATTATGAAATTAATGAAATACATATTATTTCCTTTTTCTGCCTAAATTTCAGCCAACACATGAAAATAAGGGAGAAGAAATGGGTTTGGTTAGAGTAAAGAGAAGGGGGGATGGTTGGTGTAACTAGAAGGGAATTTAGTCCAAATCCAATTGAAGCCAACTGATGAAGGAGTATGGCATAAAGTAGAAGGCATGATTAAGGAATATGGCATAAAGTAAGAGGGCATGGTTGGAGGTATAGGAGGAGGAATGGTGCATGATAGGTGGTGCAATCTTAACCCTTGATGAGATCAACGGCTAGGAAGAAAGAAGACCAAATGAATAAATATTTTCTCCTTACCCTTTCATGCCATATTTAGGCCAACCACAAGAGAAAAGAGGGAGAGAGTGAGCTTGAGAGTTCTTTGAGAGCTAGAGAGAAGAGGAAGAAGAAATCTTAAGGTAAGAACCTAAACTCTTAAAGTTTCTTGTGATTTTGTCTTAGATCCTTCTCTAAACCGTGATTCTTTATACATCCATGATCTTGAAGACACCATTCTTAGCTCAAGAGGAGAGAGAGGAGATATCTAGAGAGAGAAGATTCAAGATCTCAAGAGGTAACCTCACAAACCTTAGATCTAAACTAGTATGGTGTTGTTGTTGAGGTTTGTGTTTGGTTTTGGTGATTTTTGTCAAGTTTGTAAATTTGGAAAGTTCTAACCCTATGGGGAGGTGCTGTCCAAATTTAGTCTAATCATGTTTAGAATGTGATTAAGTGGTTAAACAAGTGATTAAAGGTCATAAGAAGGTGTTTTATGAATTAAAATCATAAAACTTCATTTTCTCCAATTATTAAAGACTTTCGTTCAGATCTGTGTTGGACAGTATTGGGATTGGATTTTGGTGTTCTTGATGATTCCATTCTGTTTAGAATGGAAAATTGTGTAGGGTTCATGTTGGGTGCAAAGTGAGAAAAGCCCTAGAAAGTGAAATGACAAAAATAGCCTTAAAACCCTCACATAGGGGCTACCAGGGGTAAATATGTAATTGGAGGTGAATTTTCATAAAATAGATGGTTCCATTGGATTCAGTGGGTAAAAATAGGTGGGGTTACAGTTGGTCACTTTTTCGGTAGAGGCCGAAAAAGCATAATTATGAAAACGCCCCTAAAATCCCTAAATTGAGGGCTGTCAGGGGTATTTTCATAATTTAACACTAAATTTGATAATTTTGAACACGGAAATGAATTGCTTGGGTAAAACTATGTCAAAATAACCCCAGTCGAAATTTTAGGGAAACATGTCATCAGGTCGGGTACGGCGGGGCTGGCCGGGGTCCTGGGGGCATTTTGGTAAAATTTCACCATATACTAATATAACCACCAGAAACACTATAGAAGTATATAAACTATACATTTGACATGTTAGGATTGAGTAGAGAGCACGAAGGATTAGCACACAAATCGAGGCGCATTATTCAAGGATCAGGGAAGGGCGATTATGGTAGGGAACTTACCTCTCCTGTATGTATTTGATATTTGTGTTGGTGTATTGATGCATGTTATTGCTTTGCTTAATTTTGTGAAACATATATGAATAATTGAAGCTCTGATCCTATATATGCTATGGCCATACGTATGTTGTTTGAAACATTGAGCACGCAGATGTGTCATTGTGTGAGCATAAGTTATGTAATGCAAGCATGTCATGCATTAAGCACTTATTTTACATGCACATTGGTACTATTTTCCTACTAAGATTCCTCAGAATCTCACCCTCCCCTACCAACAATTTAGACAGGCGAAGATAAAAGCTATGCTGAGAGCAAAGAAGAGAACTGTATGAGGGGATTGCAGTAGTGGAATGAAGACTGCAAGATGACTCTATTTCACTAGGATGGATTTAGACACACACATTGTGCTGCAAGGCTACATTAATCGTAATTATCAAGTACAAACCCCTATGGGGAATTTCTGTAATCGTGCACATAATATTAGTATATCTATGCTATTCATGTGTTGCCCACTAAACTGCGTAATTATCAAGTACAAACCCCTATGGTTACATATACATAAGGATTTATGTACAAAAAGTTAATTTTTGGAATTGTGCGAAATTAAACAAATGAATTAAATAACATAAGATATATTATAAAATACATCATCTCTTTCTTCCTTCAGCCATTTTCAATGCCAAAAAGACCTGAAATAGAGAGAGAAGAGTTGAGAGCATTTAGAGAGAGAAGGAGAAGCAATCTCGCAAGGTAAGCCAATTTCTCTGATGATTTAGTTCTTAACGCGTATAACTCAACTCCTAAGCTATTCTTTTATGTTCTTCAGGTGTTTTGAAGCAACAAATTCTGTGTTAAAGGGTTAGGGTTTTCAGCCACAAGTGGAAAAAGTTAGAAGGAAATGAAAGGTAACTCACAAACCTTCAATTATTTATTGTTCTGGCTACTGTAAGTGGTTTAATCAGTGAAATTTCTCCAGATAGTCTTTGTTTGAGAACTTGGAAATGTTGTGTTGGAAGTTTTATGCTGCCAAAATTGGTACTAAATTATAGTTATAACATAATAAAATAGTTAAGATAGTGATTAAAAGTAGAAATGAACACGTTTATAGAATTAAAATCGAAAAACCCCAATTTTTCCTAAGGAATTGAGCAATTTGGCCAAGGGAAAAAATGGGGCTTAGTGTAACCCCCTGCCTTTAACCACATAATTATAATTTGATATCACATAATTAAATTGGTTTAGAGACCGTCGGATAGCTTAAACTCATTTCAAGTTCGTACACTATAGTAGGGTTTTCACCAAAAACTTTCAAAAACTCTTCTCTATCCTGGTCTCAATTTCAAAATTTGAATATAATTACCTGCGCAGTTAGTTTACATTCACACACATCAGAGTGTATAACCAAATCCCCGGCAACTACCGGGTTCTATACATATATAATCTGAGGGTTTAAAAGTCTCCACTAGGGGATTACATAACCAAAATCAACAGTAATATTTACATCTCCAAAATATACAGTAATTCCAAGTTCAAAAGAAGATAATCAACACCCTACAATCAAATATACCCTGAAGGGGTTCTAATCGCTCCGGGTTGCCCGCTTCTCTTTAGCGCCACTAGCCCTGTCTGAAATGTTAGTCATTGGAAAGAATGAGATTCAAGAGAATCCCAGTAGTAACAAATCACTCATACAGTGCATAAACACAAAGCATATAAGGTCATGTTAGCAGCATCACAATGTAACGTGGTTCACACCACAAACAACAGCACTCATGGCTGTAAACTCTAAGCGTCAGCTTTCGCTGCGATCTCAATGTATTCACAAAGTATTCACTAGGCGTCAGCTTTCGCTGTGATCACAAAGCATCACAATGTCACAATATCACAATGTATTCTCAATGCACGACAAACATACATACAATGTTTCACACAAAGTATAAGAGAGGAGTCACTACCTTGTTCTTTCCGATTGTGCTCTAACGCAGGTGGATCACGAATAGGGTAAATATCGAATCCTACAATTCCAAATGCGTTATTTAGACACTTCCATAGTGTTTCTTGGGGTTACATGAGTCTATAATGAAAATTTACAAAAATGCCCCCGGGGACCCGGTCCGGGCCCGCCATACCCGGTCCGGTTGCACTTTTCCCAAAATTCTAATTTGGGCTATCCTAACATATTTTTGCCCAAAAAATCCATTTCCAGACTCGGAATTATCAAATTCAATGTAAAATTACAAGTTTACCCTTGGCAGCCCTACTTCAAGGGTTTTAGGGGCGTTTTCATAATTATGGTTTTTCGGCCTTTTCCGAAAAAGTGGCCAACTGTAACCCCACCTAATTTTCGCTCCTGAACTCAATGGAACCATCAAATCATTGAAAATCCAACTCTAAGACCTATTTCTAGAGCTGGCCGAAATTTATGAGCTCTTCAGAGAAAATCGGGGTTTTACGATTTCGGCTCCATAAACGCGTTCCTTTCTACTCCTAACCACTTTATTAACCATTACATTAGGTTAAAACTAACATTAAGACCCAATTTGGGTAGCATAACCCGTAGGCCATATCATTTCCAAACTTTAAAACCAATGGCAATCCGGCGAAATTTCACCGATTAAATTGCCCACAGCAGCCAGAATAAGCAATATACGAAAGTTTGGAAGTTACCTCAAGCTCCCACTAGCTTTTCCCAAATTTGGCTGAACCCTAGCCTCTTTAAACCATGAAATTCTTTGCTTCAAAACCTTAAAGAATAAAGAGGAGTAGCTTAGAGTTGGAGTTATACATGTTAGGAGATAAATCGTCGGAGAAATTGGCTTACCTTGTGAGATTTCTTCCCTTTCTCTCTCTAAACTCTCTCACCTTCTCTCTCTTGTTTCAGGTCTGGAACAGCACGAAAATGGCTGGATAAGGAAGGCTGATGGTATTTAATATCATATATTATATGATATTTAATTATTGATTAATTTCCAACAATTTCGGATTTTTCAGAAATTCTGGCAGATTTCTGCCCAAACTTTGAAAAATCATAACTAATTCTAGAAAAATTGAATTGGAGTGATTCCAAAGCCTATGGAACACTTATTGAGACTAGTTTTAAGGAAAAATATAGAATTTTTCTTCATGGAATCACAAAATTCCCAGAATTTCAATCTTTGCATGCTGTTCCAGAAAATAATTAATTTTGCTGGGCAAACTTCAAAAATCCATAACTCTTAGCTCAAAAATCAAAATGATACAAATTATATGTCTTTTTTGAAGCTTGACATGTTCACTTTAAGACTGGAAAATTTCAGAATTTTGAGACACCATTTGCCTATTTAAAACGTCCATACAAATCGGCTGCCCTGTACAGAGTTTCAACTTTTGCACAATTGTTCCCAATGGTTCCAATTTCACAATAAACACTCTCCCCACATGAATTTTCACAAGGAAGCCATTGGAATCATTAAAATATCCAAATTCCCATCACGCATTCTCCAAAAGTGTTTATTCAATGATAATTACATTCACTTTTGAAGTCATTAGCCCTTAATCACTTTTGGGATATTACACTTAGATTTTGATTTTCAATGATTTACTGAATTCTATTGAATTCAAGAGGGAAAATTAGGTGGGGTTACAGTTGATCACTTTTTCGGAAAAGCTTGAAAAAGCATAATTACGAAAACACCCCTGAGACCCTAAAAGTGGGGCTGACAAGGGCATATCTGTCGTTTGGCAGTGAATTTGATAATTCTAAGTCCAGAAATGGATTCCTTAGGCAAAAATATATCAAAATAGCCCAGGTCAAATTTCAGAAAAAGTACAGTCGGACTGGGTACGACGGGGCCGGGACCCCGAGGACATTTTAGTAAAATTTCACCATAGGTTAATCTAACCACAATAAGTACTATGGAAGTGTCTAAAATGGTACATGAATGTGTTCTAACCTAATTCTTGTACATTTGACATTTTAGAACCAAGTTGTAAGCCTAAGCTTGTCACATTTTATAAGGCGGACGATTTAAGGCAAGAGAAGGGTTAAGGTAGGGACTACTATCTCTCATATACTATGTGACTATTATATGATGTGTGTTACTATATTTTGTGATATGAAACGTGCTGGAGGCACATTATTTAGCTGTGGTCTAGGACATAGCTAATGTACACTGGTATTACCTAGCTATAGTCGGAGACTCGACTAAGGTACACGCAAGGGTTCCAACTAGACAGTTGGCCCTGAGTTTTGTTACCCATACGGTTGATATGAATTTTCATTTTACATTATACGTGGAGTTGCATATTTAATTTTCGCTTTTTATATGTTGATCATATGGTTCTACTGAGATTCCTTGGAATCTCACCCCTTTTCGAAACAAAAATGTCTCAATGGGTGCCAGCGTCTTAAAAAGGAAAGAAAGCGGATACGGGGAACTGATGGACACATTTCTCGAGATGAGGATCATGGTTATATATATAGTCTGTGTTTGGAATACTTTTGTATATTCTGTACATATTTGTAAATATTGTCAAACTATGTATGGTTGACTCTGGTCTGTAAACAAATACTTTTATATCAGTATATTTGTTCTTTTTTTGTAGGCCTGTCGAACTTAATCTCTATTACTCTGTGAATATCGAAATGAAAATGGGTGTTGACAAATAGCAAATTTATAGTTCCATTTAGTTAAGAATCACTCACAAACATCATACAAGCATGCACAATAAGCGGAAAGTGGTTATCTCTCACCAAAGAAAAGTATTACCACAATGCTCTAAATCCAAGAGCTCAAATACAAGCCATAATCAATCCACAACAATCAATTTATTACACATTATGAACTCTGAGTTATTAGAACAATTAACTTAATTCTATAAATGTAAAGTTTTAAATTAATTACTTAAGTCATAGATTATCATCAATTTCATTACATTACATAAAATCCCCAATTTAAAGTTTAGGTGTAAGACCCCGTCTTACATATCTCTTAATATTGCGAAACTAACCAAAGTAGTAATACGCAGCTCAGTGGGCACATAAGGAAAGCATAGATATACTGATATTAATGATACAACAAGCATTTCCTCCCCCACGTGTTGCGTGGAGAGCATTCTTTCTAACATACATTATCTATAATTAAAGAATTTAATTTTCCACATGATTAACATTCGTTGATATTTTTGACATCATGGATATTATACCATGATCAAACTACAAAACCTCACAAATTTACCAACATCTGGAATATACATTTAATTTGATAAAGAGAAATAAATCAAGTATTCAAATTCCTAAAAATCTCCTTGTAAAATATATATGTTGTGGTTTTTCGAGCATCATGTCCATTGTTAGGTATGCATATTTTTAACACATCCATGCTTCTAACTTTAGAGAGTACAACATATAATTGACAATTTGCAAATATATGCTTCGAGAGATATTCTCTAACATAGCAAAGTGATTTCCCCTGACTTTTGTTGATTGTCATTGCAAAGCTTAGGATGACTATGGATTGTTTTCTCCTCATATGAATTACTTAGATCTTGGTTTGGACTAAAACATAGCTTTTTCAATATAATTACTTTCTAATCATATTGATCCACTTTAACAATTATTTTATTCCTTCACGTTATGTTATTGCCATGAAAGGATTGGGTTAATGACAAATAATACCACATTTTGGATCATATCTTCTTGGGCCTAACATCATAATTGAAGCAACCTTAAGAGATTTCTACAAAGCTGCTACAAAAAAGAAAACGCCTGGCCATTGACTAACATAAGTCTTCCACTATGAACATTGCACTAACATAACAAATGCTTCTGTGTAGAACACAATGAATTTCAAATTATTTTGTTTATCATTATGGGGCTAATAAACACACACACACACATCTATCCATGTAATAATTTTGACTCATTGCTATAAACATATTGCAATATTACAATTAAAATGATTATACTTGATTTCACTCATAAGATATGAAGCAACAATAGATATTTAATCTATAATATATAAATCTATATATATGATATCTAAATCTATAAAAGAAAGCAACACATACATCCATGAAACTCTAGTCAAAAGATACATCCCTGAAACTACTTTTGTTTTTTTGCCTATGATATCCAAATAGTAAAGATCCTTGAAGACACTTTTGTTACTCCTTTTTTCATAAACATGGACACTTTAATGGTTACATATAGAAATACAAAGCTAAAAACACTATTTTCATTGTTCACACCAAGCCTTGTAAAATACCCTATACTATAATGGTTAAGTGTTTACCACCTTTTGTGCATGTCTTCCATAGCACACACTTCCAAATGATATGGTCTATACTTAGGTGAACCTACTGTAGCTAGATATAAAGCTTTCAGATGTCCATTGCAATTTTTTATCTATCATCTGATGAGTAGCTTTCACATTTGGAAGTCCACATGGACATAATTATGTTCAAGGGAATAGAATCTTGACTAAATTACACTAAACTTTCTGGCTAAATCACCAGGTTCCTCTCCTACATTTAATTTTTATTAAAAATAAGTTCACTTATGCAGTAAATATTTAATCATACTTATTGAGCATCATAAGACTTGCATTGAAATAGCAAACAAACAAATAATGATACACACCCCAAAGGCCAATAAAATACAATTAACGAAAAAATGGGAAGTACAAAAATATCAACTTTAAAATTAATGAATAGGCAGGGTCAAGCCATAATGCTGCCCTCATATTTTCGACCCCCAACAACCCTTATAGCAGTGACAAAGTTAGTCAGCACAGCCACCCTACAAGTATATCCAAGTCTTGGCATAATCAACATCCAAGAAAGAATAAAATCTCATTCTTATAATACAAAAAAAAAATCAAATGAAGATGTTACCTTCAACTGGTTATTGGTTGCATTGAACACCCTTAATGACACTTCTCGGTATCGGATAAAGTAGTAAAGCTGAAATGGACAGATTTCAACAACGGATATTAACCAACAACCAACAACCAAGGGGTAAGAACATAAACCAGATAACACACAACAAATTATGAACTTTTTGTTATCAAGGTTCAATGCTAATATATCAGTAGAACGTGGATGCACTCAGTTGCCATTTTGAAAAGAGAGGGATGGTTTTTGTATCACCAATTGCAGATAATTCCAATAACAATTATAAACTTTTCAAAACAGACAACTATGTTAGAAAGAAGATTGTAGATGTTCATAGAGAAATGGCAGATATTTTTATACAAGTAAGCAAATAAATTTGGTTTCAGAAAAAAAAATTTGGTTTTGGCTTTTTTCAGTCAAATTTGAATACCAATTTATGACTATCCTGACTCGAAACTTATTAAACCAATCTGAGCCCAGCTTAGGTAGAATGTATTGACAAAAATAAACCTTACCTCTTTTGATCACTTGTCAATATGTAGGCATCCATTTTCCAGAAAAGGGTATGCACAGATTGAGATCCTACCAAAGTTCTTGCATACTGATAGGAAGAGATTACCATAAAATAATAATCAAAATATGTGAATTGCAAGAGCACTCCCTGTCTAACCTCTCTCTACAAAAGGTTGAGAAAATCAAGCCCATGAGCTCTAAGTTGTCTCAATAGATAAGATAGAGTAAACCCATATTCTACAAGAAAGCAAACAAATATTTGCAGACAAGTCATTATCAGAGTTTAATAAATAAAACAATTTAAATCACAAATACAAACAATCACAAGGATCTAAACAAAAAGAACCAATACCATTCCTTCAACCCTTCTCTCCTTTGTTAGTAGTTTCTTATATTCATACTTTTTATTCCTTTCCAATTCCCTTCCCTCTTATAAAGGGGAAGAGAACTAATGAATCACTGCACATCTCATAACTCATGAGAAGCATATGTATCACAAAATTATCCCTGCAATAAAGACACAATGGCCTACAATAAACACAAGTGTTAAAGATCGCTTATGCAATGATATATAAGACCATATTATGCTAAACAACATGAAAAGGAAATTCTTTGAATAAGAATAGTTATTAAATATATTGGTCTATCGAACATTGCAGATAATATTTACTAATAAAATGAAAAAAATGACAACGATGGAAAAATATCACTACATATGCATCATTTTTAGTGGAGCAAACTTATTAGTGGTTCATATTCATCACTTTTGCCTTTTACAATATATTATTTTTATAAACTTAAAAACCCTTACAACTGGCATGTTTTTTATGGAACAAAAACCGGCTAGTAGGCCAGTCAAAAGTGCTTATAAATTATTATGGACCACAACAATATTTTTTGGATTCAAGGATGACAAAAGAACTCCCACTTTAATTGTATGAATAAGTTATAGATTTCAATTGCTCACAAAATTGAGGTTTTTTAATACTCCTCATCATAGCTAGGGAATAGTTCAAACTGCTGTACTGACCTTTTTATTCCCAGCATATATAATGCGAAATAAAAAACCAATATTGACTTGGAGGGCCGTCGGATTTATGTGACATTTACAATGTTTCCTTAAACATGTAACACTAAAGGTACCTTGCTAAACAGACGCATTAGGCAGTATGCATGTCAGATCCTACATGGTCAATGCCAACCTTATACAAAACCACAAAATAATAAGAGCAAATGCTAGCATTACTGAAAATGATGTTCTTTCCTATTTCAGATGATATATAACTTACATGATGGTTTAAAAGTAGATACAATATTTCAAAGAAAAGTCATTATCACATCTACCCAAAAACCAAACAAAAAAGAAGCTATTCTCATTTTGACATAGTCAAAAGCTGAAACAAATATATCATCAAAATGAAATTGGTTGGGAGAAGAGAAAAACATGCAATGGAAAAGCAATGACAGAATGAGTGAAAGAGATTACCAAGTGCGTCTATTTGAGCCATCAATTTTCCACTAACACTAACCTACGCATAAATCAAACAGTAATTACCATCTATCTAAAGCAAAATTGCTACAAGGCACAGCTTAAAGATGGGTACTAGCAAACCTCATATCCCTTAACACCACTTTCCAAAATAGATCTTAGAAAACCATAGCAAGTCTTGAAAACAAAAATTTATTAAGTTATATATTTTAAATTATGATGAAGAATCTTGTTAATGTAATGAATGCTAGGAAATCCTATACCAAGACATGAATTACATGTGTGTGCATAGCTAGGGCTATATGTATTATTTGAAGGCTTTTTGCGGTAAATCAAAGGTCTCTTAAGTTGTGCAAGAGAGCATTATAATTTCTCATACCAGCAGTTTCCTCTATCGATATTCCATAACCTATTTGCTTGAAACCAAAGTAGCCTGCAAAAATACAAAAAGGAAACTGTCATAACATGTTGTTTAACTAATCTACCATTCCAAAATTAAAACAGAAGTAATGTGAATAAGGGGAGAGGATAGAAATAAAGGGACGATGGGAGCAAGATTACAAACCTTTCATGTTTTTAATTTATGCCTTTTCCTTTCTTTGGGTCTGTCTCCCCATCCTTTTAACACATCTTTTTCCATTCAGATTCCCATCCTTTTCATTCTTCTCTTGCAAAAGAACTGATAGACCTTAAGTGATTAATGATTAATCACAAACAAAAGCCTGCATTATCATTATCAAAGTCAAAAAGCATACCAATTAAGTAATGAAGTTATTATATGGAGAAAAGGTAAAAACAAATAACCTACAATCTAAGGCTCCCCTACTCCTTTGCAAGAGAAAGGGCTAAGAAGAACATGCTTCACATGGCATTAAACCAGACCAGAACTTCAAAATCTTATTGCCATTTTGAACAAAGCCCTAACAAAATTGTGTGAAGAAAATAGCGACCTCATACATTCAATGAAAACAGAGCCCATAAAGTCATTCAGAAACAATGGTTTATAGAAAGTCTGTGGGAGGAGTTTTATTCCGATTTATAGAAAAGGACTTTAGAAACAACTGTTTCAATTTTTCCCAAACACTCAAGACAAATCCTAGTCTCAGGACCTAGTCTCAAGACAAATTCTACAGGTACAGGCCGTGTTTCTTATGCAAAAAAGAAAAAGAAAAGAAAAAATCTCCCCAGCATTAAATTCTATAGTTGATATTCTATGTTTTGATTTTAAATATATATATATATATATCATACTTCTATTAAAACCATTGGAGATTCAGCGTTAGAATGATAAACCCAAGGGAGTGAGCACATGAGAAATTCTATAGTTAATATTCTATGTTTTGATTTCAATATATATATATATATATATATATATATATATCTTCTTCTATAAAAACCAATAGAGATTCAGTGTTCGAATAATAAACCCAAGGGAGTGAGTATATGAACAAAGGCCGAACAAAATAGTGTGAAGAAAACAGCGACCTCATACACTCAATGAAAACAAAGCCCATAAAGTCATTCAGTCATATTCCTCTCTATCCCTCTCTCTTTACCCCACATACAAAGAAGACAGAGACCTCATACAACCTAGATGACGCAAAAAGAGGAAAAGGGAAATCTAGATAAGGTTCTTGAATGGGTTTACAACTAAAAAGATTACCTTAAAGATAAAAACAAATATGTCACAAACTCTCCATCATCACCTTCACAGCCTCGACTTTGCGTCCACTCCATCGCCGTCGTGTCATCACCAGGTCTGCCGATCGGAAGGCCACTTTAGGGCAAAGTGAGGGGATGAAGAAAAGGGGGTGAAGGCTAGGCGGAGAGAGCAAGACTGATACAGAATGGCAAGGTAGGATTTTTTGTTGCAGAGAAGGAAGAAAGCTCCAGACATAAATATAAATGAAGAGAGAGGAAGGAAATAAAAAGAGATTCGGTGATATATTATTCAGGATCACGAGGCGGCATTGTTGTGAGGAGGTTAGGAGAAATCTAAGCCACATATTCCTTATGAACAGTAACTTGGTGGAATAGTATTTATATATATATTGATGTACTTGATTATATACAGGAATTCCCATACAGGGTATTATACAATAAATTACAGACCTTAAACTTACTAAAAATTCTTTACATAACCAACGTCCTCTCTTGATCTTGAATGGAACCTTCAATCTCCAGTAATTACAATTTTGCCCTCAGAGCCATTTTCCGCTGCTACAAACTTTATACATTTATGGAAAGGGTGAGATTCAAAAGAATCTCAGTAGTAACATGCAATCAGTCATATAAAATACGATAGATAAATATGTTATATACCATATAATGCAACATAATAATAACACAAACAACATGGCATGTGCACATGAGTCGGGGTTACTTCCCTGCTATCTGTAAACCTTGGTTGGGTTCTTGCTCACAACCAGGTAAATGTGCCTCCTCGCACAATTGCCCTACTCAGCAAATCGGTGTTTATCATACATATTATAAAAGATGGCATAAACAAATCATATAAACATTCACATTTTGTATGAAAGATAGAGTTACTACCTAGAATGTCATTTCCTTGCCTGTTTATCGGTCCAAAATTCTTGTTCCAGCTCGAGCTACCGGTATATCCTAAAATTCCAAGTTTAGGATAAATGAGTTATTATTCACTCATAATTTATTCTAAACTTATTGTGTTAGTTATCATAACTCAAAATCACAATTTCAACAATTTCTGCACAGTATAATTTTGCAGAGTGCAATTTCACTGTTTCTAGAAAAACTGGCAGATTTTCAGTCAAGTTTGGAAAATCATAATTAATTCTATGAAATTCTAAATTGACTGGTTACAAAGCCTATGTGAAGCTCTTTAAATGTACTTTTATAGAAAAGTACCTAAGTCTGACCACAGTCAACACATTTTTCCTAGAATTTCGTAAAACATCCCCTGTTCCAGATTTCCTTCCAGAAGCAGGGCCCAACTTTGAAAAATCATATCTTTTAATCTACTTGTCCAAAAATTATGATCTACCTATCAAATTAAAGCTCTACATCTCTTCTTTAATTCTGGAAAGTTTCATAACTTTTGGACAATGTTTGACTAACGAATTTCATTGCACAATATCACTGCCTCCAGTGAAACAAATCAAATAGCATTACTTTGAACTTCAATAAATTCCATATTTACATACAAATTTCCAAAAATCATTAACACTCAAATTCCCACACAATTTTCCCTTTTAATCTAATGGAACCATCAGAATTACCAAATTCCAGCTCAAACAAGACGAAAATGCCCTTGTCCAAATATGGAAAATTAGGGAAAAATCATGTTTTCTTGATTTCAATCCATAGACCACCTTTTTTACACCTCTAATCACATTTTAACCCATTAAACACCAATTACACATTATTAGAGTGCCAGCACCTCCCCTTAGGGTGTGTTTGGTTTGAGGGGAGGGTAGGGGGGAGGGGGGAGGGGGAGGGTGGGGAAATTACAATTTTGGACAAAAGAAATCCAAAATTTACCCTCTCATTCAACCAAATCAAACACAACAACAGCAACTACAACAACATCATATTACTCAAGAGGATTAAGTTTTGGAGATTACCTCTTGATTGCTCAACTTTCTCTCTCTAGGATGCCACTGCCCTCTCTCTTCTCTCTTGATTTTGCTTGCTATACATGATATTTATGAAGATATGAAAGTTAGAAGAGGTATTTCAAGCACTAGATGACATAAACTCCAAATTTTCAACCACTTACCTTGGATTTTTGGCTTGAACCCTAGCTCTTCTTATTCTTGAGCTCTCAACCTTGTTCAACTCTCTCTCTATATTTGGTTCAACTGATACGAAAATGAGACTAAGAGAAAGAGGAAAGTGCTTTTAAAATATCCAACTCCACCTCCTTTGAATATTGTATTTTATTACAAATGATCACATGCTATTTAATTGTTCTCATCTTCTTTTTCTCTTTCTCAAAATACTTGACCGAAAGTAAAGTTTGGAAGGGAGTAAAAGAATGCCTTCAATTATCTCAATTAACCTCTTCCACATATTTAATATGAGTTACAACTTTTGACTATATGACTTTTCTATCATCATCATTTTTGTTACTTAACCAAAAATGCCTCCAACAAGATATTTATCATCTAATATTTATTTTTCCCTCTCCATAACCCTTTTTGGACGAAAATGGCCTAATAAATTGAGAAAAATAATTTCCTCTTGCTTTATATGGCAAATTACCATTTTGCCCATACATTTTGTGATTTTCACCTAAAATCAACAGAATTTTCATTAAATTTTGAAAATTCATAACTTTATTTGTAGACATTCAATTGATGTGTTTCTAAAGGCTACTTGACCCTTATTGAGTATAGTTTTAAAAAAATAGTCATTAGCTGACTAGAAGCTCATAATTCTCAGAATTTTTATTTTTGGACGTTGTCACAAAAATTAGCCAGTTTCACTGCGTTAAATTCAAAAATTCATAACTCTTAGTGTAGATGTCCAAATAATTCATATGACATATCAATTTAAAGCTTGGAATGTCTACTTTCATCCTGTAAAATTTCATATTTTTTAGACATCATTTGTTTATCCAAAACCATATAAAAATATCGTTGTCTCACAGGAAAACACACTGGCAGCAACTCCAACTTTTACAATTTGTGTCCTAAACATACTCATGTTGTGTGTGACCACTAATTGTCTTATTTTGTCATTTCATGTGCTCTTTAATTTACCATTTTATTCCCTTTAATACCTCAAAGGTATAAGGAATTTTAGTAACTGAAATTTAGGACATTACATTAGGGAATGAAATTGCTAAATTTTAAATCTTTACTTTAATAAAAAAATCTAAACCGATTAAAACTTTAAGAACACCTCCAATAATCCAAATAAATCATTTAATCCAAATTTAATCAGTTAAAAATGTCCAATATATAATTATTTATAGACTGGTTATAAAAAAATTTATTATAAAATCTTATATCAACTAAATAACAAAGGTAAACCAATTAAAATTAACAATTAATCATCCTCTACATTTCTATAGTCATCTATTAAGAAAACTCAAAACTTGCGCAAAACTATAATCCTAAAATATTATCTAATAAGTATAAAATTACTATTATAAGAAAGAAAGAAAAATTATTTAGAACAGTTTTTGTGAAAGGGGTTTTGTGATTATTATAGTTGATTTGACAAGATGAAGGATGTAAAGTATATATATTATATTGGGAAAATCACGGTGAGGTCCCAAGGACTATTAAACATTATAAAAAAAATTCTCAAAGTAAATTCTCCTATCAAAATGGTCCTTAGGGACTATATTGAGATTAATTCTAGATGTGAAGTTACCAGATTGCCCTTACTAATCGAAAACACATTATCAGGTATTTTGTCAGCTTATTTTGACAATTGCATCTACCTACTTCAATAAGTTCTAAAATGGCAAGTTAATGTGCCTATTTTCACAAGCCTTTATGCTAATTTTGACAAGTTTTTCTGCCTATTTTGACAATTGCCTCTACCTACTTTGAACTTCTCAAAGTAGGCAAATGCAGTTATCCAAGTGGGAAAATAAACTTGTCAAACTAGGTAGATGTGTAACCCCCACCGTAATTATATCTGAAATACACGATGAAAGTGAAATAGAAACTAATAATTATTAAAACTCATTCACAATCCCATCCTTGAGATAGGGTTTTCACAAATACTTTTTGAAATCTAATGAACCTGGTCTCATATTCACATATCGAATATAACTACTCTACGAAGATAAATCACATTCGTATAACTATCAGAGTGCACAATATAAATTTCCGGCAATCCCGGATTTCTTACATTAATCTAAGCTTTACTAGGCATATTCGCCCTTTACAATTTTCCAAATAGGGAATGACACAAATTCTCATACCAAATACATAGTCGAATATACATTCCAACCTATACAATCATATATCCAAATATACTTAACCCCAAACATGCATTGATAACCAACTATCACAAGATTACAACCTGAAGAAGTCCTTGCTGCCCTTGGTTGCATGCTCTATCCTCGATCCACCTTCCCTGTCTAAAATGTTGGTAGGGGAGGGTGAGATTCTAGAGAATCCCAATAGGAAAACATTACCAATATTCATACAAGATAAGTGTTTAATGCATGACATGCTTGCATCACAACAACACATGTTCACATAATGACATATCTGCGTGCTCAATGTTTCAACAACATACTCATGGCCATAGCATAAATAGAAACAGAGTTACAATCATTCATATATGTTTCACATAATCAAGCAAAGCAATACATGCATCAATACACCAACACAATTATCAAATACATGTAGAAGAGGTAAGTTCCCTGCCCTTGTTCTTTCCACGTATGCTCCAGCATCGGCTACTCATGATCTGGACAAATATTGAACCCTATAAACCAAATCAAGGGTATAGGGTCAATCTCAATTCCAAATCCTTACTTTCATATCACGTAAGGTTGGTTACCATTCACACCCTTTAGATGGCTATAATAAGCTTAATGAAAGCCTAAATGATTGGGAAGTACTAGGTTGGAAATCACATTTCAAAATCACAAAAATATTGAAAATGGGAGTTGGCTATAGCCAAGAATCCTCTGGTTGTAGTCAAAATGTGCACAGAAGGTTTTTGGCTGCAGCCAAAAATTTCTGGCTGCGTCCAAACGCACATAGAAACTTTTGCGCTGCAGCCAAGATTTTCTGCTGTAGCCAAGGCAACTTCGAAAATTCATAATTAATTCCAAAAAATTGAAATGAGGTGATCCTAAAGCCAAATAAAATCTATTTAAGTCATCTTTATAAGAAAAATATGAATCAAAGCTGTCCATAACCACAGAAATACATAATTACACAAATATCCACACTGCTCCAGAATCAAGCTTAGTTTCGACCTCAAACTTTAGACAACTATAACACCCAGTTAAAAAAACGAAATGACATAATTTATATATCCATTTTGAAGTTTAGGATGTGAAATTGAAAATTGAAAAGTTTCAAACTTTTTAGAGATCATTTGATCATTCAAAACGTTCAGACAAACTGACTACCCATAATAGAGATTCATTGGACATAATTTCAGATTTTGCATCTTTGTTTCCAATGGTCCCATTTTCACATCAAACATCATTCTCACACAAAGTTTCACAAGGAATCCATTGAAAATACCAAAACAACCAAATTCAAATCATATTGACATGTTTCACGACAACCCTAACATGTCAACACAAAGCCTAACATAAATCTTGACAATGCAATTCTTTCCATTTCACTTCCAAAACCAATTCCAATGGTCAAAATGCTCAACAAAAGACCAATTACAACACAACACACATGCCAATTCATGCCATTTGAAAATACCATAAAATCATGGCAAAATTCACAATTCACAAAACTCATCCACAAATCACAAAACTTAGATCAAAAGGCTTCAAATACTCACATCTTTCTCTTTCCCAAACCAATTCCTTGATTCTTCATCTTTCCAATTTTTCTCAAGCTCCCAAACACCTCCTTTCACAAATCTAAAACCATAGCAATGAAGCTCTCATCACTATGAATAATATTAAAGAAGGCTATTAGAGCATTAGAAGACATATACAATGCTAAATCTCACCTTGATTCTTTCTCTTTCCTCCTCCACTTAAGGCATCCATGGAAGCTAATGAGAGAGAAAGATGAGATGATGAAGAAGGAGGGTCATTTTTTGGCCACTAAAAGCCTCATTAGGCTGACCAAAAAGGAAGAGAGGAGAGAGGATGAGTGTTGACAAATTGACCAAGATCCAAAGGTCCAAAACTTGCCAAGTGTCAACATCTTATTCCATCTTCCATGAGCTCACATAGACACATGCACACATGATTCCACTCTTTGATCTCTTGCAAAACCAATTCTAACCATTAATCTTGAAGTTACCAATAAGTTTCCTCTTCGGTAACTGATCAATTGGTCGGTAACTTTATCGTTTTACCCCTGATTATGGTAATTCACACTGAATCACCACGAAATACATTTTCTCATTCATTTACACCATACATATGCCCTCCCCCTTATTCATTCAATTTAGATGTTAATCCATAATTGAACTCAAATACAGGGTTTCGGCGCTGCTCACAACACATACGAATCACATTCAAATCTCAAATCACATCGGATTCTCCAAAAGGGTTATTTATCAATAATCAACTCCACTTTTGAAGTCATTAACCCTTAATCACAATTTGGGATCTTGCTAAACCGGGGCTTAGCAATCCACTTATTTCAAGCTTATTCTCTAGCTTCAAGTCTCAAAATTCGGGGTATTACAAGATATAGTTGTCAAAATAGGCTGACGAAGTTGCCAATGCCTGACAGTGTGTTTTTTATTAGTAAAGGCAATCCGGTAATTTCACATTCAGAATTAATCACAATGCAGTCCCTAGAGATATTTTTGATAGGGAAATTTGCTATGAAAATTTTTTGTAAATTTTTATGGTCCTTGGGATCTCACTGTAATTTTCCCTATTATATTAAAGCCCATTCACGTGAGCCATTTAAAAGTATGCAAAACTGAACCGAACCGGCCTGTTCATACCAAAAATCGATGAATTAGTCACCGAACCGGTCGAGTTGAGGGTTAGAAAACCAGTTTAATTCACCCAATTGACCCGGGGTCGACCCTGTCAAACCGGTGTGAATCGGGTGACCCGGGTTGCCCCCTTTTTTATTTTTTCTTTTACATTTTTATGCTTCAAACTACGTCATTTTGGCTTTTTTTTTTTTTTTTTTTTAAATTATTTCCCTAAATTTTTTTTATTTGTAAGGAGCCTTAAAAAGATTGTGGAATACTTTTGACATTGGTTGAAGAAAAGTCCTTATATACTTAATGATATTTTTGTGGTTATTAGGTTTTGGAGGTTATATTGGACTATTGGTTAGAGAAAAACTCTTATATAATTTTTTGAATGGTATGTATAAACATTTAAATTACATATATATTTTTTTAATTGACCCCGATCTAACCCTCAGGTTGATCCCAGTCTAAATCACTGACCCTTAACCCAGTACCTGAATCAATTTATTGTCCAGTCATGTTTTCAGAACCTTGTTTAAAGCAGCTGAAGGGCCACAGGCCCTTTAGTTCATCATTTATTTATTTATTTTCTTAAAACAAATTGCGCCACGGGCCCTTTTTCTTTATTTTTGTTTTATATTTTTTTTTATTAAATCTCCTCCCAACGTCACACACACACACACATGCACTTTTAGATTTAAGACCATCTTCTTTTATTTTATTTTTTTAATCCTATATTTTTATTTCTTATTTTTTAATATGAACAATAACAATAAAATATTATTATGATTTCTACATTTTTATCCCGCTAATTTCTTTTACAGTGATAAATCATATTTTAAATAAACCATATATATTTCAATAATTACATGATAAATCTATTTATCGTGATTAATTGTTTTTTAATTGTAATTAAATTTTAATATAAAAATTAGGATGTTACAAAATTTATATATAAATCATACATAATTAAAAAAATAGATAAATAAAGATGAGAATTTGAAATCTTAATTTACAGTTAAATATTACACTATATCTAGTAACTAATGCATCTGGTACTTGTTTTATAAATAAGTAATAAATAATTGGGAGAATTACACTGTAGTCCCATGAAAGATAAAATATGAAGAAATGATCTCGAGAAATGTCCAAATTATTGTCAAGTCCCATAGGACCATTTTGTAATAAACTGCACTTAAAAACTGTCTGAAATACGCTTAAGAATTGGCAAAAAGGCAGGGAAATTGGAGCTTCTTTCCTCATTTGATTACCTGAGATTCAGCTACTCCAGTGAACCCCAAAAGGTGACATCTTCGGGAAACGGAATCTAGCATCATATGCAACGGTGTTTGTGATATCTCTCCGGTGTGGTTTGGGGGCGGCCAACCGAGTAAAGCAGCTCTAATCTTCCCTCATTCGTGGGCTTAATTTCTTGGTTGTTGGTGGAGCGTTAGCGCTATGTTGCTCCTACGGCGGAATTATTGAAGGTTCGTGCAGTTTTTCTACCATTAGAGATTTCGCAAGATTAAGCCATAATGGATTGTTTATAAATTCATGTTTTTCTCACTGCCAAACCGAGAGGCAGGACACGTGGTTTGCAATCTTCTAAGGTTGTTGGTCTTGACAAATAATGAACCTCAGACTAACTACTCACACTTCAGCACTATACATTAGAGCACAAGGATCTGCTATATTTAGTATTCATTGTACTCAATGGACTAATCACTAATAGTGAACAGTTAACCTGTTAGCTTGTTAGTTCATTGTTGTTTGGATACAGGATTTGCGGTCCAATTTCACCATGGTGGTATTAAATCTTCTAAGCTCTTCTCTTGAGATCATGTTGTTATCTGATCTAACTTCTACTATTAAACTAAGAAATGAGATTCCATTAGATTCAAAAGTCAATGGCTGATAAGCTTGTTTATAGGTTTTTTTGAAACAACAGAAGAATTTGTTGATGTTTAGAAGTTTGAGAATTTTGTATGTCAACTCGTTTTGCTGTTATTTATTCATATATTTTCACTGGCATATAACATGTTCAAAGTGCTGGATATTCTGGACTAAAGGGTCAGATGGCATAATTTCTAGGAAAGAATTCCCATGGAGAACCTTGCTGCTGCTCTGGAAAACAATGGAATTATTTCCTTCTGCTTTGGCTTCGCTGGAAATGGGCATGATATTCTGCATATGAAAGTACATTAAATTAATGAACTATTATTTTGTTCAAGGATGGAATGTTTTTGTGGCTAGTTTGATACTTTGGATTGTCTACCCTTGACTTCTTCTTTTTGGGTAATTCAGAAATAGATTTTAGAATGTCATGGTAACATGAACTATAAAAGTATCCAGTAATTGTTGTGGAAATGTTATATCAATACAATCATAACAAGATCACAACTCATGCTCTATCCCCAAAATGAAGAGTAATTTTTAATGTCATTTTTCATATAATGTCCGTTCGATGCAGTCTCGATGTCCTGTTATGGTAATTGGGTATAAAAGATCAAGGCACCATATCTTCTCTGCCATTCTTTGTTTCTTTGTTTCACCCCTAATAATAACTAGCATGGAAAGCAATGGATTCAAAATAGAAAAGAATGGGACTGGTTCTATTATAAAATTAAATGAAGTGAATTCTTAATGAAGCTGGGCTCAAACTTATGGAATATCAGTCAATGACATAAAGACTACTCTATATGTGACTTGATACGTTGTTTCCTCTCCTTGCTCTTGCCCTATTTAACTTGTATGGCTACGGTTATTTTAAATAATTTTTGTTATCAATAGTGAAACTCCCCGGAAAAAAAGGATGTTTAAATGTATAGGTTAGCCCTAAAAGTAAAAGTCTTTTGGAATCAATATAATTAATTCTGTTTATAGATAGTCTTTTATGAAACAAACCTAGAAGACCTGTAAAATTGTGTAGAGAGAAAGAATTAGATCTGATTTTTATGAAACAATTCTGCTTAAATTTTATGTCTGATTTTTTCTTTTATTTTGAATATCATATTTCGCTCTTATATAATATCTTCTCTGACTATAATTATCTCTTGGCTCATCAGGTCATACCAGCATTGGATCCATATAGTCAGCTGTTCACTATTAGTGATTTGTCCATTTAGTACAGTGAATACTAAATATAGCATATCCTTATGCTCTAATGTATAGTCCTGAAGTGTGAGTAGTTAGTCTGAGGTCCATTATTTGTCAAGACCAACAACCTTAGAAGATTGCAAACCTCGTGTCCTGCCTCTCGGTTTGGCAGTGAGAAAAACATGAAACTAATGGAAGAAAAACAGCACGAACCTTCAATAATTCCGCCATAGGAGCAACGCAGCGCTAACGCTCTAACGACGATGAAGAAATTAAGCCCACGAATGAGGGAAGATCAGAGCAGCTTCACTCAGCTGGCTGCCCCCGAACCACACTGGAGAGATCTCACAAACACCGTCGCACATGATGCTAGCTTCCATTTGCTGAAGATGTCGCCTTTGGGGTTTATTGGAGTAGCTGAATCTCAGGTAATCGAATGAGAAAAGAAGCTCCAATTTCTTTGCCTTTTTGCCCATTCTTAAGGGTATTACAAACACTTCTCAAGGGCAATTTATTACAACATGGTCCCATGCGATTTGGCAGTAATTTGAACATTTTTCAGGACCATTTCTTTATATTTTACTTTCCATGAGATTACAGTGTAATTCTCCCTAAATAATTTTATAATGTATATTACTTATAAAAATTCAGTAATGAGATTGAGAAGTTTAGTAATGATTTTGATAAGAATTGTAATGGTTTTGATAATCTCATTATGAGATTCCATTATAAAAACATTCATAATATAAATAAAAGAATTTTAACAAATTCAGTAATGAGATTGACAAGTTTAATATTAACTTTAACAAGAATTGTAATGGTTTTAACAATCCCATTATGATATTCCATTATGAAAACATTCATAATATAAATAAAATGATTTTAAAAAATTCAGAAATGAGATTGACAAATTTATTAATTATTTTGACAAGAGTTATAATGGTTTTGACAAAAGGGTTTTGTGTAAAAATGCTGATGAAAATATACAAGTCAAGGTTCATCAACAAACGATTTAGTCAATACCATTATGAATTTTGTTATTTCCATTATTAAATTTGTCAAAACCATTACTGACTTTGTCAAAGCTACTACGCCTTTAATTATATTATATATATTTATATATATATATATATAATTAATAATACATATATATATATATATATATATCAAAAGAGTTTTGGTTGCTCAATGGCCACCATGCTCCTTTACTAAAGGGGTAGGGTGGGTTTGAACACACCCCTTATCATTTCTTAACTAATTTTTTTTTTTAAAAAAAAAACTCCTACCCCGCTAAGAAAGCTCCCCGCAGTCGGAGTTCTGATCGTCGGGGGTCCCAATTGCTACGGCAGGTGGTGGTGCTCCGACAGAGACACCACTATTATTTTTAAAAAAAAAATTAGACTTAAAATGATATATTTATCAAAACTTAAAAAATTCTATTTAATACTTGATATTTTTAAGTTTTTTTAAAATATTAATAAAATTTTTAGGATTTTATATTTTTAAATGATATTTAATTGACATTTCCCCAAAAAAAAATCTAGGGGTTTAGGAAATTATCCAACAGCTTTCACCCATGTTCGCATCCCTCAACGGCTATTCTACCATCTCCTTCTTCTCTCCTTTTCCTCTCTCTACTGGTCTCTGTATCTTCTCTGCTCCACTTTTGTTTGAGCTTCTTCTTCCATCCTCTACTTTTTTGCAGGTATTCATCATCTATATATTTCTTTATTCATTATTTACTGATTGCTGATTACTGATCCATCATTCTACAACATTTTCCATCTTCTCCTTTTTTGTCTGCAACATTTCTCCTTCCATTGCTTGCCAGAAAAAGAAATCTGACTCGGGAAATCCACTGGGGACACAGGCCATCCAGTTATTGAATACCAGAAACGGCTTAAAGCGGTCAAATCCTTAGAATGGTTTTCACCCAAAAAAACGGTTGTCCCAAACAGGCCCATATTCAAAATCTGATGACACTTGGTGGCAAACTGACTCAGTTTCCCGGAAACCTTCCGGTAAAATTTTTATGTTATTGCAATTATTGCATCATTAAACGCCTGAATTGACACTCTCATTTTCTTTTCCAGGCTTATTGTGGAGCTTGGCATGACAATAAGTCTGATATTGTGGGATTTTATGTTTCACTTTAGGGTTTACTGTGAGATATTTTTTATATATATTATAATTATTATTAGTTTGGTAATTATTAAAATATCTTGAGTATGCAGTCAAGTTCAGGATTTAATTAGCTATATATATGTGATATCTTTGATGGTGAGATCACACACAATTAAGATTATGGCCAAATGATATACGAGTGTTAACCTAGATTGTTTTCTGAGGCTCCTTGACTGGCCACGACTTTTAATTAGTTGTCATTGCTATGCCTTACATTTGGTTAGAAAAATGACATGTTAATTATCTTCTAATATTCTTCTGTTTTGCAGTTTTCTTCTCGGAGTTCGTGAATTATTTCAAAGATCAAAGCTTTAGAAATGGCGAGAGGCAACCCTAAAGTCTTCCGTTGTTTGTTTAAGATGTTTTATGCTTTATATAAGTTGATAATTATTTGTATGGTATGATTATTCCTGCATGTGATATCATAGTCTGGTTTTCTGATTCTCTACTTTTTAATTTTTGATCGGTATGATCTAAGCATGGAATTAAATGTTTTAATTCACCATTGTAATTTTTCACGGATTCTACCTTTTAGATCAGAGATCTAATCTGTTTGCAGTTTATTATTAATAAATTGATTGCTATATTAAAATGCTCATTATGTTTCTTATTGGATAACGGGATGAGAGGATTATGTTTTCCTTCTCTGAGGAATCATCACCGACCTCAATTGTCGAGGGATCTGAACCCACGTTGTAGTTTTTGCAATTACTGAATATGATCAATGTGTTTATTTTGGGTTTTCTTAATTTTATTTCTTGAATATGAAATCATTTGAAATTCATGGAATTTTAATCTTCTGGTTATCAAAGGTTTTCGCGTAATGGTGTTGAGATTTGGTTTTCGAAATTTTGCTTTTTGATTCATTTTTTATCTCATTTTAATGAACGAGGGAGAAGAATTTCTCAGTTCTTCGATGACTCCACTCTCTGCCTTTATCAATGGCTTTTAAAGTTCTAATCCATATTGCTTTCATTTCGATTTTGCAATTAATCATTTGAATCAATTGATGAATTAAGCCTGGATTTTTGCATGCTGATGTTAAGAGTTATTGTTTCGCCGAGGTTATCACTGATGGAACCTCTGATTCTCGATTCAATTGCATATATGTTTCGAATTTATGATCATTCGTTTTGCTTTTGTAATCAATTAATGAAGGATGACTGGATTTAGTTTTGTTAACGCCAACCTATATTGTCGCTATTGGTTCTTCATCAGGAAGTCAAAGACCCCAAAAATCAGGTTCTCCATTTTGATTTCAAACTCAAATTATTCATTTTGATTTTGAGTAGATCTTGATAGATTATGCAAATATTATGTCCTAGAACATTTTTCTAAGATTATTGTCATTGAAATCGTCCTTCAAGCTCTCTGATCGCCTAACAGGATTAATTGAGATTGCGGGTCACGGCGAACTATTGCGGGTTGTTTTCGGGTTAGCGAGTTGAGTTGGGTTTTTAGCTGCATAAGGAAGACGACTGATCGCTCTTTCAAGTGAGTGTCTGGGGATTTCCCAAATCTAGGTTTGTGTAATCTGAGAAAAAACTTCTCTCACACACTTACTTTATAAATTGTAAAAATTATTCTCAAAAGCTAATCTAAAACTCATTAAGACAATCTTCCCTCCACGCGCGGAACTATGGACATGTTTGTTTTAGCGATCAGATTGTTTATAAGTTATTTTTGACACAACTCCTCTCACATACTTACCTCATATACCGTAAATCACGATTGAAAAGCTTCTTTTAAGCATTCCAATTGTTAATCCAAACGAGTACTATGCCATTTGCCTTTAAGTGAAACGCTGAGTTTCACTAGTCTGCAGGGGGGCAAGTGCGGTTTGGGCTCAATTCTGGGCCTTGGTTTTATTATTTCCTGCTTTGAGTTTTTAATGCATTTTGGGCTGAGGGAAATCAATAATGGGTTTAATGTTTGTTGTGCCCTGGGCTCACATACTTTTTAGGCCTTCGGTTTTATTTCCTGCCCTTTTTTAATCAAATTATCCACCTAGGCTCAAATACTTAATTAGACTTTGGAATTAAATGTTTATTCCTACTTTTTTTTTGGACTTGCATTTTGGGCCACCTTTTGGATTCTAAAATAATTTAAGAACATTTATGCCATGGGCTTTTCATGTTAATTTTAACAGTGCCCTTTTTGAGCAACCTTCTGGGCCCTATAACGTTTCTTCATTTCCTTGGCCATAAAGTTTTAATCACCAGAAATGATTTTTGGGTTAAATAAACATTTTGCTCGCTCTTTATTAAGTGAACTTCTGTTTAATGTATAATTTGACTGTATCATATTAAATTGTTTAAATTGAGAAAAGGGTTAATTTTGGCATTTTTCATATTCTGGAAAATTTTGCAAAATTACTTTGAGTTATTTAATTGTCTAAATATTTGGAAAATTAACTGGAGGCAATTATCTAACTATTCAAATTTTGTAAAGCTTAATTCAAATTGAAATGCGCTGAAATTTTTAAAAAATTTTCAGATGCATAAAGCAGTGGGAGGATTTTAATTAATTATTTAGGGTCTTTATTGACAAAATAATTAATTAATCCCTCCATTAAGATGTGCATATATTGGATTTAATTTAGATGCACAAAATAGTTGGAGAATTTATCTATGATGATTATTTAGTCACATTTTATTGATTAAATCAATCAATTAAATTCTCATTAAAGTTTGTGCATATTTGGAATTTAAATGCACAAAGTTGATATTTATGATTAGCATGCATCTTGGGGAATTGCTGCTGCATCCTCTGTTGCATGCACATATGTATTTTAAAATATCAACTATAATCAATGGGTAGTATTAATTTAATCAAATTTTTTTTTTTGGTCAACATTAATTTAATCAAAATTGGAAGATTGTATTTAGTCACTTATATTGATTAAATTAATTGGTTAAGTTCTTCATTAAGTTGTGCATATACAGAATTTAAGTGCACATGATATTTGCACAGAATTTAAGTGTACATGATTGATATTTGTGATTAACTTCTATGTTAGAGTGGTAGCTACAACATCCTCTTAAAACATGTATAAATAATCACATATGGATTTTAGAATATCAATCTTTTGAAGGTGAGTAAATATTATTTTATCCACATTAATGATTTAGTTAATTAAATTCAGATTCTCAGTAACATTGTGTATTTATATGGAATTTAAATTGTACATATTCGATATTGGTGATTAGCATATGTAATGACCCAATTTGAGATTAAAGGCTAATGACTTCGAAATTGATTATAATTAGTGTAATTAAACACTTTTGGAGATATGTGATATGGATTTGATATAAATGTTCTTGGTGATAATTTATTCAACGTAGTGAAAACTAGGGGCAAAATAGTAAAATTGAAAATTTATCGACCAATTGGTCAGTTACCAAGGAGAAAACTCATTGGTGATTAAGATCAATGGTTGAGATTTATTGGCTATAGGTCGGAATCATGTGCTTTGAGTTTATGTGAACTCATGGAAGAGTGAGTAAGATCATGCCAAGTGGCATTATATGGACCAAGGGATCATGCCATTAGTCAAACACCCACTTTTCTCTCTCTTCTCTCTCCTATTCGGTTGGGAGCTTTGGGAAGGGGAAAAATATGCTTGCCTCTATCATCATCATCATTATCTCATCGTCTCTCTCTCTCTCTCCACCTTCTCCATTTCCGGCTACTTGAAGCAAGGAAAGAGAAAGGGAAAGCTTGAATTTTGGTTAGGTAATGGTCCTCCTATGCTCAAACACTCTTCATTAATCTTGCTCATAGTGTTAACAGCTTTATCTTGATGGTTTCAGAATTTTAAAAGGTGGTGACTTGGGTATTGGAACAAATTTAGAAATTGAGAATCAAGATTTTGGCTTTAGCAAATTGAAGAGGTGAGCATTTGGATCATTTTGGTATATTTGTTGTGATTTTTGGTTGAGTATGATGAATTCTAGAATTTGCCCTGGTTTTATGCCAATTTTTGAATGCATGGATTATATGATGAATGATGTTGGAATTGATTTATTATGGAGTTATTTTAGTGTTGAATGTAGTTTTGGATTTTTGAAGTAAGTTGAATGGAATTGGGTGTTGTGTGTGTTATAGAGACCCAAGAGTATGAATTGTTGTTAGGATGAGTATTTGAGTGTTTTGAAGGTTACCAATGGGTTCCTTATGGGATTTTAAGTGGGTATGAGCTTTGTGTTGAGTTTGGGAACCATTAGGATCAGTTTTGGCCAATTTGGGAATTTCTATCTTTTACTGCGATCTGGCAATCTGATAAGCCTCACTCAAGTGAGGATGAGTCTCACTCGAGTGTTGTGCATATTTTCGCCTAAGTTCTTTTAGTTCTTGTTGCACTTCCATGCCAAAAGCGTGAGTGCACTTCCTGATTCACGAGTAATACAGGCCATCACTCGAGTGCAAGAGTAATGCCATGTTAAGAGTTGCTCTCGGCCAAGCACTCATAGGCCATTTGTCAAGAGTGTGTTCTAACACTCGCAAGTGTAGTCTTCTCACCCGAGTGCCAAGGGTTGTTCTCGAGTGAGCTCCTTCTTCCAAAGTTTCTTATCGCTCTCGGGTTCTCACTTCCTGTGTTGCACTTCCGGGGACTCGAGTGAATTAGGAGTCATCACTCGAGTGTAAAACCTCATGCTCGAGTGTTGTGAGCACTTTCTGGCCGTTGTTGTTGTTCACTGTCAAACACTTGCGAGTGAGAGCCGTTCTCACTCGAGTGCAAGTCTTTCATCACTCGAGTGAGTCATCTTCACTCTAGTGAGCCAGCTAAAAATCAGTGTTCTGCTTCCGAAAAAGGGGCCTTCAGGGTAGTTTCTTCCAATCTTTTTGGCATATGTGTAGGCCTCTAATAGTCACCAAGAGAGAGTTCAAATGAATACTAACTTAGAGTATTATGGAAATATGTATTTGGAAAAGAAATTAATCGGTTGTCCCTAATTTGGTTATAGGATTTGACATTTACCGCCCTCGTGAGCCCACTGTGCCAGCGAACGTCAGGAAGGAACAAGGTAGTGACTCTTTCTTTTATACCATTTGTGATGTATTGTATGTGCGTTATATCATTTATTTGTGATGGTTTCGGATGCTGCTATGTTGTGAATATGTGTATGCACCGCCATGCCAATAGTCCTTGAGTTGCTAACAACGGTTCGGGTAAGGGCTGCGTACCTTCCCAGCGGTAAAAGGGGATGAGGATGAGGTATGACATTTGTGATTATGTGGGCTGAAAGGCTATTCATGGGCCGAAAGGCTATATGTGAGCCGCAAGGCTATATGTATGCACTGCCATACCAATAGTCCCTGAGTCACTAACAACGATTTGGGTTAGGCAGTGTGCCTTCCCGGCGGTAAAAGGGGTTGAGGGTGGAGTATGATTTGTGTTGCTACTGCGGAGTGGTGATTTGCATACATGCTATGTGATTACGTGTGATATGAATGGTTTGTTACTACTGGAATTCTCTTGAATCTCATTCTTTTCATTGACTAACATTTCAGACAAGGCAAGTGGCTCCAAAGAAAAGTGAATGACCAAGAGTGGTTAGGACCTTGTAGGGACATTTGATTCGGACCATTTTGGTTATTCATTTTGGATAGGGATTACTGTATGTTATTTTTGAGTTGTAAATAGTTTGATGATATGGTCATGTAATCCCCTATTTTGGGAAACTATACATCCATGATATATATACATGTACCCCGGGGTTGCCGGGATTTTAGTTGGGTACTTTGATATTTACGAATGTGATTTTACTGCTCAGGTAATTGTATTCGAATGTGAATGTGATACCAGATTAATTATATTTTTGAACTGCTTTTCTGGACACCCCATCTTGAAGATGAGGGATTATAAATGTTGTTTATGTCTTATTGGTCTCTATTTCACTTGAATTCCATAACATGGATATAATTACTGTGAGGGGGTTACAACATACACATTTTGTTTAAGGAATAGCCATAACATCCTTATACTCAAGTTGTATGCATATTTAATCACATAAGGTTTTACGTTACCATTTATGATTATATGTACAATTAACATACATAATGGTGTGATGTCTTTGTGATGGACATGTAGAATTGAGCAGTAACCACAGCATCCTTGCTAGGTACATGCACTCTATTTTGTTCTAACAAACAAAATACATCACACAAAGATTTAAAGACATCAATTGTAATTAAATGTGTGGTTATAATTAATCTTTGCTCACAGGTAGATAATTATAATTATAGTTTAATTATGGTGGAATAAAACGGAATTATATTTCTAAAGTAGCCCACATGTATTAGAGGATATAACTATATTCTAGTTAAATCAATTTGAGATAAATTCATGCTATGCTAACGTCTTTGCCTACAAGTAGACTTTAGTTATACAAATTTATAATTGTGTGATTTCTATTGGTAAATATACGCCTATATGCGATGGTTGCTTGCCTCTTATAGTAATTTTGTAAGCATGATTTACCTTTATTTTGACTTTGCAGCATGATGTTATCTCTTAAATTGTTTAGTTTGATATAATTTATTAGAGACAATTGTTAAGTCTATAAGGAGATAAATATAGCTCCTTCCATTAGGATAAAATTGACATTAAGAAAAGTTCTAGTATTTATGATACTGGTGTGAGAAATAAGCTAACATTATTGTCTCTATAAAATAATCTCTATTAAAAGCTAGTCATCATAAATGCATAAAGAATAAAACAAAGTCAATGGTTTTTTATAGGCTGAAGAATATGTTTAGAAATTCTCATAAATGTTATTGCCTTGTTTTGTTGACTGTAAAGTGATTCTCCACAATAGGGTAAGATATCTCTATTAATCTGGGTGAAACAGATCCTCATTTTATTATCTTATGAGTCATTACTCTTTTTTATAAATACATGTATGGACACTAAGTATTTATTGGAAATATGTATATATAAGTTTTTCTCTTATTTGGAAATGTATGAGATTTTAAATGAGGGTTATCGAGTTATCAACCCTAAGCAATAAAGTAATAAACATATAAAGTTTAATGTATATATAAGTAGAAGCTTGATTGGAGGTAGTAATGGATATACACTTGCTATTGGTTATGTTCTAATAGATGAAATAGTTCATTCTACTTATGGTTGACTCTTTACAATACCTGGACACTATTTGCTTTATAATTAAATAGTGTCATTTGACACTTTTAGAATATATGAAGCAAAAGTGGGTGATTTAATTTGGAACACAGATTAATATAGTGAAGTCAATTGGAAGTAATAGATGACATGATGGGTACATGATTGGGGACAGTAACTAAGCCTATAGGTCTTTCTCTTAATGAATACACTCAGGATAATTATATATCTTAGATGAGATCCCAACAAGTTTACATTTAAACCCTTTTAAAATATGAAAGTTGGAAGTTCATTTTATATAAAACTATCTTATAAATGAAGGAGTATGGAAGGAAAACATTCTGAGAGACTAAGGCTGCATATTTTGGTGAAGATGCAGAGAGGCCTTGGGAATTTTAATGAACTGTCCATATCATTTAGAAGCTTTATAGTATTTTGAAATTGCAAATTATTAAGAAATGACATGATTAGTGGGAGTGATTAAGATCATTCAGGGTAATCCCATATAACAAATTTTAACCTTTAATCATGATGGAATATTGGTTTTATATGACTCTCTCCTCGTTGAGATAAATGCACAACATAATGAAGTTCGGAAATTTTCATTTGGTCAATCTTGAAATAAGAAGTATCAACAATAAGGACTCTATCAATTATTAGGAAGAGTATTTCGAAACAAACAAAGTATATTTCAAATTGATATATGGTGCTCTTATTATGCAACTTTAATCTATCAACAGATTGGGTTAAGACCAACTACATCATATATTTCAAGTAATCTAACTGGAACATAAATAATGAGAGTGACCCAAAATTCCATTAGCATCTTTCCATTATAGTCACAAGGAGAGATATATGTGAATTAAGAGAAAAATGTCAAATAAACTATGAGGAGAATTCAGTTAGCAAAATTGAGAAACTGTGTTCACAAGCATGTCTCACCTTAGTGGTAAATAAGCTGTTATGATGCAATTACATACATGATAAGATTGAAAGCATTATAGTCTTGTTTATATCACTAGATTAATAGGAGTTGAGTCATTTATATTGTACAAAATGATAATTCACTTATTGCTTATGAACTTTGACTTATGGTGTGTTTGGTTTGAGGGGAGGGGAGGGGGTAAATTACCTTTTTGGGTAGGAGGAATTCAAAAATTTTGAATTCCTCCTGCTCAAAAAGGTAATTTACCCCCCATCTCCCCCTCCCCCTCCCCTCAAACCAAACATACCCCTATGGTGTTACACATAACAAAATTCCCATTGTTCATATTTGTGATATGATCATGCTAAATGGTATTCTTTTAAAATACATAAAGAGATTATTCTTGAAATACTTGAGAATGTTATAAGTAACCTACGAAAACTTTCATGTATAGATGGTAGTTGTTGTGAGGAACATCTATCATGAAAATATGGTTAGACTATCCACATGTCTCTAATATATATAATAGTATTCCTTCTAATTTAATTTCCTAAGTGCAAGCTTGCTTGAATGTGCACACAAACAGGCAATGCCATTGTAAGGGAATTTTAAGAGGATTGTCAAGCATATTCTTGGTTGAATAATAATTGAAAACATGTAAGTCATGAAGTACAAAATGTACATTAAGTCTCATGTTCTATATATAGGAGAGTGATTAGCGTTGTTTAGTTTAGTATGATGTGTTAACTATAAAATAGTTAACATTATGGTACATCTTTACATTTACTGAACATGCTGCATCTTGGAGGAGTATAAGATTGCTAAGTAGTCACTGATTGCTTAGCTCTACCATGGATTGCTTAATCCAGTTATCTTAAAGGCAAGTTATAAGACTGTCGATTAAAGAATTTAATCATGTGATTTTGAATTAATTGAAAACCATTAAAGGTGTCGTATGACCATAAAGTTAATAGGTTATAAAAGCATAAAGTATAGATCCTTAAATGAATTGCATGCATTTAAAGATATTGAAGGATCACATACCTTATTTTTTATATAGATCACGTTAAGTGATTTAGATGAAGTATTATTAAATGATGAAATTCAAATTAGAGTTTGTTGTCTCAGATTGGTACCTAGTTATTGAGATTGACAAACATTCAAGTAAGAACTAAATAAACATTTAAGGTTTACTCATTAAATTTTAACCCCTTAAGTAAGAGTGTTGCTACGTAAAGCATGGAAGGTAATACTTGAATTAAGAGGACTTACTAACATAATTCTTGCAACATAGCCTTAATTAATCAAAACAAGGCGGCTGACATATAGTTACGAGCCAAGTGGAAGAATGTGAGATATTTTATATATATATATATATATATTATAATTATTATTTTCTATTATTAATTAGGTGATTATTAAAATATCATGAGTATGGCTCGTACGCCAGGTTCAGGCCCCATTTCAAGATTAGGGTTATCTTATTAATTGGCTCTGTGTGTGTGTGTGTGTGTGATATCTCTGATGGTTAGATCACACACAATTAAGATTACGATCGAGTGATATACAAGCGTCAACCTAGACTACTCTCTGAGGTTTCCTGACTGGCCACGACTTTTAACCAATTGTCATCGTTGTGCCTTACAGTCAGTCAAAAGAATAACCTATCAATTATCTTCTGACATTCTTCTGTTTTGCAGTTCTCTTCACAAAGTTCATGAGTTATCTCAAAGATCAAAGCTTTACCAATTGCTAGAGGTAACCCTAAAGTTTATTTTGTAAGATGTTTTATGCTTTATCTGAGTTGATAATTATTTGTATAGCATGATTATTCCTACATTTACAATAGTGGAATAGTTTTAGAGGTTGCCAAGTTTACAGGCGGCATTATCGCTGTGTCTATCTTTTTTTTTAGGTCTCTTCTAGATGTAATCCCACTTATTTGAGCCGTGCTTTCTCAATAAGAACATAATGGGTCTATAAATAGGGGGATTATGGATGTATTGGGTGTTGAGTATATACATATTTTTGCTATTTTAATCTATCTACCCCCTTTTTACTACTAACAGCATAAATGTAAATGAGAACGTTGGAGGATTATGGTAGATTGATTTGAAATCCTCCATTAACATCATGCCCTCATTGTTAACTCCCAAACAAGAAAAGGTTTTTTATCTCCATGCTTTTATATAGAGCCAAAGATGAGCTATACTAGTTATGGCCTGTAAATAATGTAGCTCTTATATTTTTAATGTTTTATTGAAAGCATCTAATATGGTGACTATTTTTTTTATTTGATCAAGGGTTTTCCCTTTTAAGACTTACAATGTAAAGGGTTTTCATCTTTCCCAATTAGTGGACATCTCACCTATATTCTAACTTGCGTTCTCTTCCTTATGGTAATTGCTTTGTGTATGGTACTATTACTGCCATTATAATGTGATTATGATGTCATTTGTATGCACATGTCTTTTCATTTTATGTATTGTTCTTCTGCATAGATATTGCTACCATCTCCTGTATTTCAATCTTCTGCTTGAATACTTTGTCTGGAGAGTGGAAAGTGGGTTAGTTTTGGTCGTTGTCATCCCTATGGTCAAGTCACTTACTATAGGGGTGTTGGCATTGGGGTTGGTTTGCACTGCCCATTGCATTATTCTGAATTCATACTCGTTAGGAGGTAAATTAGTGGCCCAACAACTTGTATATGGGCATGTTCCACCATGGGTTCTAGTGGAAACATTGCCTCGCACCATGTAAATTATGGTATCAAATTTTTAAGGTTGAATGCAATTCTACTAAGATGACGGATGAGCATAAGAAACAAAGGCAAGAAAGGTTTTGATATACATAGTAGTTTCATATTTGTGTGACATAGGCGATATCCAAACCCCACATGAAAAAGCATCCACAATTGTTATGAAATATTGAAATCCCTTATATGTAGATTCCTTGTAAGGACCCCAAACATCCATATGAATCATTTCAAAACAATAGGTAGATTTAATTGTACTAACCGAGGTGGGTTTGTTTTAATTGAACACAAATATCACAATGAGCATTATTGAACTCAATAGCATGGTTCTTTATTTAAACTAAATGTTTGAGAACACATGCAGAGGCATGGCCAAGTCTATGATGCCAAATATCAACATTTACATCATTCAAAGAGCAAACATTCTGAAAAGAAGAAAGACACACATTTTGAACATCAGAAAGGGAATCTAATTGAATATCTTCTTGCACATACAAAGCCCATGATAGAGTTTACCAATCCTCTTGATCTTCCCACTCAAGGTGTCCTACAAACACACACATTAAGGAAAATATAGCTACACAATGCTCACTGGTGGTTAGTAGTGAAATGGATACCAAATTAAATTTCAAACTATGAGTGTATAAAACATCCCTTAATATAATGTGATTACCAATTTTACATCCCCTATATGTGTAACAATAAGCCTCTCACCATTAGGTACTCTAATCGCTTAATGTGACCATAATATCTTTTATAAGAATGCTAATAAGTCAGACTACTTACAACATGCGTAATAACCCCTGGATCTTATAACTAGATAGGAGTAAATGAGACAGAGTTAAGTAAACGTGAGGTGGTGCCAATCGTACCAACAGTGGTCTCTTAGGCATCTTTACTAACATCCTTCTTTGTGTCATGTGAATCCTTCTCAAGTAGACACAACAGCTGCTCATATTGTTGAGCAGTGAGGTTGGCAACAACGACAACGAACTTAGAAGTGCCAAGTGCTGAAGCAGGGCAGTTGATGGCTCTCAAATAGGTCTTTCTTCCAATTTGTAGGGAAACCTATGAGATAAAAATACTGATCCTTCTGTGGCCCTTCCTATGGCTGTAGGAGCACTCATCTTGATTCCCTCCTCTGCCTTGAGAGCTTCAACCTTTGTCACGAGCACCTCTCGCACTAGTGCAAGCATGACAGCACTTTTAGGAGAAGATTCTGAAGGATGAGAATGAAAAGACCTATGGGTTTCATGTTGAGAAACCATGGAGTAGCCTTGATTAACAATAGGCAATGGCGATAGCATCAATACATGAGTACGAGCTTGATGGTAACTCTTATTAAGTCCCATTAAGAACTAAAATAGGCATTGTTCTTGCACAATTTTAGTTTAATCCTAAGAGGTGCGACATTAACAAGAGGGAAGAAGCACAAGACTATTAAATTCTTCCTAAAGATCTTTTAGTTTAGAATAAAAGTAGGCAACAGAAAAAGAACCTTGTGTTAAGGTGTTAATAGCATGATTAAGATCGCAAATCTTGGAGTCATCTACTTTGTCAAACCGCTCCTTAAGGTCTTCCCATACGGACTTAGCACTTTCAGAAAAATGTAATTTCTCTACACAGCAATTTTTTGATGAAACTACTCTGCCATGAAAGGACCACAACATTGCATCGATCCCAAGTTGATTTGAGATTCTCAACCTGATCCGTGTGTGTGCAGGTTTCATCAATGAAACCATATTTGTTGCAACCCAATAATGTAATCCGCATAGAGTGACTCTAAACCGGATAGTTATCAAACCTAGTGAGGACGGTGGGAACAAGCATCATAGCTTGCATGTTGGAAGGATGTAGAAACAATGGATGGTTGAGACCAAGATTTGTCGAATCAAAGGAATGAGGTTAGTTGATCATGATGAATGGCAAGCTGGAGCGACGAAGTCAACCCAAGAACGAAGAGTGGCACCAACAAACAGTGGCAGCGAGTCAAGAAAGAGTGAATGAAGAAAGACAACAATGTAAAAGTTGGCTCGAAGTGGCCAGAAAGATCAAAAAAGCTTGGAATCAGGGATTAGGATGGAGTCAGGTATGATAGATGGAAATAGGTTAACCTGATAGGGCCCAAAATCAGAGTTTTGGCTCTGGTACCATGCCCATAGGATAAAAGCTTATGTACTTTATTCGATCATAATGCTAAAGTTAGGTTCACAAACTACCATGGCTTGCCTTATATAAACCCACGCAAGCCCAGTATATGGCCAAACAACCCATAACACTGTTACAAGACCACAAGACTATTTACATAATTAATGCCCTAATTACATCACTAACTACAAAACACTAACTACTAATAATTTCTCATGCAAAATATGAATAGTTTTCCCATTCTAACAAGCCAAACTAGAAAGTAAAACCTACACCTAATCCTTTAGTTAAAGCTAACCTAAAATAGTGAGACAATTATTTATTAAAAAGTTGATGTTAAAAATCAAATTGAGGACTAAAGCAATTAGAATCAACAAAAATAGAGAGATGATCCACAAATACAAAAAGGAAACAGTGAGATGAAGAACTAGAAAATTTTATCATACTATTCTGCTGTCAAATGGATAAAAATTCAAGGACTTGGGAGTAAAAGGCTTAATCTAATTAACAAGAAAATCAAATTCAAAGCTTTAAATTTGTATATGAAAAAGAAAAGAAAAAAAAAGGTGACACCAAACAAATATGTCAACTAAACATCGAAATGGAAGAAGGCCACACCTTTATTGCCGCCAATGAAAGGGCAAGTAAACTTCAAGGTATTTTGAAGGCAACATTAATGGTCAAGACGATGAGGATGACTCGATAAAGCCTGAGATAATTAAGCACCAAAATGATCAAGCAAAATTATCCCACATATAAATACAATACCAAGCTTGACTTAAATGTAATTGTTTCTTTTTACATGAAATATAAATGTAATTGTTTTTTGACCATGACTTAAATGTAATTGTTTACACATATCAGAAGATGTATTATATCAGTTCATCAATACTATTATGGAATATTATAATTATCCTCCCAGGTTTTTCTTTTATCTATATTTTAATCCCAATATTGTTAGACTAGAAAGTGATTGATTTTCTAAACCACCCTTATCTAGACTAGTTCTAAGTGCAATCTAAAAGGCATTTTTAACCGATCTAAAAAGTCATTTTTATATTAGTGTTGAGAGTTTTGAAAAAGACATTGTACTATGACAATTGTTCAACAATGATGTGAATATAATGGATAGGAATACTGTAATATCCCAAATTTTGGGATTATAGGCTTGAGAATAAGCCTGAATCAAGTGAACTGCAAAGCCCCAGTTTAGCAAGTGTCCCAAAAAGGTATGATTATATTCCCTAAAATTTCTTATACCTTTGTGGCATTTAAGGGAATAAAATGGTGAATTAAAGAGTATAGGGAATGACAAAACAAGATAATTAGTGGTCACACACCACATAATTGTGTTTGGAACACAAATTATAAAAATCTAGGTTTGCTGCCAGTGTGTTTTCCAGCGTGGCAGTCTAGCTGTGTGACATTTTTAAATATGAAAATGATGTCAATGCCTATGAAATTTTTTAGAATGAAAGTAGACTTATCAAGCTTTAATTTAATATGCCATTTATGTCATTTGGAGTTGTGCACAAAGAGTTATGTATTTTTGAAGTTAGCCAAGTAAAATCGACAAGTTTTTGTGGCAACGTCCAATAAATGATAGTTCTAGAATTGTCAGCGACCAGTTGGCTAAAGGCTATATTTTTCCTTAAAAATAGACTTAATAAGAGTTACATAGCCTCTGAAATCACAACAATTGGACATCTATAAATAAATATATGAATTTTCAAAGTTTGATGAAAATTCTAACGGATTGAGTACAAGTGTGAAAATAGAAAAAATGTGAGGGAAAAATGGTCATTTGACCAATAAAGCAAGAAGCCAATTATTTTTCCCTTTATTGGTGGATATTTTCTGCCAAAATATTAAAGGAGAAGGAAAATATTTACTTGGACATAAATTGTGCCATGTAGAAGGATTATTGACCAAGTAAATAAAGATGAAAACTTAGTCAAATTAACACATGTTAATTTCCAATTAAATATTATATATCAAGGAGGTGGAAATGGCTTACTCAAGAAGCCAATTTTGCTCGTTCAAGAGAGACATATGTCATCCCAGTTAAAGAAAGAGGGAGAGAGCAACTTGAAGAAACACAAGAGCACAAAAGTTCAAGAGACACAATCAAGGTAAATTGCAAGCAATTTCCACTTGTTCTCACCTTGAAATTCATGGAAACTCTCTCCTAATCTCTACTCCTTCTTAAACACACATGTAGCAAGAGCAAGATCAAGAGAAAGAGAGAGGAGGAGGCCACGGTTTAAAGAGGGAAAGAGGAGAATCAAGCGGTAATCCAACAAACCTTGCTCCTCTTGTTGATGTTGATTCTTGGTGGTTGTTGTTGATTTGTGGCTTTGTTTTCATGGTTTTTGTGATTTTGGGATGTTGAAACCCTAAGGGGAGGTGCTGACCAAATTCACATTAATCATGTGGGAAGTGTGATTAAGTGGTTAAACATGTGTTTATAAGAGAAAAGAAGGTGTTTTAAGAGATTAAACATGAAAACACATTTTTTCATATAATTCTAGAATTTTTGTCCAGGGCATTTTCATCCTGTTAGAGCTGGAATTTCATGGTTTTGATAGTTCTATTGGATTTAGAAGGGAAAATTGTGTAGGAAAATGTAATATCCTAAACTGTAATTAAGGACTAATAACTTCAAAGTAATGTAATTAATGTTAATTAAGCACTTTTGAAGTATATGAGGTGAATTGTGATACAAAGTGTGTTGAGTGATGGTTTAGTAAGCATTGTGATAATCAAGGGCAAATTGGTAAATTACCGACTGATTGCTCAGTTACTGGTGTAACACCCCAAATTTTGATTAAGTGCTATTGCAATTATTGAGAATGATTATGTGGATTAATGTGGATTTGAGATCCAAATAATTATTAGAAATGCCCAACACTCTATATTGTAGCATAATTATGTGGCAAGATAATTACTCGGGCTAATTATTGAGGTAAGGGCGCATAGATAAAGAAAAAGGGGAATTTAAATTGTGCTATGTGGCAATTTCAGCAAATATGCGATAATCAGTGGAAAAATGGAAATCATTGGTTAATTAGTTATTGATTAATGGAGAGATTAATTACTAACAAGAAGGAATGAGAAATGTAACTAAATAACTAATGGAATTGGTTAGTGTAACTAAGTGGAGGATTAGTTATGAGGAGATTGCATGAGAGAGTGACATGTGGCATTGTTGTGTAAGCATTATGAGAGTTATTGAGGAAGTCAACCAAGCATGGTCTCATCATTTTCTCTCTCTTCCTTCTCTCCTATAATTCAGCTGAATGAAAAAAGCATGGGAGCCCAAATAATCATCATTCATCTCTCTCCACACACTCAACCTCTCTCATTTTCTCTATCTCCCTCTGTCTTATGCGTATAGGGCAAGGGATGGGCAAAATTTCTGCCTTCATCCCCATCATTTCATCACACTCATCTCTCTCTTATCCCTCCAAGAATTTCATGTAGCCATTGGAGCTTGAAGAGGAAGAAGAGCTTGGGAAATAGGTGAGATTTTAACCCTTCTAATGACCTCTAATGGAAAAAATTCCTTCTTCAATCTTGTTCCTTGTGTTGAGAGCTCCAATTCTATGATTTTAGATTTTCCATTGGTGGTGATTTGAGCTCTCAAGGAAATATAGAGTTTGGAGAATCAAAGAACTCCTTGGAGAAAGTTAAAGAGGTGAGTGAGTTGAGCATTTTGATATAAGTTTTGTGGTCATTTGGTTAAGTTGGAATTTCTGGGAATTTAGCCCTATTTTTGAAAATTAGGGTCGTGTGGTGTTTGAGTTTTTGTTGTCATGGATATGATGCTTTGATATGTATCTTGGATAGATAGAATTTGATTGAAGCTTAAATGTCAAGTTTGACAATTTTGGGATTTTTGTTGAACATAGGCCAAAAATAGAACAAATAGATGGAATGAAAATTTGGTTATTTTGATGTTTCCATTGTGTTCCTTGTGGAAAATTGTGTGGGAGTAGTGTTGGATATGAATTTTGAACCATTGGGAACTTAGTTTTAAAAGTGGCAAGTCTTGGTTAGTGAAAAACTCTATTCTGGCAGTGGCTTTGCATGGACGTTTTAAAATAGCAAATGGTGTTGATAAATTCTGAAACTTTTCAGTCTTAAATTTCACTTGCCAAGATTCAAAATGGATATATATTTCATGTCATTTCGATTTGTGAGCTAGGAGTTATGAATGTCCAAAGTTTGATGTTAAATCTAGGAACAATTCTGGGGCAGTGTGGACATTTCTTAAATTCTATATTTGTGTGGTGATTTCTGGTAATGGTCCATATTTTTCTAGTAAAGAGAACTTAAATAGCTTTCAATGGGCTTTGGGATCACCTCATTTCGATTTTTCTAGAATTCGTTATGATTTTTTGAAGTTCGGCCAAGAAACAGAATTTTCCTGGCCGCAGCCAGAAAATTATTGGCCGCAACCAGAAACCTTCTGTGCTGTTTCTGGCCGTAGCCAGAGGTTTCTTGGCTGCAGCCAACCCCTATTTTCAGCACCATGTGATTTTGAAAAGTGGTTTCTAACCTAGTACTTCCCAATCATTGCAGGCTATTGTTAGAAACTTTTATAGCTACTTAAGGGACTTTAATGGTAACCAAAACTAAGTGTTTTGAAGTCGATTGAGTATTGGAATAAGTGATAACATGTCGTCCTTAATTATGACTATAGGGTTTGATATTTACCTGGAACGTAGAAAGCCTACGCCTGAACAAGGACGGAAAGAACAATGTAGTGACACTTTATCCTATATCATGTTTAATGCATTGCTCGTACGTATTTATCATTGAATGATGCTAATTGGGTCAGTGGCGAGTAGTCCGGCCTTGAATGTTGTTGATTGGGTTTACGGCAGTTAGCCTAACCTTGAATATTGCTGATTGGGTCCGTGGCGGGTAGCCCGGCCTTGAATGAATGATTGAGTAGCAGCAGGTAGCCTAGATTTGAATGTTGTGTAGTTGAATTGTGATATATACTTACATGCTTTGTTTAATTATACATCATATATGTAAACTGTTGCTACTAGGATTCTCTAGAATCTCATTCTTTCCAAATAACATTTTTAGACAGGGCAAGTGGATCAAAGAACAAGCAAGTGAGCAAGGACGATTAGGATTGTCGGCAGTAGTCTTAGTTAGATATTTTGGTTTATACTGAACTGGTTATCATTTTGGCATAAATGTACCTATTGAATAAATCATAGCATGATAGTTTTGTGTAATCTCCGGTATAGATACTGAGATAGGCAATGATGCCTTGTATAAACCTTTGGATTAATGTTATTATTGTGGGTGTATGTCAGGAATTGTGTTGATACTCTGATATTGTATATGTGATTGACCGAACAGGCCTATTGGTTTTACTTTAAAATGCATGGAGATCTATTTATACAAGTGTTGTAAAAAGTTTTTAATTACCCCGGATCTCTTATTCAATTATTAAACATATTTAAATGCTTAATCTCAGCCTTGATGATGGCGGGGGTTACAACAGGAAAGGAAACTCCTTGGTAATTGAGATCAATGGCTAGGATTGAAAGAGGGAGAGGTGGAATCCTACTCATGCAAGTCCATATGAATTCATGGTAGGGAGAATAAGATGGTGACATGTGGCAAGTTGTTGACCATGGATAAGGTCAAATTTTCAAACTCATTTTCTCTTCCCTCTCTTCTTCCAAGTCGGTTGAAGCATGGGAAATGGGAAAAATCTTTCATCCTCATTCTCATCTCATTTTCTCTCTCTTCTCCTCCATTTTCACTGAAACTAGCCAAGAAAGAGAAAAGCAAATATGAGTTTTTGACTTTGGAAATGATCTCTTTAGCCTAAATGTTATGTTTTAAAGTTGTTCATAATAGTAAGGGCTTCATGGCCATGGTTTCATAGTTTTGGAAGGTGGTGTTTTGGTGTTTAAACCAATTTGAAAGTGGTGAAATCAAGAAGTTGGTTTTGGAAGAAATAAGAGATGAGTAGTTGATGCACTTTGGTATAATTATCTTTTTCATTGGTTAAGTTTTGAGAATTTTGTATTATTGCCCTGATTTTGGCTTAAATTTAAAATGCATGAATTGTGTAGTATAAGGTGGTGGAATAAATGCCAAATTGTGTTTTGGAGTCCATAGTTTTGGGTTGGATATGAAAAGAGGAAGTTTGGTCATTAGGTGATTTTGGTTGCAATGTGGTTAAAAGGGTTGAATGTGTCATTGTGGTAAGATTTTGGTTGTTTTGAGTTTACCAATAGGCTCCTTATGGAATTTTAGAGGGGAATGAGTTTTGGTATAAGTTTTGGGACCATTGGAACCAGTTTTGGTAAATCTGGAAAACTATATTAGTTGTTGCGATCTGGCTTCTGATAAGCTTCACTCGAGTGAGGTAGGGTCTCACTCGATTGTAGTATGAAATTATTGGTATATTGGTTAAGTCTTCAGGCAGAGATCGCGAGTGAACTTCTTTATCTTCGAGTGACATACGTTATCACTCAAATACATATGGTATCACTCGAGTGCAAGTGCATGTAGCACTATGGGTGTGCGTCTCGGGCTATCACTCATGAGCAAATGATCAAGAGTGCGCATGGGCACTCGCAAGCATCGGGAAGTCACTCAAGTGCTAGGACTAGTACTCGAGTGTACTTGTCACCTGGGAGTTGTAGTTGCTCTCAGGTTGTCACATCTTGCACCTCACTCGATGGGACTCGGGTGACTAAAGTACCATCACTCGGTGCTTGTGTCTGTGCTCGAGTGAACTGACCACTCTAAGGAGTGTTGATGATCTCAGGTACATACTTTCTGTATCACACTCGCTGGGACTCAAATGCAATTGGGGGTAACACTCGAGTGAGGCCTTCTTCACTCGAGTGAGTCAGCCCAAAATTAGTGTTCTTTTTCCAAAAAAGGTATCTTCAGGGTAGTTTCTCCCAACCCTTTAGGGATATGTTTAGGCCTATAATAGCCACCTAAAGAGATTAAATGATAACCAACATAAAGTACTACAAAATTGGAAAACTTGGAAAAGAGATTGATGGGTTGTCCCTGATTTGGTTTATAGGATTTAATATTTGCCGCCCTCGAGAGCCCATGATGCCGAAGAACGTCAGGAAAGAACAAGGTAGTGACTCTTTCTCTTATACTGTGTGTGAAATATTGTATGTATGTTTGTCATGCATTATGAATACTTTGTGATACATTGTGATGCTTTGAGATCGCAGCGAAAGCTGACGCATAGTGATACTTTGTGAATACATAGATATCGTAGCGAAATCTGACGCATAGAGTTTACAGCCATGAGTGCTGTCATTTGTGGCGTGAGCCATGATACATCATGATGCTGCCTAACATGATCATATATGCTATGTGTTTATGCACTATGTGAGTGATTTGTTACTACTGGGATTCTCTTGAATCTCATTCTTTCAATGACTAATATTTCAGACAGGGCAAGTAGCTCTAAAGAGAAGCGAGCAACCCAGAGCGATTAGGACCCCTTTGGGTATATTTGATTTTAGCGATGTTGGTTATTTACTTTTGAACTTGGGATTACTGTATATTTTGATATGTAAATGTTACATTTGATTTTGGTTATGTAATCCCCTAGTTGAGAAATATAAACTCTTAGCTTATATATGTATAGAACCCAGGAGTTGCCGGGGATTTGGTTATACACTCTGATATGTGTGAACGTAAATTAACTGCACAGGTAATTATATTCGAGTTTTGAAATTGAGACTAGGATAGGGAAGAGTTTTTGAAAGACTTTGTGAAAACCCTACAGTAAAGTAGGAAGTTGAAATGAGTTTAAATTATCCAATGGTCTCTAATCCAATTTAATTATACGATATCGAATCATAATTACGCTAATCAAGGCAGGGGGTTACAGAAAACATGTGTTATGATTTTTGGATTATTATTTGTAATCTGGAAATTTTAAAAATTAAGAAAAGATGTTTGATTGGTTTCTCTGGAAACAGTTTAGTTGTAAAATGAATTCCATTAGTCAAACCTAATCCAAAAATGATGAAACTTTACAAACATAAAGTAGACATATAGAGCTTTAATTTGATGGGTAGAACATAATTTTTGGACTAGTAGATTAAAAGATATGATTTTTCAAAATTGAGCCCTGTTTCTGGAAGGGAATCTGGAACAGGGGAGGTTTGACGTAATTCTGGGAATAAAATGGTGGTTATGGTTAGACTTGGGTATTTTTCCATAAACTTACACTTAAAAGAGCTTTTTATGGAATTTGGAATTAGTCAATTTGGAGTTTCCTAGAATTAATTATGGATTTTCAAAGTTGACTGTAAAGCTGGCAGTTTCTGGAAAGCTGTGAAAATGTGTTGTGCGGAATTACATCATGCAGAAACTGTTGTAACTGTGTTAGATAACCAACAAAATGTAATTAAAGGGTAGTAGTAACAAGTAATAACTGGTTACTTGTTAATTCTAATTTATAGGAATTGGCAATTACCCGAGCCGGATCAAAGAACGCGGATGGATAGTATAATCTAGAAAAAGGGATTTTAGGTAGTAACTCTTTTTTTTCATACAATATGTGAATAATTGTATGCTTTGTGTATGCCATCTTCTATAACATGACAGTGCCTAAGGCACACGACCTAGTTGTGGTTTGAGATCCAACTGAGGTACACGAGTTAAGTCAGGGATCTAAACAGTCGTTTGACCTTGGACAGTATGCACACAACATAGTATGAGTTTGCATCTTGCATAACATGGTGCATTGCATATTTATTTTCACATTTTATATGTCTGATTGTATATTACTACTAAAATTCTGTTGAATCTCACCCTTTCCATAAACATTTAAAGTTTTCAGCTTAAGTAAGCGGCTCAGAGGGCAGAATCATAATTACCAGTAACGGAAGGTTCTGGACTAGTATAAGAGGAGACGTTGGTTATCTGAAAGCTTTTTATTATTTTAAGGTCTGAAAACATTATGTACACCCCTATAGGGAAATTTCTGTAATATAATCAAGCATATTATATCAATAATATCAGTATATTTATGCTTTTCCTGTGTGTCCGCTAAATTGTGTATTGCTACTCTAGTTAATATTAATAATAAGGGTATGTCAATTGGGTATGACACCAAGAATGTAAACTTTGCTGCTAGTGTGTTTTCTTTCATGGCAATCTGGTTGTATGGTAGTTTTGGATAATTATATGATGTCCAATAAATGTGAAATTTTTCAAAATGAAAGTACACTTTTTAAGCTTTAATTTGATGGGTTATATAAGCCATTTAGAGTTGTACACAAAGAGTTATGTATTTTTGAAGTTATCCAAGTGAAACTGGCAAGTTTCTATAGAGTTTCCAATAAATGATAATTCTAGAATGTTGTATGTCTAGTTGGCTAAAGCAAATATTTTTCCTTAAAAATAGATTTCATGAGGGTCACATACCCTTTAGAACCACTGCAATTGAATTTCTATAAATAAATATATGAATTTTCAAAGTTTGATGAAAATTCTACCAGCTTTTAGTCTATGTATGAAATTGAAAAGGTAATGGCAAAAATGTATAGGCAAAATAGTCATTTGGCTAGATTTAATCCAAAGCCCATAATTTTCCCTTTCTCGTGTGCTCTTGGATGTCCAACAAGGAAAGGGGAGAAGGGAAATATATACTTGGTCCAAATTAAAGGTAAGATGGAGTATTATTGGCCAAGTAAAATTAAGTTGAAAAGTCAACAATTGTAGATAAATGTGATAATTGGAGAAGCATACTTGGTTATTCCAAGAGCCCACTTTTGTCACTTTTGGGCAAGAGGAAAAGGGAATTGATGATTGAATTCCAATTGCCAAGTTGAAGTAATTAAATCAAGCAAAAAGGTGAAAGTTTGAAAAGTCAAAAATTGTAGGCAACTTAAAAGTAATATTGAAGAAATAACATTTGGATATTTCAAGAAGCAATTATCCTCTTCCAATGGGTCATTATTTTCATCCAAGTTAAATGGAAAAGAAAATATCTATGGCTAAAACAAAAAGATGAAGGTGGAAAAGTCAAAAGCAAAGCATGTGGTAAAATCGTGATAAAATAATAATTATTCAAGGAGGTGGAGTCTGATATTTTTAAAAGCCTCTTATCCTCTTCCAAGCCTTAATTTCATCCAAACATAGCAGCCAAGAGAGAGAGAGAGCTGATATGAAAATGAAGAACAAAGAAAAGAGAAGCAAGTTCAAGAGGCAAAACAAGGTGAGTTGGTAGTGATTTACACATGTTTATGCCTCCTAATTCATGCACAACTCTCTCTAATCTCTATGCCTTCATAAAATACACTTGTAGCAAGACAAATCAAGAGGAAAGGAGAGGGAGATGGCGTTTTAAAGAGAGAAAGAGGAGAAATCAAAGGTAATCTCCAAAGCCTTGTTTTCTTTTTAGATTCAATGTTGTTGGGATGATGAAACCCTAAGGGGTTTTACAGCCCAAATTTTGATTAAACATGTGTGAAAGGTGTTTAGGTGGTTAAACAAGGGATTAGAGGTCCAAAGAAGGCGTTTGGGTGAATGAAATCACAAAGCCTCATTTTTCCCAAAATTAATGAAAGTTTCAGCCAGGGGCAGTTTGGGCAGTTAGAGCTGGACATTGGTGTTTTTGATGATTCCATTATGTTTAGAATGGAAAATTGTGTAGGGTTCATGTTGAGTGTGAAGCATGGTTTTGGAACCCGAACCGGACCGGCCGGTCCAGATCGGAAATCGGCAGACCGGCCAGAAAACCGGTCCGGTTTGATCCTTAAACCGGGTTAAAGGGTTGACCTGGGTCAACCCGTCAAACTCTGCCTGACTAGGCCGAGTTGAGGAGTCAAACAGGGCCACACATTGTTTTGCCTGCTTTCTAATTGAAACTGCGTCGTTTGTCCTTTTTTTTTAACATTCAAACCTAATTTGACTAAACACTAAAGGTGTTGGGCTCCAGGCAACTCTGAACTTCTGATCAGATAGTGAATAGTAATTAAAATCAAATCACTTCAATATTCAATCACTTCTCACTTACTTCACTCACGGTTTTTGAGAATGTATCCAATAGAGTATCCAAAGCTTACGGTTTTGGCTTTGAGCAAAAAGGTACATGGTTTGACTTTGAGCAAAAAGGTGGTTTGGCTTTAAGACTTATTTTGGGAAGTGTAATTTTTTTTGTTAATGACATATGCTCTTGATTATCATATTATGAATATTTGACTATAAATATATTAATATTTTTGTTGATGATGATTTTGTTAGTAATTCAAGGTATGGAAATAATATATAGTATTTGAAATTTCGGCTGGTGTGATGAAAATTGAGAAATTATATTATTTTTTAATATTTAGACCCCACCGGTTTAGGTCCTAGGTTGACCCCGGTTTAACTCCGATCTGACCCACTGACCCTTGACCGAATACCCTGACCGGTTCAGTGCCCGGTCCGGGTTTGAGAACCTTGGTGTGAAGTGTGAAAAGCCTTGAAATGTAAAATGATAAAATAAGCCCTAAAACCCTATATAACGGCTGCCAAGGGCAAAATTGTCTTTTGGAAGTAAATTTGACAATTCTGAGGTTAAAATTAAGTCTACATATGAAATTGTATAGGACTAGCCTGGGTCATAATTTTTGAAAAAGTACAATTAGACCGGCTATAAAGGGACTTGGACCGGGTCCTTAGGGGCATTTTGATAATTTTCCAGTTTTAAACTAAGATAGCCAACAAAATGAGTTTGAAAGAGTGTAGAGTAGTACATGAATGAGTATTAACTCAATTCTTATAAATTTAGAATTTTAGGACCGAACTGTTAACCCGAGCCAAAACAGAATTCAGGAACAATTTGTGAGCTGAAAAAGGGATTAAGGTAGTAACTCTATCTTTCACAAACTATGTGAATATTTATATGCTTTGTGTATGTCATCTTCTATAATATGAACATTGTATTGCCGAGTAGGGAATTGTGCGAGGAGGCACATTTACCTAGTTGTAAGCAAGAACCCAACCGAGGTTTACTGACTAGTAGGGGAGTAGCCCTGACTCATGTGCACATGCCGTATTGTTTATGTTATTATTATGTTGTATTACATGGTGTATAATATATTTATCTGTCACATTTTATATGACTGACTGCATATTACTACTAAGATTCATTCGAATCTCTCCCTTTCCAATATTTAAAAACATTCCAGCAGAAGCTAGCGGCTCGAAGGGCAAAATGGTAAATATCGACAACTAGAGGTTCCGGTGCTGATCAAACAAGACTGTTGGTTATTTGAAGGCCTTTTTATTATTTTAAGGTTTGTAACTATTATGAATACACCCTGTTGGGATTCCTGTAATATAATCATGTATTTTATTAGTATATTTATGTTATTCCTGTATACCCATTGAACTACGCGCAAGTACTCTGAAAAATGTAAAAATAAGATAAGGACCTTACAAATACCTTGTTTTATGCATCATTGGTTGCATTGGAGTTGATTGGGTGCGTATTTGAGTCCTTCCTATCAAGTGGTGAGACCTCCATTAATGCATAATGGTCGACTCTTCGTCTCCCATAATGAGGATAGGCCTCTATGGCTCTTAATCGTCCCCATAATGAGGGATAGGATTTCTTGGCCTTTTTATTCATCCCCATAGTGAGGATTTGTTGCATGAGACTTATTATGATTTATTATCCCAGATCCTAAAATGATGCTTATTGTTTAATTTTGATAATTGTCTTGCTTGATATCTCACTAACACATATTGGTATGTATGGTGAGTTGGACTACTAGTTACCGAGGTATTTGTCTTATCATATTGCTTTTTGACAAATCTCTATTTTTATTATATATTCTCATATCTTATTTGGGGTTTTTGTCATAATAATTGAGCTTAAAATGTCTCTTTTGTGATTAATTATGATTAAAGAAGTTTGTATGAATTAAGGTTGAAAAAGGGTAAAAATGTCATATATTTTATGATTTACCTTAATTGATTAATTTTTGGAGTACAAGGTATTACATTTTGGGTTTATTTTATTTACAGATCAATTTGGTGAAAATTATAGAAAGAAACCCAGAATCTTTGGAAAATACAAATTGATGAAGGAAGGAATCAGAGAAAATTGTAGAAAAGGGCCCATAGGTTTGAAAATTATGGTTGGAACTACAAAAGTTTTCAAGTTTTTAATGTAGTCCCTCAACTTGTGTTGGGGGAGCTGAAGGCAAGAGACTTAGAGAGAGTTTAGTGATAGAGAAAGAAGGCCGCGGCGGAGCTCTGAACTTCATCCCTTCATCTTGCCATCTTCTGTCCACCACCGAACTCTCTGTAACCCCCTCCGTAATTATATCTGAAACACGTGATTAAAAATGAAATAGAGACCAATAATAATCAAAATTCATTTACATTCTCATCCTTACCCTCTTAATTAGTAATTAATCTCTTCCATTAATCACTAATTTAGAGCCATTCTTTTAATTTTTCCAATAATTATGGCATATTAATTAAAATTGCCATACAACACATAATTATTCCACTTTAACTCCATGATTATCCTCAATATTATCATTAGCCCTTAATTGAAATTTTGGGGCGTTACACTCTCCACTGCCATCACTCTGTCACCATCTTCCACCGTCATCTTACTCACCTTTGGCAACCTTCAACCTCTACCTTCATCATCTACCTTTATCTCTCTCTCTCACCACCAGACACAACAGCTCCATACTAGCCCTGTAGCAGTGAAGAACTTGAGAACTAGAACCATAGGCGAAGATCAGAGGTGAGTTTTATAGATCAAGAGACCATCTCCGATGGTCGTCCCCTGTTCTACACAAACCTTTACAGGTGATATGCGCGGGTCTTGCTACTGGAATTCAAGCTGTGGCTCCTTCACTATCAAATTGAATTCTCCTCTTTGGTCTTTCACCAAATACAAATCGTGGCTCCTCTATTATGTTTGTGGTTCCAATGAACGCATGTCGTGTGAGTTCATAAAATAAAACTAGGTTTGAAAATGTAGCATAGTAGCTCAACCTAGGTCGTTCTTGTGAGGAGATTAATTTCCAAGTTTCTAAGTAGTAAAGTGATAAAAAGCCTTAAAGTTGTGAGAAATCATTTTGAGAATTTGAGTTTAAAACTATGAAGTAATCTAAGCTAAAACAATATTTTTGTATTTTTCAGTTTTTAAAACAAAGAAGCAAATGGAATTGAATTTAACACTAATAACAAAGTAAATTTAATAAACTAAAATAATGATGAAATGGGATTCCTTTGAGTTGAGGTTTTAGTCTTCCTTGCTTGCCAATAATATGAATTCCATAATGAGTCAAGAGGATGGAACTAAGATACCACTAGCTCCATACTTGCAATAATCATTTAATTCATTCTACCGAAGCAATTAAATGAATACTACCAATTAATAGTGACTCAAGGAGATGAATAACTAACTTCCAATTCTAAATTGTAATTACCATTACAACAATTCAAAATATTCAGCTTAATCATTTAAATCCACTTAACCAAGTTGGAATAAACAATTCAACCTACTCCTAATATGATTCATACAAAGCTTAATTAATCAACTCCTAGCTCAACCACCAAGTTTATTCACTTGGCATAACAATCTAAATCACAATTACATACTTAACCAAGCTACATAATCATGAACTAAAAAGAGAGCTTAAAGGAATTCCATTGAAGTTTAGAAGCTCAAACCATTACGCAACTCAAAGAAATCACCAACACTTTAGCTACTCATGGAAGAAGAGAAGGATGAAGCTTGATGGAAGGAGAAATTAGCCATGGGAATCAAAAACCGAACAACTCTTATTGTTTCTTCATAGCAATTCCCTTCTCCAAGTTGCTGCCCCCCTCTCCTTCTTTTTACTTTTATTCCGTGTTGCTTCTCCAATCTCATTCGCTGCTCTATTTTCAAGTCGCGGCCCCTTTCCCTTTATTCTTCCTTTTCATTAGGTCAATATCATCAACAGCCGCCACACACCTCTCACACACAGCCGACTCCTTTGGTCCAGCTCATCTCAATTCCTTCAATCGGTCCAACCCCTCTTCCTTCGGTCCACCATGACGGCTACCTCCTGCTTCCTTTCTTTTTCATTCCTTTATTCATCTTGTGCTACCCTTTTCACTTAACTCTTTCGGTTTTTCTTTCCCATTGGTTCAACAAAATTTTTAATTCCAACCGGTCAACAATTTCGACTCAGCTCCTTTATTCTTCATTCAACCATTCAACTCAGTCCATAGCCCTTTTCTCATTCGGTTCATCATCTCCAATTCAGTCAAGCTACTTGCTTTTTTTTCTTCATTAATCCCACACGGTCCAGCAGCTATTTCTTTCATTTAATTCGGTCTAGTCCAGCTCTTCTCCTTCTCTTTTCCTTCAAAGCCGCCACTCTCACACCATGGTCCCCACTCCTTTTCTTTCTTCAATGCACTAGATTAAATGAGTTAAAGGTATGTTTGGATAAAAGATAAAAATTTGTTTTGGCATTAGACACAAAATTGCAACCACCAAACAAGGCCCTTACTCATTTAACCTCCTCTTAGAAAAAAAATATGAAAATAAATTCTGTACTTGTGATGTTCCACTTTTGTCCTTCATTAAGCTCCAAAATAACATCTTTGACCTTGACCACTCAAGTTGTGCCACATCATCACCTGCAAAATTAAATTCACAAAGGTAATATCTTTTGTTCACAATTAAAGAATAATGGAAATAACAAATATTAATTAGAAATATAACAATTAAACCACTTTAGTTCCCAAATTATTCTTTCACTAAAATCTCATTTTAATACTTGATTATGCCCAAAATATTTAATTAAGTCCCACAAAAGCCTAAGATTAATTAATAAAAATATATAAATATTGAGCTCTATTAGTTCCATTTGCAATCATTGATTTATCTTTATCCATTGTTAATCTATCAAGTTTAATTGGTGGTTTTCCACAGCTGGGCACTTAATTCATATGGTGGTTGTGTTGCTTCTTGAGGTTGGTTTCATGGGTGTTTATGGCTAGGATTTTCAATCCTTTGTAGCAAGAGGCAATGGCATGAACTTGGAGCTTCAATAGGGGAGTTTTTGCTCTTTCATTTCTCTATTTCTACATTATTATATTTATGATTTCTAGGTTTTAGGATGAATTTTACAATGTTGGACTGATTTATTTTGATGTATTTGGAGATTGGATGTGGCGTGAATCTTTATTGGATACTTGACATTGTATTTAATTAGCTTAATTATCATTTTTTTGTGCTGGTTAGTCATTGAATTGATGATTTTATGAATATTTTGTGCTAATTTCAAGGTCGCTTGGTTAGTGGATTAATATTGTCTTGTGTTTGCATTAGTTAACTGAATATGTGAATTTATTAATCGTATTTAGTATTGGGCTTTAGCTTTATTAATCTTGATTTTTCATATGGGTGACCATTGTTAAATTAAGATTAATGAGAAAATCAAGTGGTAATGCTAGGTGTCTTGGTATTAATTAATCTAAGTCAGACCTGGTCTAAGGGGTGGCCCTTAGAGTCTCTTAAAGCTAGCATGATTAATCTCTCATAATCATTTGAATTGAGGATTTCTTGTGCCATTGCTATGAAGGATTGCTCATTCCATTATTAATCTTCTTGTTTCTCTCATTTCATTAATTCCATCATAATTCCATTTCATATTTTCAAGAAAAATCCTAAAAAGAATTAGTTTAGAACAAGTAAATTTTCGTTTGCAAAAAAGTAGTTGATGTTAAAAAGACCAAATTTTCCCCTTTTTATTGTTTCATGTTAATCATTGCACTTAATTCCTAGGTAATTAATAAAAGGCTTCTCAAGAGATGATCTAGGATTGCACCCTTTATTGCAATCCTTAGTTTAATTTTGAAGAGGTTACCAAAGCACAAAGCTCACGCTTCTTCACTCTTAACATCTTCATGTGATAGCTCTCATGCTATTGTGTCTTTGGGAAGGCTCTAGAGGTTTAATTATTTAGTTGACAATAGTATAGCCTCCTTCTTTTGTTATGTGTGGATTATATTTATATTGTCACGATAGGGCTGATTACTCTGGTTGCCCTATTATACTTTTGATTGAATTATTATTAAAATTGTGTGTAGAAGGCTAGATGCCTCTAGGATTATGCTTATGATTGAGTGGATCCACTTACTTGATAAATGACTTTGGAGAAATTGGAATATATGAGAGAGGATTTATGATCAAGTACCATCCATAAAAAGGTTGTGGTGCTTGTTGAGCTTGTTGGTGAATGTGATATTCTGAGTTTCGATAAGTCCATATTTCAATTGTTGTATCCTTTTTTAACATTGTTTTGTATTCCATTGATTTAGACCAGTTTTATTATCTATGATAACCTTTGAATATTTAGTTTAATTTATTCCTTTTCTATCATAGATTAGAATTTTAAATGGTTTGATTTTTTTTAGCCATGACGATAGGAGTTTTTAATGATTAACTTTGATTCTTTTCTATCATATAGTTAACTCCTGTTTTAATGAGGAGCTCTTTATAACCATGATAATGTTTTTTAATGGTTAGTTAAACTCTTTTCTACCATGATTTTTGTATTGGAATTTGGAGATTAAGTTGAAATCTCTTTTACTATAGTAAACTTTTGTGTATTCTCTTCTCTTTTTTACTATCATAGTAGTGTTAGTTGTTAATAATTGATTTGAGTTAAGTAAACGATATTAGAAGAACCGTTACATGTGAGAATAAATAAAAAGGATATTATTTTGCCTTTACCTCCTCAACACTCTTCCTCCACTTGACCACCAATCCACCACATATTACTATATATCCAACCTCTACCAGCGACACTCCTCCACCATGAACCTCTTCAAACACCATCCTTCTTCGGCGACACCACTTCATCGTCATCTTCGATCCAATGAGTACATCTGATGAGAGTTCTCCAACGACACCGCATTATCATCTTCCTCTTCTTCCCTGCCCATCCTCCTTCAGCTACCATCTCGACGGGCAAAGCAGAAGAAGCTCAAACCTTGGCCACGTTCGCCCATGATGATTTCACATTCACTTCTAGTTTATGATTTAAGATCTGGGTGAAGAAGAAGGAAAGAGACAATGATTGTTTAATTAATTAATTAATCTTAATTTGGAAGGAATTCAAACACGTTACTTGTCTACCCACTTGAGTTTCGCTCCATCCATTTATTCTTCTTAATTAGTCTCCTTCCTCAAACTAATATCGTCGAACTAATTAATTAGCCTTTCTACCTTGCAGCATATATAGCTCATGTGTGTGTGTGTGTGTGTGTGTGTGTGTGTGTGTGTGTTTGGACTTTCTTTCGTGGAGCCTTGTTGGCTTATATCATTCTCCCCTCTTAAAAAAGAGCCATCTTCGATTCTTGAGACCTGCATTATATTTTTCCACATTAGCTTCCCAGCTCTTTTTTTCTTCATATATATGTTGGGCTCCACTTTTGCACCATCGTATCATATGTACAAGACCTATTATTATATACGTATTCAACTTCCCTCCATGTTATTTGAAGAAGTGACTTGGGTGGAGATCCATAAATTATATTCCCTCCGATCTTTAATATAAGATAAATTTAAGTAGTTGATCTTGGTCTAAAATAACATAGTTTTCATATTTGACATTCTTTTCCTAATTTGTCCCTATTGATGCTTCTTCAATAATAATCAAGAAGGAGAGGTAAGGAAGTAATTAAGGAAGATGACCAAAGGTGTTTTAGAAAATACATGTCATATTAACTAATTTAACTAATTTTCTTAATCTAATCAAATTAGATAAATATATCTTATATTTAGGACCGGAGGAAGCATACGCTTCCCTTTGATTTGTCACACCATCATAATAAACAAGGCAAGGTAGTAGAATACACTCCTAATGATATAATCTAAAATAATGAAAAGGAATCGTATAAAGAGGAAAGCCATGTATCCAGTATGTGTGTGTGTGTATATATCCTCCTATAAAAAGAGTACAGTACACTAAAAGATCCTACACAACACAACAAACTTTTTGCACAGATATCTTGATCCTTCATTTAACTTTAATTACCTAGCAGGTAAAGCAATTAAACCTTTCTTCATATATAATTAAAACTCTATATGTGTGTGTATATGCAAATATTAAAAAAAAAAACAAATGAATCGGAAGAATTACACAATCTCCTCCAAGCTCAATCTTAAAACTGATGGGTTTTCCCTTTTGGTGATGATGATAGGGACTCTAAGATCCATCTGTTGCTGTTGCTACTACCAGAGCTTCCATTATTATTATTATAAACATTATTACTACGATTAATGTCTTTGTTATTAATGAAAGATGTTATTGCAGCCGCCACAGCAACCCTAAACTTAGGATCTGAAGCAATCGCAGACACACTATGATGATGATGATCCCCAGAAAAAGAAGTGGGGAAAATATTATTATTGGTGAAGGGTGTCGTGTTTGGGGGCCAAGAAAATGTGGGTGGTGAAGAAGATGAAGATGAGGTTAGATCGAGGACGAGTCCTTTCGAAGGGTCGATATTATTATGATTAGGGTTTGATGACGATGATGGGAGGAAGGTGGTGTTGGTGTTGTTGTAATGAGCTGCATAAGCAGTGGAAGCCATGGCTGTTGCACCTACAGGAAGAGGATGGTTGTGTGTTCCTTCGTATGTTGTGATTAGTATCGACATGTCCTCTAAGCATCTCTGCACCTGAAACATGTATAAATTCACATGAATGAATTATCACATTCAAATTATAATAGAAAATATATAAAATTGTTGTCAAAGAGTAATAAATAAAGAATAGTAAAAATTGAACATTGAACATAATAGCCTAAGCGACCTAACAATTTTGGGTGTGTGTGTGTAATGACATTATTTAAGGGAAGATTGCTGAGAAATTCCCTATTGCAAAACTTATTATCTAAAGGTACAAAAGGACCTAGACCATTGAGCGGTTGCATCTCTTTCTTAACTGTGTGCAACATATTTTCAACTATATGCATGTGTCTTTCATTTTACATATAATTAGGATTAGATATAGGTTACATATAATTAAAGAAGTGTTGCATTGAAGATGGGTTGCATTTGAATTCTTGAACAAATTTTAGGTACCTTTTATGCAATAAATTTTGTAATAGGCGATCTTTTAGCAGTTTTTTTTAGTAATTGTATTCAAATGCCCAACAAGTATATGAGACATTAGATTGACACAGCATAACTATTCTTTCAATTGTGCAAGCATGAATTATATATAGAAAAAGAATGAAACCATGAGCCAGTTTTCTTCAAAATTGTAAAGAAAAAAAAGTTTAACTACACTTGATATGTTGGAAAAATTAAGTTACTCATGAAGGTTTTGTTAAAAAATTTAACTTTTTTATAAGCTATTCCAAATAGCTTATCAAAATAGGCCTTTTTCGAACACACCCCTTATATGTTTGGTTAAATTATGTCAACAATTTGCTGATGTTTTTTCTAACTAAACCGTTTTTTTATATGATTTTGAACGAAAAGATCATAAAATTTTGAATTTGAACAAATGAATGCTACTTCCGGTCTTTAATATTAAATCTACTTAATTAATTTGGGTAGATCAAGAAAATTAATTAAATTAGTTATTTTTCTAAAATGTGTGTTGGTTTTACTAAAATATCCTCTTAAATCATTTGATTGAAATTAACTATGAATGCAAACTCTCTTAATGATATAGGGGATAAATTAGATTAAAGTCTTATATTTATAAACCAAATCTAACCCCAACTAATTCTTATATTAAGGATTAAAGCTACTATTAGTTAATCGATAGTACCTGTTTTCTTACAGGACAGCCAGGGGCAACAGTGCAACGATAATAGGCACGAGGGCATGGATTCCCTTTGGAAATCTTTTGTCCATATTTTCTCCACTGACACCCATCATTCATCTGCATAATCATCAACGCACAAGTTCTCCTCACTTTATTTTAGTCACTTTTCATATCACAACTCTTTGAGAAACAAAATATCTTGCGTGTATATATACACACACCACATACATGAAATATCTCTAACTGTACATAGATCATGTGATCGACTTGGGAAAGATAAATATAACAGTTAAACTCCACTTGTTAAGAAGAACCGGCCATCACTATATTTATCTTTTTCTCAAAAACTGTGATTTAGTATACTATTCTTTAATGTTGTATTTGTTATGAGATTTTGAAGAGGAGAGAAAGATAATTGCTCCTCCCCCCAAGTTTTGACTCAAAATTTTATTAGCAAGGAGGGGACCTTTCTATCCTTATAATAATATTAAATTCTTAAATTACCCTTAAAATCTTTCTTATACCATTCCTTTCATCATTTAAATCCCTTACTTCAACGTTAATTGTTTATTTAAAATCTTGACTGTATTGCCTTAAAAATAGTCATCCGATTTTTATCGATAATATAACTCAATTAAATCAAAGAAATATATCGTTATACCTCAAAACACTTTTAAAAAAAAAAAAACAGAGGCGAAAAATCCCTTTGTTTTGTCTTGAGGAAAGCACATATTAGTCCCAGTCCCTTTCTATTAAGGTGCCCCCATTTTCTTTAGGAAATAACTAAAATGAACTCTTTTTCTATCAGTAATAGAGAGATAGATATAACAGTAAACTTCATCTATTAACTAATAAGAGCTGCCACTATAATTATTTCTTTTGAGGTGTCCGGGATTTTAAATTTGAGTTAAAAAAATGCACTATTATTGTATATAGTATACGCATATAAGGCGAAACAATGTGAATGTGTATAAATGAATTACATGTATAGATAGAGTATATACTTACAGTGGCAGCTTCACATCTTGCTCTAACAGAAACCCTAGCCTTCTTATTTGGAGGTGATGAAGAAGCAACATGGCCTGCATTATTAGTGTTTATACCGGGCGAATCATGATGATGAATAGTCTGAGGTATTTTGTTTTGCACTGATGATAATAATGTCCCAAAACTTGTCAATTCTTGTAATAATTCCTTATTATTCTTAGACTCTTCTAGTTGATGATCTTGGTCTGCTTCACTTGTACTACTTGTCTCTAACCTCAGAGATAATCCCAGTCCAATCTTCTTCATATGATCATCCTCGCTATTGTTTTCAAGTGAGAGAGAGATCTGAGGCTCCTAAAACATATTATTCCAAATTAAGATGAAGAACAAATATAATGTATATAAAAAATATTAATTAATTATCAAACATAGTATTTCATCTAGTTCTAAAATATAGCAGTTGGTAGTTATTGGTTAAGGGTTTGCTTTGGTCCTAAATGTAATTCTTCAATCCACTTTTATCTCACAAAAGTTATAATTCCTTTTAGAAATAATTCTATTAATTGCATGTTAATTACTAATGGGGATTTTCATCAATGTGGGCAGTTTCCAATTTTAATGGTTAATGGGGTATTTTAGGAAAATGAATACATATTTATTACAAATAACTAACTTAGCTACTTTTTTTAATCTCTGTAAAATTAGTTATACGACTTCTAAATTTAAGATTGGAGGAGTATATTTACATAAATTGGACAATTAATATTTTAGTTATTAAATTGAATTATACCTTGTGTTTATTTCTGTCGTTCTGCTGGATGACTGCGAATTTCATCTGAAGATCGTACAAGTCTTTCATGGTTCGTTCCACCACTTTCCTTAAAACTTCATTTTCTTCTTTCATGCGATCTGTCTCCACTTGCAACAAACTTAACTCCTATCATTATTCCATAAAAACAAACCATAATTAAAACTATGCCCTTTAATTAAAACATATGCAATTAAACGGCATCTTACTTAAAATTAAAGCATGAGCTTAACCTAAACACCGGTGATATCTGGTCAAGCTCGCTCTTGTCTGAGTTAGATAAATAACAAGCCTTATCCCACTGGCTGTAAATCACGTGATTTACCAACATGCTCTGTTAACAACTAAGTATTTAGATATATTGTTAACTAAAATATCGTCTCGTTTAATAACCAACGGTCATAGATTTTGGATTGACAGTGAGATCTCGATCGATCTATTATTGCATAATACCCAAAAGATGGAGTGTATCGATGAGGTTTTCTTATGTGCAATAAAGAAAGAAAGAAGTGAGTGTACCTCTCTTGCTTTAGTGTTCTCTACCATTGATCCATTATTATCTTCTTTTTCTATCTGATCTCCTGCCGCCATGGCGGCTTCATGAGGAGCTTCTTCTTCTTCTTTGTCAACCTTCGCTGCTCTCGCCATTTCTTCCTTATCATCATCATCTTCTTCTTCTTCTACCTTGTGATCTGCTTCTTCGGGTTCAGACGTTTGATGAACAATCTTCAAAGAGAGATCCATTTTCTGCGTCTTTTTGTCTCCTTCCTCCTCTGATCTACCCATTTAATTCTTGCAGAATCTGTCTGATGATCTATATATCTTTTGTATATCCCTTGTGTTGTGTGACATATATATATATATATAATATAAATTCCACTTCTGAGGCCGCACCAAAGTCAAATCCTTCGTCTCATAAACACGTATTCTTCGTTTTGGACACATTGGGACGCATCTTAAGTTTGACTTTAATTAATTTAACTTTTTAACTGTCAATTTTTAATCTATCTACAATATATTTTATTCAACTTTAGATCTTTAAGTTATTTTTTTTTCAATAATTTATGTTGTAAGATGTAAATATAGGGTCTGTGGGCACCGGCGGCTTCGTTTTTAATTTATATAATTCATTGATTGAAGCCTTCTCATGCATGGACCAAATTAATTAATTAAAGTAAAATTATATTTACTATTAACGTAACCTTAGATGCTTCCTAGCTAGCGACGCTTCATTATAGCCAATTAAATTTTTCTTAATAATGGGTCATAGACCTTGTATTATTGTACTTGCTAATTTAGTTAGAAAAGCAAAACGCTTTTCAAATCTCTCTCTCTCTCTCTCTCTCTCTCTCTCTCTCTCTCTCTCTCTCTCTCTCTCTCTCTCTCTCTCTCTCTCTCTCTCTCTCTCTCTCTGTATTTCCCTTTCATATTTAATTTTGAACGATTTAAACTTAATATTTATATTTATATATATAGAATTTAGATATCAAAACTCAAAATTAAATTTAATTAGGATATTTAAATAAATTAAATTTGCAAGAAAAATATAAAGTATAGAAGTAAAAAATGAGAAAAGTCTTCTGTACCAGTGGCTGTGGCTACGCTTATAGGGATAATACATGGACTCTACCTATATTGGGTCAGGGGTTATAGGAAAATTTGCCTATTTTCTGATTGTGTGGAGGCTATTAATCTGGCTACTCGAGATTGTGATAACAACCATCTTTTTAAAGATATTGTCGATGAAGTTAAATTACTCTTTTGCAGAGATTGACATATTGTAAACAGTCATCTCTATAGGGAAAATAATGGTTTAGCTGATTATCTTGCTAGGATGTCTCATAGTCTGACAGAGTATTTTTGCATCTTTGATCAACAACCACCGTCTACTCAGGAGGCGGTCATTGATGAAGGATCCTAGCCTTTTGATTGCTACGTTGTATGCTCTATTATTGAGCCAATAGACTCTGTATTATTCAAAAAAAAAAAAAAAAAGAGAAAAGTCAATTTATACTACCCGAAAAAGTAAGGTGCAGCAAACAAACTACAGCTGTTTGACATTAATTATATATCGGTTAGTAGTAAATTAATGTGTACGTGATTTTGAATTTGAAAATACTTTTAAAAAATTGTTGATAATTATATACCAAACAAATAGGTCTGGCGAATATTAAAAAAAAAAATTGAGAGTTGATATATGATTAGATTGAATGGCATGAAACTCAACATATATCCCTTGAATAAGGTTTCAACATTAAAATTTTTTTGACCTTCTTCAAATTGAAATCTTACCGAAGAGGGGGAAAATACTACTTCTTGCCTCAAATACATGGGTTGGGTTTCTCTTATTGTCTTTTTTCTCATTTTCTTCCATCATCTCATATCCACCGTTAGATTAAAGCAATATATGGTTTAGATTCAATATTTTATAAAATTATTTTTATAAACATAAATAAGTAAATTTAAACTTTTAAAATCTGATCTATACCCTTCAAAATTGCAATCCATAAAAAATAAATAAATTTTAATTTACAAAATATTATAATAATAATTTTATAAAACATTAAATCTAAGCCATCCATTTCATGATCTGAGGATGGAGATGAGATGATGAGAAGATAATGAGAAAGAGGATAATGAGAGTATCCTCTTCCCAAATACTATAATAGCCCGTTTGGTTCACAAAATCAGAGAAAATATAATGCAATGAAATGGAATATAATGTAATGATGATTACATGAACTTATTTGATTTGTCATTAAAGAAAGATGATACAAAGATATAAAAACATTTAGTTGGATTACAATGAATCTTGAGAATATATGAGAATAATATAGTAAGAGGTTAGTATGATTACAAGATGACAATGTTATCTTTTCAATATGATTACAAGAGGTTAGAATCCTCATTTATTAGTCCTAGCATTAGCTGTGTAACAAATTATAATCCTCTTTATATTATATAAACCAACCAAATATTGCAATTCGTCAGTTACATCATGATTAAATGTAATTCTCTCCTAAAGAATCAAACCAAACTGACCATAAGGTTTTTCCCCCAACTGTATGGTATCCATATCTATTTTTAGTTCTCTACACTTACCAATAAAATTGGTTAATGTCAGTTAAGTTCATTGAACAACATGCAAAACTTTTGTTTTTTATATTCACCACTAATTAATAAACTAGCAGTAAGTCATTTTTTTTCAATTTGATTTCATCCAAAATATAATTAAGTGCATTATGAAAATATCTAAAGCACTTAATATTTTTTATTTTTGTTTCTATACAATTAAATTTTATGAGTAATTAATTAGACAGGGTTTACCTAAAACAAAATAGACAAAAACTTAGGTCCATTTACTTATATCTATCAAGTCGAATTTTCCTATCAAACATTTTAATCAATGATTTTTATTATTAATGATATTTTAACATAATTTTAAAATTTTCTCCTTATGAATTTTTGTTATTAGAAAAATAAATCACGTGCTAAGTTTTAACTGGAGAATTGGACTTAATGGAGTAGAAGTAAATGTGCCTATGTTTTATCTTTAAAAAAATTATAAACCCTTTTCCTTTTTTAATGATATGACTTTCTTTTAATTAGTACATTATTTTTTGCAATGCGATAATTAATTCCGATTTTTTTTGCCAATAAATCCGATTTAAATTATATACCCGTCTCCGCCCATATATCCGCATAGGTCAACCTGATATCTTATGGTTTGTTCCAACTTCAAACAGAAAAAAGAAATGTATTTAATGGTTCGTGAAGAAACGTGCCCTAATAAAGATACTTCCTCCTGCTTACCAAGTCAAAACAGTTATTTAACTTTGGGAGAATGTGTATCTACCGCCTTAAAATAATTTTTTAAATATATCTAATATTTTAAAATATTTTGTAGTACATTTAGGTATGTGAAATGCTTTTCTATGTGCCACCCTTATCCTAAAATATTTTTTTGTATAAATTTTATATTTAACAATTTAAGTAATTTATGATATTGAATATATCTGAAAAATACTTTAAAATGTGGGATTTGTAAAAAAATTAATTTATATACTAAAATACTAAATGGACGTAAAAAAAAAAGCTTTAACTTAGGTACTAAATACACTTTAACTTTTTGTTTTTTTGTTTAGCCTCTTTAGAATTCGGTCCTATAATACTATGACACGCAAGATATGGTTACCCACTAGGCCACTAGGCCACTTGGGTTCACCAATTCTGTATTTGCCTATTTGGGGAGGTGACATTTAGTTTAACAATGTTATTATCCTCTTGTGCTATTTATATTTCACTTATAACATCTTAAAATTTAATAATTTTTAATTTTATCCCATTTTAATATACAATATATCTTATGAGAATAAAGCCTACATAATAATAAATAAAGGTTAAAAATATATATTTTTGTGAAAAAAATTAATGATATGACTTATTAAAAATATTATAAACTTGCTAGCTCATGGTATGACTTGAATGAATAATGATAGTTCCTAGCTCAAAAGTTGAAAATAATTATTTATGATGAAAATTCGAAACTTCATCTTGTATCGATTTTCATGGTTCAATTCAATCGGTTAGACCTATGATCGAATCAATATCATGATAATTAAATAAAAAATAATTATATGTATATAATAACATATAAGAAATAAATCCATAATAAATTTAATTGTCAAATAAAAACACTACAATATACAAAGTTTTCAATGAAATAACATCACATAGGACATAGCTACAAATGGTCTCATAATATATTGGGCTTTTCTGTGGTAAGGTTATAATATTTTATTTTCATAGGTTTTTTATTTGTTTTTTCCAATCCTTTTTCAGTCAAATCCAAAATTCGTCAGGTTTTCTCTAAAAGCTGTTCTAGTTATTGGTATAATTCTTAGTTTCCACTCAATGATACATCTGGTCCTAATTATAAGATAAAATTGATTTTTTTAGAAAAATTAAAGAAGCTAATTAAATTACTTTAGAATATTTTTATTTTTATTTTTTCTTCAAACTAATTAGTTTGACTAATAAATTAATATATAATTTAAAGATACACAACATATGATATGATTAAGTAACTTATTTAGCTTTTTTAATTTCTCCAAAAAAAGTCAAATTTATCTTATAATTAGGATCGGAGGTAGTAGCTTAACTTGGATCCTCATGGCTCAACCGTAAAAACAATATTCTGATTCAAAGTATCATTGATCCTATGTGCATTTCCCCAATTAGCTACTGAAAAATATTTAGTTGTGTTGTTTAAACTCGTTTGACCTCTCCCTTGTCTTCTATGTCCATTGCGTGTCCGTCAACCTAGAATATTTTTGTAGGTGTGCTTAGCATCTTAATTAAATTATTTTTTGATATATTCAACATCCTGAAGTATTTTTTTCAAATATATTCAACGCCCTCAATTACCTAAATTATTAAGTGCAAAATTGCAACAACAAAAAAAGTAATTAAAGGGTGATTGAGGGCGCTAACCAAAGACTTCAGTACATTAGATGAACATGAAAAAAATGTTTCCGGATGATAGATGCACCTTAACTTTTTTTATTTTAAAAAATAACCGAACCATTATAATGGTCAAGCAAATTTATGCCAGAATCATATACTAGATGCTTCAAATTCAAATCTAGCAATTTACTAAAAAAGCAAATCTGACATTGGTTGGCAAACAATTTAGAAATTTAGAAACACTAAAAAAGAGGGGGGGGGGGGATCACATATTTGCATGAAAAGCCGATAGAAGTAGAACAATTAATATTCAAATGGAATGGAACAGTGGAAGTTTCACATCACCTGGTCAGTCTCCAAACTTCAATTTTTTAATTTAAAAACTTTGATTTAATTATCCCAAAATTTCCGGCAACATGCATCCATTTATTTTATTCACAGATGATGAAGTCTTTATGGCTGTATTTAATATTGACTCACTGAGATTTCTTCAATAAACTTATTAATTAGTACCAGAGATAATATTCTTGTTTAATTATAAATATTAATGCAGCCTGGGTGTTTGAACTAACTATAGATATTAAAATTTATAACTCCTATACGATATATATATAGACACAAACATAAAGCTCAAAATATATTTTATACCAATAATGCAAGTTTCTAAATCTTACTTGAATTATATAATTATTATGTCGTTTTATTATCAGAACATTTGAGTGAAAGGATATGACCACTTGGGAGCACATTCTATGTTCGCATGGCAAAAAAAATTATTATTTTAATAGATAAAAAATTTAAAATAAAAATAATATCTCAAATGTCAAATTTTCAAAAAAAAAAGATATTTTAGAAATTATAAATTAGAAACTTTAAACTTAGATCATTAAAAAAGATTTTGAATGTAACAGTATAGATCTGATGATCACATCATGCTCATCTCACTGTTTTCATCAAAAGAAATTGGTGTAATAGCTATGTAGTGTCTCTTTTATTAGTATAAATCACACTAAAAATATTAATTTTTATAAATCATATAAAATTTTCTCTTTCTTGTATTTTTTTCCTAGCATTGTAGTATTATATATAGCCTGTTATGAACTTCTAATACAAATTTACTCAATTCAAATCCATCAAGGAGAGGTAAAATAGAAAATGTCTACGTGACATTAACATAATAAAATAATCTCCTTGGTCTTAAATATAAGACCTAGATGATTTTTTTTAGTGAGATTAAAAAAGCTAAATAAGTTGCTTAATCATATTATATAGTGTGTATTATTATATTATATATTAATTTATAAATTAGGAAAAATAATTTAGAGGAAAAAAGATAAATATGAATATTTTAAAGTAATTTAATTAATTTTTGTAATATCTCTAAAAAAAATTAACTGGATTTTATATTTATAACCGGAGGTAGTATATAACAATATCACCAAGTTACATATTTTACCATCAATTTTAATTAAGTTGCGAATTAACACATAACAATCTCTAATTAATTCAGTGATCATATATAACGTGTCAAAGTGTATATACTCCATTCGGTCCTAAATATAAGACAAAGTTAATTTTTTTGGAGAGATCAAATAAGCTAATTAAATTACTTTAGAATATTTTTATTTTTATTTTTTTCTCAAAACTAATTAGTTTGACTAATAAACTAATATATAATTAAAGAATACACAACATATGATATAATTAAGTACCTTATTTAGATTCCTTAATCTCTTCAAAAAAAGTCAACTCTATCTTATATTTAAAACCAGAGGGAGTATATACACATAAGTTAATCATAGGCCTACAATAAGATCGATGAGAGAAATATAAAATGAATATCAAATAATTAATTAAGTCTCTCTATCTTATTGTGATAACAAAATTTGTCATTTGATGATTACTACTACAGAAATAACGGTACATGCTAGCTATATATACTCAGTTCCGAATCGTAATATATGTTGAGAGTATATATAACAGTTACTTGTTAATAATCGTAACTCTTAAGGTACTACTTGGCTACCAAGTGACTCTTAAGGCGCTACTTGACCCTCAGGTGGTGTGCTCAAGTCCTTGGGGAGGCGACTCTTGGAGAAATTGGAGTACCCAAGAGGAAAATCCCTAAACCGTCGGGATTCCCTAAGCCGTCGGGCAGATTTATGTAACAGCCCAGGACCACACATAGCACCCGCGGTTGACTGAGACTACACACAATACCCGATAGGATTTGTCCCCCCCAGCCTAACGGCTTAGGGATTTTCCTCTTGGGTACTCCTAATTTCCCCAAGAGTGGCCTCCCCAAAGATCGAACCTTGGACCTGATGGATAAGTCCAAAGTCTAAGAACTCCTTGGTAACCAAGCGCGTTATAGCGCACTTAGCTACTAAGGATCACATAAGGTTTGTACTTAACCCTCACATACTTAACGGTTTTTTATGAAGAATCATAATATATTGTCAAATAACTTTTTTTTTTATATAAAATCTTACCTCCTTATATTTGACATTTTTCAGAATCCCGCCTTCTTATACTTCACAGTTATTATTTTTAACTGTTAAATAATCTTAAAGGATATATAATGGTCCTTTATGAAAAACAGTCAAGTATTATAAAATAATTTTTTTAGAATCTCGCCTTCTTATATATGACGGTTTTCATGGATAAACTTTAAGTATTCTTAAAGAATACATAATAGTTCTTTGTCTTAAAGAATACATAATAGTTCTTTGTCAAGAACTATCAAGTGTTGTCAAATAATTTTTTTTTTTCAAAATCCTACTTCCTTAAGATATTAATAGATATTACATATTAGATTAGTATCTTAACATATTATATTTATCTTAAAAGTATAAATATAAGATATTCTGTATAATTATATCTTGACATATTGTATTTATCTTAAAAATATAAATCTAAGATATTATATATAATTATATCTTAACATATTATAGTTATAATCATACTTTACAATCAATTATAATAACCGTTATGTATTTGTTTTTACTTATATAATGTTGGAAGAAGAATTGTTTGTAAGTATTACATGACGGTCGTTTCATTAGAATTATTATATTTATCACTAAATAAATTACAATTATAAACTACAACCGTTGTTTTCGTGTTTTAGCGAATTCCGCCTCTCAATACATGACGATACACATATTTAACCTTTATATTTTAGCGTTATATATTCTTGCGGGATCTTTGCCTCGACAGACATGACGTTAATTATTAATTGTAATCGTTATTTATTAAGCATTATATATGCGCGAATCTATAATAGTCACTACTACAAAAAAGCACTTTTAACATCACATTAACGTCCATTTTTAAAAAGACGGAAGTTAAAAAGGAGGCGGTGGCATTTTTGAAATTTTGGCTTATCTTTTGACAATTGTTTTTCAAAAACAGTCCTTGAAAGTGACTTTCAACGACTGTTTTGAAAACAATGTTGAAAACAGCCCAGATCTATTTTAATCTCAATCATGTCTCCTCTCCTAGTCTTGCCTCTTCCTCTCAGATCCATCTCTAAGCCCTAGTCCAACCTCCAATCACATCATCTGGCCCCTCCAACCCCAGACATGACCTCCAGCCTATTCTTTGACCCAATCGCGACCTTCACCCTCCTCTCTGCCAGCATTATCACAAACCATCTCCTCCTCGGCCTCACTCTGATAATCAGGAACATGCTTAGTCCATGCTCAAAAGTATGATGTGTGTGGATCTTTAGCACTTCCAGTCTTTGAGCAAAGTAGCAACATTTGCTTAGGTGTTATTGAGGTGGCAATGACAGCCCAAAAGATTAAGTATTTGCCTGAGCCTGAGAGTTTTTGCAAAGCATTTGAGGTTTTTTTCCTTGCCTTTTTATATTTAATTTTGTTTGGTTATCATTTTTGGAAGTTGAATTGCAATTATATTTGGGGTTTACTTCCTAAAACGAAAATTTTGAAATTTTTTTTGAATGTTGCCCATTGAAAATTTTTTTCAAAAAATCGAGTTTTGATCTAAAACTCTAGTTCTCCAAGTATTGCAAGATTCTGAAGAAGTCACTGGATAAAACTCACGGGAGTTTAAATGCCAACTCGAGTTCATCTTAGACCAAAACTCGAGTTCTATCCAAAAATTCGAGTTCTGTACAAGATTTTTTTTACAAAAAATAGAGGGTTACAACGAGTGTTTTGCAAAAACAATCGTTGTAAGCGACATATTACAACTGTTTTTCTAAAAACAGTCATTGTAAGTCTCTGACAACGACTGTTTTGAAACGGTCGTCTATTTTAAAACTTTTAACGACACTCACATGCATGTTATCCTGAAAACGGTCGTCTAAATAACATAAAAATGGACATTAAAAGTCGTTGCTGTAGTAGTGAGTGGATGAGGCCTTCTTTTCTTCTAAATGTATCTTGATGAAATAATTAAAGGCTAAATTACACAAAAGTTTTCTTAACTTTGAACTATACGTTCACACAACTTCTTAACTTTTATAACTTAATAATAAATCTCATTGAGCTTTCAAGTCTTTGCGAGTAACCCTGAGTTATCAATTATTCACTCCGTAAATTTTATTGATGTGCGCATATAACTACCTCATATTGTGATTGATAGGTAGATATTCCCCTAAATTGTAAATTATGTGTAAACAAGTGATGTACAAAATTAAGTCAACACAATTTTGTGATTCCGATTGATCGACCATACCAAAAAAGAAAACAGTAAGAGATTATAACATAATAGTCCATATATATGGACGACCCATTTCTTTATATTGCCAAAGAAATTTTTTTTTTTTTGGATATTATTATTCTTTATCTGGTTAAGGGTTTGTGGCTATCCTTCCCAATACAAATGTCTCATATAAGGCTCGAACTCGAAACTTAGAGGTATATAGGGCGGTGCATTTCCAGGGAGGAAAAAAAGACAAAATCAAGTTCATCATTTTCACAAAACTTTAGGTGGCGTGTGTGTTCTTTTTACAAAAAATATTCTCTTTTAACTTTATAAATTTACACACATGCGCATATATATATATATATATATATATATATATATATATATATATATATATATATATATATATATATATATATATATATATATATATATATATATAAAGAATAGTTTGGAATGATACGGTTTAATTAACGAAAAATCCAATTGAATTAATGATGTATACTTGACTTTGATCATTAATTAGTCGTCATTTGAGTCTTATTTCTATGAAAGCCAGTCACATACGTAAACAAAAGTATTAATCAGTTAGGAGTAATTTTCATGTCATAATAATTTAAGAGAGTAATTTTAAAATATCATCTAAAATTAATTCAAGAAATATAACGGAGTATGAATTCATGTAAACATTATTTTCCGTTCAATTATTGTTTTTGTCAACCTCGTGGTAGAATCCGAGCAGAACTTGGAGCTAAGTTTGAAATTTTCATTTAGTAAAAAAAAAATTACGTTAACACTCCACTTCTCCTATGCTTTAAATAATTTTTTATTTCTTTTTATATTTTTTTGTTGGCTAAAGTATACTTTTAGTTCTTTAAGTTTATATAAGGTATATTTTTTGTCTCTTAACTTTATAAAGAATATTTTTAGTCTTATAATTCTAACACCGTTGATGTTGTTAATAGAAAACACTGGTGTAGTAAACTCAAGTGATGATTGTATAAACTTAAGTTATGACTATATAATTAAATGCTATTAATCTTATGTTTAAATATGTGTAAATTAAAAAATATCTAAAATCCTAATGAAGCAGTGAATATCAAAACCTCTATTGTATTAAAAAATTTTGGTAAATAATATAAATATATTAGTTTAATAATCTAAATATCAAAATTTCAATTTCATTCGTAGCGATTTATCGGTTTATTTTAGTTTAATAATATAAATATATTGTATTACAAAATTAAAACTTAAATATGCTTTGTCAACTACACAGTCATCACATGAGTTTGTTATGTCAACATTTTCCATTAATAACATTAGTAGTATTAGAAATATAAAATTAAAAGTATACTTTATAAAGTTCCGGGGCTAAAATTATACCTCATATAAAATTTAAAAAACTAAAAATATACTTTAACCTTTTTCATTCTTATGCATTATGCTTTCCAAAACATTGATTCTCATAGTTTTATAATGACCTGGATAAGACTTTAGACTGATGTGTTTGCGCGTAAAGAGAAAAATTAAAATTTATTAAGAATATGGAGACCAAAACTAAAGCCAATTAAAAGCAGAGAGATCTTTAGTGTCTTTAACCCTATAAAGCTAAGGCAACTTAAATACGTGATAGAAGGGGGAAAAATAACTTTGATTGATATAATTGATTTTGAGTGGATAAATCAATTTTCAATATTTGAATTCATTGTTTGGCCAAAAAAAAAAATATTTGAATTCATTCTCTATTTCTCACTTTTAAATCTGAGTTCATTAATTTGAAATGAATTAAGTAAGATTAATTCATCTAATTTCAATAAATATATGAACCTAATTAAACTTATAAAATTTGTGAACGTTACTTAAGAGATGTATCAAGTTTAAGAGTGGAAATCAAATTTTATTATTGAAAACCAATTTTCATCTTTTTTGTGGTACAAATTAAAATGTTGGAAATCGAATTTTGTTGTTGAAAATAATTTCTCCACTCAAAATTGATTTTTTTAGTCAAAATTGATTTTTTAATCCTTTGCCACATATTTAAATTGTTCTTTTTATTTAAATCTTTATACATTAAATGAGTTTTGATTTTACATTGTAGTCCCTACATGTAAGATACTTTAGCCCTAGTCAGTAACCCCGTCAGCCTCTTTAACGGTGTTAATACCACGTCAACAAAATTAACACCGTTAAACTCATATCCAAGGGACTAATATTTTAGATGGTTTAAAATATAAGGAAAACATATAAAAACTAAAATTAAAGGCATATCCAAGTCTTGAAGGAGTAGGTATGATTTAAGCTACTGGTGTTTGATGCGTTTTAAAGTAGTAATTATTAGGAAAAAAAAAGGTTTTAAAATACATAAAGAGTTGAAATGAGATTTTTATTTCTTCTAATAACTTCTTATAAGTTGACCAATAATTTAATTTTCGATTGCTTGAGGAGATTGATACCTTTAGGTGCGGCGTTCACATGGCCTACCCTAAAATAAGAGACCTCTTCTTAAATAAATTAAGGGTCCTTTGTTTGGCACAAAATTCACTTTATTTAAATCCATCTCTATATATACTCTTGTGATCTCTAATATCATAACTAAATAAAAGATTTATTTGATTTTTTTTATCAAAATACTGCACACAGTAAAATAATTACTTAAATCTTATGTGTGGAAAGCATATACAGAAATACTGCATTAGAAATTGTTTAGGTCAAAAACGATTTTGCTTTTATGAAAAACGTGTTCAGGCCGAGAACAGTTTCACCTTTTCTACCTTAAGCCACATCACCTTATTATATTCTTTTATTGAAAAACTGAAACCATTCAAAAGTTTGAAGATTTCACCTTTTCTCTCAAGTTGTATTCAGCAAAATTCCCCAATTCTGGCAATATTCTTGCACGTCATCCATCACTTGAACCTACATCCGATCACACAAGTCTTCGTTTGAGATTTTTCACTAATTTCAATCAAGTTTTAATAAAACCTTAGTACAACAGCTTGACCAAATCTCGTCACTTTAACCATAGTCCCTTCACATGGAACAAAAATTTTCCTTCAAGGCTCCCACCTTTTTTTTGGACAAATTCAAGGCTCCCACTAATCGTAAGTAATTTTCAATTTACAGAGAGTTAAGATGGTATAGTGATTAATTATATACCCAACGCGACGCACAGGGTATTTGCTTGCTGTTATGTCAAAGTTAATTTGTTTTATTTCAAATGGTGAGCACAAGTTTTATATTCAGTCATTAATTTTTTATACGTTGACTTTCTTTTCAGCATAGATGTAGACACATAGTTAATTTTCTTACCGAATTAATAGTTGTTAAATTTTTTTATAAAAAGATTATATACACACACAGAAAAAAATGTTCTTATATATAAGTAGCTTATGGTTTTGTTGCAAGCTACTCTCTCCGGTCTATATCACTTAGTTCTATATGCCCCAACTATGTTTATTTTGTTTCTAAATCTAAGACTTAAAATAATTTATTTTTCAAATTTTTAATTTTTTAATATTTGTTTCTCCTCCAAGCCAATACTCACTCCCCACAGCCGAAAAACCCATCGTGTCTTTAATTGATCATTCATATTCAAGCTTAAACTTTAACATTTTTATAACGCCTAGTTTGAAGCCCATAATTTAGTAACAATTTGATTTTGGGTTAGGACTTATTGTGCCCATTAGGCCATCAGAAGTTGAACCATAGATCCATCTACATCAAGGCCTAGCCAAATCTGCTTATTAAGGAATCCATTCATCAACCTGCATATCTCTTTGAACTCACCAAAGTGGTTCTTTCAGCACTCTTTTTTTTTTTTTTTTTGTGAATCAAAGCAAAATAAGGTTCATGAATCCAGACCGGGCACTGAACAAGTCAAGGTACTAAGTTAAGGATCAGTGGGTCAAATCGGGGCCAAACCAATGAGAAATTGAAAATTTTAAGCTTATTAATATGAAATTCTAAAGAAATTTTTTAAAATATTTTTTTTAAATAGTGACCCGGACTAGAAGCCGAACTGGACCAGTTTACTAGCCGGTTCGCTTATTTCTAGGCTGGACCGGCGTATTTGATCCGGGTTCATGAACACTAAAGCAAAATGATATTGGAAAAAAGATTAAAAAAAAATACCACTTGAACTTCGAAATCCCAAATTGATTCTGTTGATAATAAGAGTAATGAAATTGACAAAAATAGTATAACAATTGACAACTCAAATTTTTGGGAAATAAATAATTTATGATCTTAAAGTTCAAGTGGTATTTATTTATCTTTTTTCCAATGATATTTATATAGCTAGAGTTATTACAGATCATAGCTATTCATCGAAAAGGAAGAGAACTAGCTAGGAACTTAAAACTAGACATTGCAATAACATCATAAGTAACAACATTAAAAGATCTAAGGGAAAAAAGGATATCCTGGGTGGTTTGTGATTGTAGAAAAGCTAATTTTGAAAAGGAGATCGAACCAAACACTTCTTGAATAACCAATGCTGGTTCACGGATTTTTCCTTGACAAAGGGCAATATTCCTTTTATGCCAAAGAGTGCGCAAAAGAATAATAATGGCCTTTATCAGCTCCTCATGATCATCCTTAGACAACTGTATCAGAAAATTTTTTTAGCCAAGATAAAGCTTGTGAGAGATCCGAAACTAGGGGTGTTATGGACAGAAGACCAAACCAGATTGCACGAGAATAACTACATTAGAACATGTTATGATAAAGAGATTCGTCCACCATACAGCCAAAGAGACAAATTACCATTCACATTGAGATGATGTTCTTTAAGGATATCAAAAGAAGGAATTGCCTTGATGAAAATTTTCCAAAGCAATAAGAGCTACTTATGAGGCAGTGAGATTGACTACAAAGATGAGTCAATGTGTGAAGCAACATAATGTTTGTACCCTTCTCTTACCAAGTATTGTCCCGAAGGATGTCCTTCCCAAATAACTCGATCAGATTGATTAGATAAGGAAAGTGGAGTGTCAAAAATATATTCAGCAGTAGTAAAGGAATAGCTATAGCTCAAACCAAATCGATGTCCCATTGAATTGGATTCTAAGAAATAGAGGTATGCATTAATAGGTTACCTCCGACAACCCTGATATTAGGGGATAAGGGGTGCCTGATGTGTGGCCCCCTGATGCACGCCTGTTGCGCGGGCTATTTGGGGCCATTCCCAAATGCATTTTTCATGGTTCTTTAGATTATTATATTCCACATGAAATTGGTAACATTTTGATTTTTTTTATGGGCAAAAAATAGAACTATTTTCAATTTTTTATGATTTTTTGAAGTTCAATGCATTTTTTGTGCTTTCTTGCATAGGCCGCCACAAAGGATGGGAGATGGGAGTTTGGGAGCCATTTCCTATCTGTTATTTGAGCTTGGACACTATTAAACGTGCACATTTTGAAATGCCCCTCCACATTCAAGAAAAATTATAGGGCGTGTTCAAGAAGTTTGGACTTTCCCAATCTATATATTTGATTTTGAGAGCACTAGACAACAAAGATAAATATGGTGCAGAAAAAAATCGCCATATTTGCTTTGACCAGAGGGAAAGACTGGTTGCAGTTGAGCTCCTAATACCTAGACCTCCTTTCTGAATCGGAACAAAAGGTTTGTTCTTACTCTTCAAATGAATTTTCTTCTGATCTCCTATTGTACCCCAGAAAAAATCAATACATCTTCCATCAATTTTTTCACAGACATGAGATGGTAGCTTGACAAAGGGACATAATGTGGATATTTGCAGCAAGTAACACAGATTTAATCAAAGTCAATCGACTAGCTTGAGCTAATAATTTAGCTTTCCAAGAGTTATCCCCTTTGCATTCCATCACTACTATAAATGATTTTTTTACCCAGTTAAAATTGACATTTTACACAAGTTCTGGACCTGGGTAGAGATATATGACATAAAAAGTCTAGGCTTTTCACACTGGTTCTTGAATCGTTGTAGATATAGATGAAAGATTACGTAGAAAAATGTCATCGGTCATGCTTTTCACATCGATAGTTTTAAGAACTTGTGTGGAAAGTCCAAGATGATTAACACTATGTTAAAAATGACACCGGATACTTTTTACAGTGATTCATTTATAACTGAGGTATAAAAACCATATGTAGAATGCTCTTATGTATTTACTTATGTATATTAACCATTCTTGGATCAGTCTAGAAAATAATATTTGCCATTCTTGTGTAAGAAATTATTAAATAATACTCCATCCACCTTTTATTATAAGATCCAAATTTTTGAATTGATTCATCCCTTTTTATAAGATCCACTTTGAGTTTGTATAAATATTAGATATAGTCTTACCCATTTTACCCTTTATTTATATACATTCTCTCATTATCTTTTTTATATATTCTCTCTCATCTTTTTCTCACTTCCACCTACTAACTTATGAATAAAGGCATATTTTAAAAAATGTGTATTTCCTATATATTTATTACTTTTAACTAATTTTAAAATTTTTTTAAATCAAATAGTTCATTATTTAAATTTTATAATAAGAGATGATGGCAGTATATGTCATGATGAGTTTACCTCACTACAATCACAAATGAGCATGAATAGAAAAAATAATAGAATTTCAATAAAAAAAAAAGACTCATCTTTTTTTTTTTTTTTTTGCCAGCAAAAAAGACTCATCTTTCGGCCTATTATATTGTGGGTTCTCATGTCTTGCTCACATCTATATGAGCAGGGCATGCTCATCCCCAATTTTGGAGTGAGGTAACCCATTTCTTTTATTTTTTTTATTTTTATTTACTTGGATTAAATGATATGTTGCATTTTGAAATATTTTTGGCATTCAGTATTTAAAATTAATTAATTTCTAGTAAATTTAGCATCTAGAAATAGTTTTTCTATACCACCCATTATCCTAAAATATTTTCAAGTAGCATCTAATATTCTAAAATATTTTTCTAGTATCTCAAATTATTAGTGCATCCAACACCATGGGAAAAAAATACTCCATGGCGCTGGATGCATTAAAACTTAATTAATTTTAAAAAAATATTTTATAGTGCTGGATGTATTAAATATTAATTAATTTAAGATATTGGGTGTTACTAAAAAATATTTCAAGTCGATAAATACAACTTAAATCAAAAAAAATAAAAAAATTAATGAATTTTTTTATTTTGAAAAAAAAAATCTTAATTTTGGGATGTGGATGATGAATATGGAATGTGGATTCATTATGCTGCTGCCCTCATTTTTTATTAACTTGACTTGGAGAGGATCCTTAGCGAATTCCCGAGGAAAAGTCTTAAACTTTTCTTTCCAATATGCCTATAACAATGATGAGTACAGGATTTTATACGGGATTGATTATGTGAAGAAATCCAAATCATTGAACAAGTTGAAGCTTGTACAAAAGAACAAAAGCATGGAACAAATCAACCCCATTTCACTAGATCATGGTGGTTACAATCAAAATTAACATAGTTTCCTAAGAAATAAACATTTAATCAGAAGACGCGTAGACAATGAATGGAGGAAAAAATATCAATAAATTTATGATGAAATTTATAAGCTAGCATAAAGGCTTTGTCAATTTTGTCATTGAGATGGCAATAATATAAGATCAAGGTAAACACCTTAACTAGCTCCGTCTCCTATATTTGGAATCGGAGGAAATATAAAAAAGTCCCATTAGATTCTAATAATTACCTTTCATCATTTGTCAACTCCAAAACTAAAAAATGGAGAATGATTAAAGACACAAAAATCATCAGTGAGTTCTTAACTTCCTAAACATTTCACTCCATTTTCTTCTCTATATACAAAATTATAGTAACATGCCAATTTTTTTTTCCCAAAAAAACAGCAGCTGCCATTTTGAGCTTTTTATTAATGCAAGTGACCTAACTAGTCTAGTTGGGGATGATTTTTAAACAATTTTGAAGTATATATTGATTCTAAAATTTCAGCAGGAGAATTGCAATTAAGCTTGACAAAAAATTAAATTAAATTAACATTTTTCTATGCATCAAATTATTAATAAAATTGAATAAAGCTTCTAGAAATTATTCTATCAGTTTGTTTGGCGGAGAGGAGAGGCCTTCTTTTTTTTTGGACAAATAGGAGAGGCCTTCTTTTAAGATGTTAGAAAGTGCCGCTTTTAAACAAATACTATTTGCTTTATTTTTTCAGTGCACCTTCTTTTCTGTGCTGCTTATTAACTATCCACTCTTTTTCTCTATAATTGACGCAAATGCATGCACCAAGAAGTTTTAATCTCCTACACATTTTCTTAAAATAACTAATAAGAAAAAAATATACCCTTTTTTCCAACGAAAGAAAAAATAGTAGTCTGAATCATGTAAACTTATTATAGATAGTCAAAATTAGATATATTATCCTGCAAATTAAGAGTAAATAGATAAAAATGAGATCCCTTCAATGCTGACACGTGAGGCTCTTGTGGCTCTGGCGAAATTGAAAAAGAGAGAACGTCAATTGAGAAGCGGGCAATAAAGTTAATAAAAAATGCGGACTTAAATCATGATTTTTTTTTTTTTTTTTGCCCTTTTTTGACTTGAAAGGACTTACTCTTTAAATTGGAAAAATTCCAGTAAAAAGACTCCAGAAATGCTAAAAGATAAAAATGTGGTTCAAATATTCATAATTTAGAGAAATGTTAGGTTTAATTTATATTTTTTGAAATTAAAAGGAAATGATAAAAATACCCTTACATGTTTTTTTTTTTAAAAAAATGCAAACCCCCCTCTACCCAGGTGCACCACAGTCTGCCAGTCGCCGGAGCTCCCAGTGGGTGACCGGCCGCAGGAGGTTCGGTGGAAATGAATATTCCCAAAGTGGTAGGGGTGGGATTTGAATCCCCGCCACTTATTTTGCCAAAAATATTCACTTATTTTGCTAAAAATATTGGTGGTCATTGAGCTACTAATGGTTCTCAATATATATTGTGCAAACAAATATATATAACTTAGCTCTTTAACTTTGACTCAAGCTTATTCATAGATTTTATTAAGGAATTCACAATATTTTATTAGGTTTTATCAACTTCTATTCACTTAGTAAAAACTTTACACAATAAGGTTATTCATAAGTTTGGTTAAGGGAATTCACAACATTTTATTAAATTTTAACAACTTTTGTTCCCCCGGTAAAAAATTAACACAATGAGGTCATTTACAAGTTTTGTTAAGAAATTCATGAAATTTCATTAGGTTTTAACAATTTTTGTTTGCTAAATAAAAAAGTTACACTATCAAGTCATACACAATTTTAATTAAGAAATTTATGACATTTGATTAAGTTTTAACAATTTTCGTTAAAAAATTCATACTATCGAGCTCTAACAACTTATGAATTTTTGATGAAAAATTGTTAAAACCTAAGGAAATATAACAATTTTTTTAACAAAACTTATAAATGACTTGATAGTGTGAATTTTTTACTTAACAAAATGAAAGTTATTAAAACCTAATAAAATGTCGTGAATTTCTTAATAAAACTTGTGAATAACCTGATAGTATGAACTTTTTACTTAATAAATGAAAGTTGTTAAAACCTAATGAAATATTATGAATTCCTAAACAAAATTTATAAATAGACTTGATCTAAAGATAAAAAATTAATATATATATATATATATATATATATATATATATATATATATATATATATATATCTTTGCATGTCAATTCTTGAAAGCCATTGCTGGCCCAATGACTACTATTGTTTTTTTTTTTTTTTACAAACCAAGTGGTGGGGTCCCACCTCCACAACTTTTGAAATATTAATTCCCACCAAAATATTCTTGATGGAGTTCCCGTTGATCATCGGAGCTCTGACTACTGGCAGGGGTGATTGCCAGCTACCAGCTACTAGAGTTCCAATGGTGGGATAATTTTTTTTTTTTAAAATGTGTATGTATATAAGGATATTTACATCATTTCTTTTAAATTTCAAAAATATAAATCAAGTACTAACATCTCTCATTATTATTATGAATATTTAAAACATTACTTTGTCCTTTGTTATTTTTATAATTCTTTTTGTGGGATTTTCCATTTTAAGTTTACAGTTTAATTTTTTGCATTTATAATATAACAGTCCTCGTTTTACATTAATTCTCTTTTTATGATCTTGAATTTTCATTTTCCCAAATAAAAAGATCGACGCCTATGGCTTGGTGTAAAATACCTCCTGCCGTATTAAAATTTTTCCCAAAATTTAAGTAATTTAGCATTTTAAATTTTTTACTAATAATAAGTTAACTATTTTTATTTTTATTAAATTTATATCCTTTTTAGTTATTTTACTTTCAAACTTACTTTTACATTAATTATTCAAACAAGTTTCAATTTAACAAATTAACCTTTTTAAAGGACAATCCAAATATAAATAACATTATACACAATTTAATTTTTACCCTATATTATATTTATAAAAATCAAATTAAAAGAAAATCATTTCTACCACTACTAATTCAAACACACCCCTAACGATTTTGATCCTTTATAAAAGATCTTATTTGGTGTATCCTATAATTTAATGTGCTTTTACTATTTTTTCCTAATTAATTATATTCTCTCCATAACTTTTTTCTCATACTTCATGTTTTTTTTTAGGTTTAACTATGGACCTCTATTTTTACTGTTCTCTTCTCATCCCCTTCTCCTCTACTACTCATCTCAGTTTTTAAATCGAAATTTGAGGGGCTTAGATTTAATGTTTAATAAAAATATTAATAAAATATGAAATTATTAAAAAATAAATAACTAAATTCAAAAACTGCTAAATTTTAGTTATGATGATTTAAAACTGCAATAAAAAAATATTTAAAAAGAATATTTTAATAAAAGATTAAATCTAAATCATTCAAATTTTAATATAAAGGTTGAGATAAGTAATGAAGGTAAAAGAGGAGAAGATAACGGTAGTCAATCCCTTTTTTTCATACTTTCTCATATTACTATTATATTTCTCTCTTCCTTGCCCCAACAAATAGTTACATATTTTGGAGAAAAAACTTCATCGCTTTGAATTGTATTGGTTTCTTTTGACGTTTTGAATATAATATTTCTATTTAAAAAAAATTCATTTTTTATATATTTATTATTTTTAACTAATTTTAATATTTTTTTAAACCACGTAATTTAGTTATTAAGCTTTTATAAAAAAGACTATGTAGAGTATTTAGACTTGGGAGAATTGTGAAAAAAGACCTCGTTAGCAACTTAATTGTCAAATGGGACCTGGGAATATATCTTCACACCGAAGGAAGATTTTTGCACACATATAGGAGAGAATTTTACACACAGGGAAGATCATCTGCACACCAGGAAAGATATTCTACACACGCGAAAGATAATCTATACGTGAAGGTTCCATTTAACAAATAAGTTGTTAATGAGAAATTTTTTCACAACTTTCCTTTAGACTTCTAATTTTTATAAAAATGTTAAAACTGATTCTGTGATGGTCTCTTTATTTCTTTGGTGAGAATTTAATTCAAGGTTTAAGGAAAGAAGCCGATCTCTTTTTCTTCTTCTGCCTTTCACTTTGTTTTGTGATCAACATCATTTGGGGATATTCTTCTTGCAACGATTAATAATCACTAAATTATTTTGACAAAAGGAATTTAATAAATGGAAAAAGATAGAAAAAGAACTTTGAAATTGTAAAATTTTAAATAAGGTATTTCTTAAAAAAAAAAGAGTTGTAAATTACTTATTAAATTTCGTCATTCCTTTATTAATTCTTGATAATAAATCTGATTTAGAATTTTATAATTTTAAAATTATTTTTCTTTCTTTTTCCCTAAATAAAAAGAGAGGAAGAGAAGTTAGTAAAGAAATCATTAAAGAGCTTGCTTAATGGAAAAGAAAGGCCTTGGCTTTAGTCCATTCAATAGTTACTCACATGTTCACCCAACTGGGACTCCTTTCTTTTTTTTGCTCAAACTGGGACTCCTTTCACAAACATTATTTATCAAATTGATGTTGAAATAATCCTACTTTTTTTGTCCATAAAACATCTTAATTTTTTGCATTTTTGTTTTGCGTTTAGTACTTGTTGGAGAGCATTAAAAATAAGATTTTTTTTTTGTTATATTTTAACAAAAATTTCTTACATATTTTTGTATATAGCGTGAAATCATTTAAAATGAGCTGATATAAATAAATAAAGTTAAGTATTGAAAATTTACATCAATAAAATTTTAAAATTTTGATAAACTATCATTGATAATAACAAGCCCAACGATATGATTTAATTGAACAATTTAAGTAAATGGAAATAAATTCGTTAATTTATTTCACATAGGCACACCATACATGATAAATAAAATCTTATAGGACATCAAAATAATGTACAAAACCCTGTCTAAATTATGTGTAGTTAGTATTTTTTTTTTCATTTAAAATTTTATAATAAATCTCTTACATTATTGTTTGGACATGTTAATGCCCCACTCAACCTAGGATTTCCACGGACCTTGACTTGCAACGAGAGAGAAATGGGGTCCTTGCACATAAAAATTTTAAAGATCTATTCTATCTACATAATTTAAAGCTTATAAAAAATTAAAAACTGTAATGCACTTTGAACCAAACACAAATAAAATCAGGGTTTAATGGCACGAAACTTTTTCAAACTTAATATATATGGCTCTTCTAATACTTCTAATAGAAATTCAAACCTGATTAAAAAATTATTTTATTTTTAGAACAATAGATTTATTTTTTGTATTCTGTTAGATATAAAAAATTAAATTCTCTTTAAATAAAATTGAAAGTTTATAAAAAAAAAATATTTAAATAATACGCAACACTCATATAAATAATAAATTCCTTTTCAAGTTCACGGGTAAGTATTATTTATTATAAAATTATATTTTTGTAAAATAAAAATAGTAAAATTAAATGTATATTTTTTTCGTGCGTAATTTATGTTAGATGACTTAAGAAAAAGAGAAAAATTCACTTTAATTCAAGTAAGTTGATACTTATTTTGTTAAATAAAATTCCAAGTAGTGCTTATTTAAGAAGAAAAATCACAGTGAGAGCTTCACTTATATATATATATATATATATATATATTCCAACCTGACTTGATTTACATTGCAGCTTTTAAAATTTTTTTTCTTGCCAGCAAGCTTTTAAAAATTCATTGAAATTACGAAAATGATAAAGGTTATTTGCAAAAATTAATTTGAACGTATAAACTTAAAATAGTATAACTATTTTGCATTAAAAACTCAATGATATATATTAAAAATATTTATAAAATATTATGGCGTAATTTTTAGAGAAAATTACAGAAAACTACAAAGGAGATGAGAAAATGACAGAATGCTTGGGTGAAATTAACAAATCCCAAATCAGTGAGGCATGAAGAATCTGGGATATAAAATATTAATATAATTACCTGAATACCCTCCTAAAAAGGGGAACTAAGAGACACGACCAGGCATCATATCAGAGTGACAGAGAGAAACGAAGAGACACGAGGCAAAAGGGAAACGAGGAGACACGAGCTCGAGCTGACGGTTGAAGGTGTTAGGCGGTGATGCGTGGTGAGATGAAGCTTCGGCTACGGTGGGGTGTGGGACGTTGGGCAGCAACAAAAGGAAAAAAGACAGCAGTTAACGAGTGTAGATTTGTGGCGCCAAAAAGTGACGAAACAAAAGGAAAATCTATGGAAACCAGAGACAAGCCACGGGTAAGTAAATTTGAGAGAGAAATGATCATTGTGCCGTGTTTCTTAAATGTTAATGGAAAATTGTTTATGTGGTTTGTGGTTTGTGGTTGGGATTTACGAAATCGGAGCTGACGCGTTATGGGTAAGGGGGTGTTAGATGATCAGACAAAAAAGGTAGTGGCTTTAAGGTAATGGGACAATGTTGATGGTTGTGCGATGGATTCGATTGCGTTTTGTTGAGTGATTGATGAAGCTTGTGCCTTTTTTGTTCACTGTGACTGCTTATGGGATGGGTGTTAAAACAGGGGAAAGGTGGGCTGGCGGTGGATAGTAAAGTTGGGGGAGAGTGGTGTTATCAGTGAGTATGGAGATGTGAAAATATATTATGTTGTTGTTAATAGGAGATGCAGGGTGATGATTTGTTGGTGTTGTTAACAGTGAATATCGAGATGTTAAAGAACATTATATTGTTGTTAATAAGAGATGCAGGGGGTAATGATTTGTGGGTGTTGTTAACAGTGAGGATGGAGATGTTAAAACATATAGTATTGTTGTAAATTGTAGGTGGTGGGTGATGGTAGGGAAAGTTAGTCGGTTTAATAATAAATTTTTGTTCAGACAAGCTTACTGGAGTGAGATTATAAAGAGTGGTGTAAACTTTTTTTTTCAGGTAAGCATGCAAAATGACATTTAATGAAGGTTCATCATCTTTGAAGGAACTATTTTGTTTTTTTCATGTTGGAGGCAAATTAGTGTGTAATGATGAAGGTAAAATTCAATATACTAGAGGTTATGTTAAGGTGAAGTGGCTAAAACAACTGATAACATTGAAAGATTTGAGGTTGATGATATCATCATGGCCTAGGATTGATTGTAACATGTGTGAAATGAAATATACAGTGAACTTTGATGAAAAGACACTAATAGATTTAAATGATGATGGTGAAGTTAAGAACTTGTATGACTATAATGAAAGGAGTGGGCATGTGTATATAGCACAAAAAGGGAATGATACTGTGTCAGATATATCCGTTGAGGTAGACATGTAAGTATAAAATTTTTTAGGTTTTATAGTTGTTATTTATGAAGTTGTTGTTGGTTATTAACGAACTGTAGTTGTTATTCACTGCAGGGTTGCATGCATGAAGTCATGCTCAGAGTTGCCATGAAGCTGGTCACATTAAAAGGACATGCAAAAATTCAAACCCTAGCTGATATTGGATGAAGTCATGCTCAGAAGTAACATTGTTGGCAACATGAAGGAGTTGCAATATTGTAAAGTGAAACTTTTTGATTATGTTTTTATAAAGTTACTGTCAACCCACTCATGGTTTTTTTGGGAGATGGGTTGCTGTCAGTTGTGTACTCCAGTAGGTAGTTACTGTATTTAATGTTTGATGTAATGCAATGTTTGTGACAAGGAAATATTATATACTACTTTAGTGTTAATGTTCCCTTATCATGAAATATGTGAATGTGTACAAGGGGCAGTGTGTAACTCTTTTTTGGGCTTTATATGGTTGCTGAATGTAATTATGCATATTGTGATTTGACAGCAACTGATAAATATATGAAGGTGTTAATTAACAGAACCATGTTGTTATTATAGAGCCACGTGGTATTATTACGCTGGGAACATCTAATTTTGCAAACTTGTTCCTACACATGTCTTCTGTTGTCTGTGCGAATGAAAGATTTGAAAGGTATTGTGTTTGGGAAGCAACGCTAAAAAGTTCCCATTTCTTGTTGGGCATATGTTAATCAACGAAATAATATCGTTAACAATTAACATAATCTTGTTAATAGCCAATATAATGATGTTATTACGTGGATAGATGTTGTGTTTTTCCATCTACATGACAACCTCCTAACTTGTTCCTTTGAAGATAACAGACGAGGCCTAATTGTTATTAGCGAAAATAATGATGTTATTACGTGGATAGATGTTGTGTTTCCCCATGTACATGATGACTTCCTAACTTGTTAATTCGAAGTTGTTAATGGATGAGGCGTAATCGTTAATAGCAAAGATAATGATGTTATTACGTGGATAGATGTTGTGTTTTCCCATCTACATGACAACATTCTAACTTCTTCCTTCAAAGATGTTAATAGACGAAGCCTAGTCGTTAATAGAGAAAATAATGATGTTATTACATGGATAGATGTTGTGTTTTCCCATTTACATGACAACTTCCTAACTTGTTCCTTCGAAGCTGTTAATGGACAAGGCCTATTTGTTAATAGCGAATATAATAATGTTATTACGTGGATAGATGTTGTGTTTTCTCATGTACATGACGACTTCCTAACTTGTTAATTCGAAGCTGTTAATGGACGAGGCATAGTCATTAATAGCGAATATAATGATGTTATTACGTTGATACATGTTATGTTTTCCCATCTACATGATGGAGCTTCGTGTCGCTGCACCGCGCCACTTCACCCTACCTTCCCACACCCCACACTTGCCGGAGCTTCGTCTCGCTTTGCTGCGCCGCCCAACGTCCCACACCCCACCGTAGCTGAAGCTTCGTCTTACCGCGCAACGCCGCCTAACACCTTCAATCGTCAGCTTGAGTTTGTTTCTCCTCGTTTCCCTTTTGCCTCATGTCTCTTCGTTTCTCTTTGTCACTCTGATTTGATGCCTAGTCGTGTCTCTTAATTCCCCTTTTTATAAGGGTATTTAGGTAATTGTGTTAACATTTTATATCCCAAATTCCTCATATCTTACTGATTTGGGATTTGTTAATTTCGCCCAAGCATTCTGTCATTTTCTAATTTCGTTTGTAGTTTTCTGGAATTTTTCCTAATTTTTAATTAAAATTTATGATTTTGTTTCTACTATCTATCCATTAATTAAAAAGCAACGGCATGGTCCCCATCATCTCCCTCTTTCGATCTCTCTCTCTCTCTCTCGCCGACGCTGACTCCCTCACTCACTCATTGCTTTTAGAAATAGGAACAACGCTTCAGAATCAGAAAAAGCCATTGAAGCTAGCGAGAGCGTTATAGGGAGAGGAAGGAAGACACAGAGCCTTCTAAAAATGGCTACCAGGCCTAATCAACTGCCTCGTCGCATAGAGAAGAGACCACTTCAGAACGGAGACCACAGGCCAAGGCAACCGGCACCTGCACCTGCGGCGGCGGCGCCATCTCCATCACGGGCATCGTCTTCAGGTGGGAACCAACACCTCCCCCAACCCCAACCCCAACCCCAGCCCCAGCCCCAGCCCCAAACACAACTCCCCCGCCCATATTACTACGCTCCGACGCCTTACCGGCCGTCGTCTTCTGCCTCATTTAAAGGCTGTTGTTGTTGTCTCTTCCTTCTCTTCTCCTTCCTTGCTCTTCTCGTCCTCGCAATAGTTCTTGTCATCATCCTAGCCGTGAAGCCCAAGAAGCCTCAGTTCGATCTCCAGCAAGTAGGAGTTCAATATATGGGCATTACGCCATCCTCCGTCGCCGGCGTCGCCTCCAACGACCCTACCGGCGCCGCCACGGCCTCGCTGTCCCTCACAATCCGGTTACTCTTTACGGCGGTGAACCCTAACAAGGTGGGGATCAAGTACGGCGAGTCCAGATTCACCGTCATGTACAGGGGAATCCCGCTGGGCAAAGCTTCTGTGCCTGGATTCTATCAAGAAGCTCATAGTGTAAGACAAGTCGTGGCCACCATTTCCGTCGATCGGGTCAATTTGCTTCAGGCCGACGCTGCCGATTTAATACGAGATGCTTCCCTCAATGACCGGGTCGAGTTACGGGTCCTGGGCGACGTTGGAGCCAAGATCCGAGTAATGAACTTCGACTCTCCCGGCGTTCAGGTTCGCCCTCTTCAATTTCTCTCTACTCTTCCATAGTTAAAATGCTTCACTGATTTTAATCTCTTCTAATTTTGGCTTCAATTTTATTGTTAGTTAGACATTTCCTGATTAAATTATCCACACTTTGCTTGCGAACTACAACGAAGCCTTCTTCGTTGGATTTCATTTGTGTTCTGGTTCTTTTTCCTCTTTCTCTTCCTCTGAGGTGTAGAGAGAGAATGTGTTAACTGTTAAGAGTACCGACGGTAGGTGGCGTGGGATGTGCCTGTATCTGCGGATTCATTACCTTCTGTCGCATTGCGCTTTTTCATGACTTATCTTCTTCCTTTCTCCTCTTTGTCGTCTTCCTTTTCCTGTGGCTAACGTGTGCCGCTAAGAATGTCCCAGATTTGCCTGTGATAGCGTGCACCGAAAGCAATTTAGGGGATACTAGTCTTCTGGAATATCATAATAATAATATTTACAGAGGGTCTTATAGTCAAACTAGCCACAGTGTTCTTCCATTGATAACCTTCCCAATTGATTTGATGCTTTTTTTCTTCTCTTTTTGTGTGTTTTTGCAGAATCTCTTAACAACTGTTTGTGTGAAAATTCACAGTGACAGACATTTTTGGTTAAAACTTAAAAATTTTAGTGAGTGTTCTCTCTACTTTGGTGTTATTCATGGCTTGGCCGTGGTGTCTATCTATATCTGCATTTTTGTTCCCTGTCTTGGTAGGGATGGTGTCCTTTTTAAATGCAATTTTTGTTTCAGTGTGGGATTCTTGGCCTCTCATGTTGCTTTTCTTATTAGTTCTTTCACACTTATTTGTTTTATTGTCTAATCAAAAGGTCACATTAAGAAGACTTTAATATGAATTATTGGTTGCTCATGTTTAGATGATCTTTGAAATGAATTCTTGAGTGATCCTACTAGTAAGTAGTAGTAAGTATACTTTCTCTCTACGCTCTTTTATGCATTTATCTCGATACTATTTTAGACATTCCAATAGCCTCGCCCCTATGTGCTAGACTTGCTGTAATCTTCATTTATTTATTTTATTTTTATCTCACTTTTTAGATTCTCTCTTGTTTTTAGAATATTATAAATAAAAATAATTTTCAGAGGATTTAGTTATAATTTTGAGGAATCTTAGTTGGTAATAAGGTCTTTCATCTTGGATTTTACATGTGTAAGGTTCTTAGTTTTACTTCAAAACTTTTTCTTAGCTCTTTCTTATTTATTTGGTCTTAGTCTGGGTAGAACTCTACTTTAGAATCCAAATTAGAACTAAGAAATGATTAGTACAAAATATTTAAAAAAAAAAAATGAAAGATACAGGTCCCACCGGGAGTCGAACCCAGGTCGCTGGATTCAAAGTCCAGAGTGCTAACCACTACACCATGGAACCAATCACCTTTTTCCTTAATAAATCACTTACCTGAATTTATTTATTCCACTCTTTTTTTTAGTATTTGCTGTTATAGGTTTCCGTTCTAAATAATAGTACTATAGATAATGGCATGATGTCAATGTTTTCATTTTGAAGCCTTTTTTTTTTTTTTTTTTTGCCTGGCTTCCTAAGTAAGGAGATTTTTGTTCATTATGTGTATCTTTATATGCACCCAAGTTATCAAACTCAAAAATTAGGGAGTTTCAATAACCCAAAAAAAAAAAACACTTTGAAATGGGAAAACATTGCCTTTCAAATCTCTTTCTTTTTCTTTAGGCCAAGGCAAAAGTCTTGGCCATGTGACTTCCTTTTTGTGGGGCACATGGGGTCACCCTCCTCTCTGTCCAATGTCCATATATATTCATGGGGCAGCACATGGATCTTTGACGTCTCAATTTTGAGCCCCACACATCCTCTATCTTACTTCTTTTCCCAAGGCATCAATGAAATTGAAGTTTGCTGCTCCTCCACTTCTACTAAATATAGGACCTTTTTTATATATGTGTTTTGTTTTTAAATATAAGACTTTGATCCAGTCTCCCTAATTTTTTTTTCCCACATCACCCTCATTAAAAGAGGGCATTTTTGGAAACTGACACGCAATTTTTGCATGATAATGGAAAATAACTAATTTAACTATTCTTAATTTATGTAAATCAGTTAAATAGGCCTTATATTTAGGATTACATGGAGCATTTCCCTATCGTTCACTCACTCTTTCATTACAAATATTAAATAATCTTTTATTATTAGTGCTCACTACAGCACTAATGGATCATATTTACACCGGCATAGCTGTGGTCTGGTTTGAGCAGCAGTTTCAGCCTCCAAACAGCGGCTGTTCATTTGTGTTTATGTTATTTTTTTTTCTTTCTGTGCTTGCTTTTTCTCTTTGGGTATGGTTCACAGGAACTGCTCAATAGAGAAAACATTTTCTCATTTTAGTCTTCATTTTATTCTGTTCTATTTTGTATATCAAACCAGATCTATGCGGTTCAGTGGGTTCAGTGGAACTCTCCTTTGTCATTTGTCTTTTTCTCATTGCAGTCTCTGTTCCCCAGAAGTTAAGATTACCAAAGAAGACACTCATGTGAGTTAGGAAAAGTAGATAAAATTATGAATATATTTGAAAAAAAAATTTATACAGATCTTATATAATTTCTAATAAAAATTAAATGCACTGATTCAATTAAAAAAAGATACTCTGTGAAGATATTAAAATTTAAAGCATGAATTATATTCTTAGCATCTCTGATGGTTCAAACCATGCTTATCATGTGAAACGCTTTTAACCAAGTGATGCTGGTTTAGATTAACTTATTTTAAGTGATTTTGTGCTATATAAAGTATATATGTGAGAGGAATTTTGTCATTTAAAATGCAAAAACACTTTTTTGTTGTTCCAAACAGCTGCAAGTCATCTGATGGTTATGATGGTCTTTTAACAAACCAAAGTTATGTTAAAAATTTCTTATATAACTCTCCGATCTGCAAATGGCAAGAAAAAGAGAGAGGAATGATCATGAACTCAATTTTATATAATGCAGGTTTCGGTCGATTGTGCCATAGTGATCAGTCCAAGGAAGCAAACTTTGACATACAAGCAATGTGGATTTGATGGACTGAGTGTTTGATGAGAAAAGTACAGAGCAAATCCTTCCAGTGGTGATTGAAGTAGAAAGTGAGGAGAAATATAAGTAGGGATGAGATTCAAAGTTTCATCCTTATTTCTTCTTTTTTTTTTCTTGTTTTTTAAATTCACTTTCTTCTCCATTCACCTAAATCCAAGAAAGTGACCTTCCTCTTCTTTCCTCCTCCTCCATGGATGCCCTTTCATCTCTCACTCACTTGATTTGAGCTCTCATTTCTTCGAGTAATTTGAGCAAGAAATGAGAAAACATGGTATATGAAAAAAAGGAGGAAAATGTTGGTTTCTCATTCATAAGGTATATTTCTAGGTAGTGTGACCTTTTGAATGTTGACCTGAAACGTTTCAGTTTCACACAATTGTGAAAATACAAACCCAAATGAGGAAGGACTTAGAGGAAATATTAAGTGATTATAGGATACACATTTCTCAAAAGATTGTGCAGATTTTTCTTTGAAAAAATTGGTTGCTTCGTTTGGAAGGCTAATTATGCGGACAAATGTGTAACTGTAAAGTTTTCAATCAGATGAGTGATTACTGATTAGGTTATTTGATGCCCTTTTGTTGGTTTGTTGTCTCTCTTTCCCCCCTTTTTCTCTGTTTGGTGACATCTCTTTCTACTTTTTTGCTTTTGGAAAGTTTTGAGGAGTTAATGCTAATTTAATTGTTAATTATTGTACGGCATGACGTGGGAACTTTTTTACCCCCTTGATAGCTAAATTATGTTATAAAAATTAGATTAGCTGGGAATCAGATTATGATTTTAATTTAAAGTATTTTAGAAATCAGAAATACTACAAGTTGGTTGAGAACTAACATTTTTTTCTAGCAAGAGTCATATGTTATGACTTTATTAAAGTAAATCGGAGCTGAACATCTATGAAAATATACCAGTACATTTCATTTCAAGGCAGTATTTTACATTTTAAAAAATGTTTACTTATCTTCTAATGCTATGATATTTAAAATTTTTTGCTTGTTATCAGAATCAATCAATTGACGAATATTAGTTTAAATTTTACTTTATTATTATTAGAATTTTTTTGGTCATAAACACGAGGTTGGAGATATAGCTGCTTCTGAAGCTTGAACAAGAACTAAGGAATAAGACCATAGAAGCCGAGCTCTGAAATGCTTACTTTAGTTGATAGCATCAGGGTGAGTACTAAATGTGTCATTATATAGAAAGGGACTTGTGGTTTGAGCTTTGAGGTCATAACATGGATTCATCTTCTCTCCCTTCCAATTATCATCATTTGCCTCTCCATTACCCAAAACTACATCGTTTAGGGGTGTTCAATGGTGAGTTGTATCAACTTTTTTTTTTTTTTTTTTTTTTAATAACATTTAGCATTCTGAAGTAGTATTTTTTTTCAGTAACACCCAATATGCTAAAATAATTTTTTTTGCACTCTATGGCATAAAATATTTTTAAGTAATACCCACTATCCTAAGCTAATTTTTAGTATATTCAGCACTCAAAAATATTTTAGAGTGCTGAACATACTAAAAAAATTAATTTAAGATATTGAGTATTGCTAGAAAAATACTTCATGTGTAACATGCCTGACACTAAATACTACTGAAAAAGTATTTTATGGTATGAAGTGCAAAATAAAAAATTATTTTAGAATACTAAGTGCTACTAAGAAAATATTTTAAGGCACTGAATGTTATTTTTTGTAAAAAAAAAAAAAAAAAGGGTTGATGAGACTCTCCATTTAACACCCAAAACAATATAGTTTTGAGTAATGGAGAAGTAAAGGATGGTAATAGTAAGGGAGAGAAGCTGAATCCTTCATAATATAGCTTAGACTCCCAAATTTTGAAGCGTGGATCGAGTCATTGGCCCGTCTTAAGAAATAAGGATGAAACTTTGAATCTCATCCCTACTTTTATTTCTCCTCACTTTCTACTTCAATCACCATAGGAAGGATTTGCTCCGTACTTTTTCAAGGCGACATTGAGACAAACAAATTTTCATGGCAACACTGCCTTCGTCAATACTTTCGAGGTGGATTTGCACCTTAATCCTTAACATATTTTATGTATTGAGTTTATCGTTTATAAAGAATTATTTTTATGAAACTCAGAAAATATGTAGCAGAAAATGGCATCTTCATCCGCTACTTACCGTGCAATGGGAATCGCTCAAAAGCTATAGACACGCGCTGGTGAGAAGCAAAGAAATCTGCAGAAAATAGCATGGCGGACGCAGAACAAAGACGTTTTACGATTAAAGAAAAAATTCGTATTATGCTTTGGGCCACCAATTTGATCCTGGCTCAGAATCAGTGGGCGGTTTTAGATGGATGGTTCTCGTTTGCTAAATAGATTACGCCCTTGTGTCCGTTAATCATATGGTGCATCCTTAATATATATTGATTTATAAGTTAAATAAAGTAATTTTAAAAAAATAGTAAATATAAATATTTAAAAATAATTTAATTAGTTTGCCTAATATTTTTATAAAAATCAATTCTGTGTTTTATATTTAAGAGCGGATTGAATAACTTTTATCAAAGAAACTATACAATTTAAATTTTGGTTTCAAGTAGATCTACCGATCAAATTTTTAGAAATAATGCAATAATGAAAGTCCAAATTTAGATAATTTCATCGTAACTGTTTTAGCTCATACATTAATAAACCCACCTCTAAAGCCGTGAAAATGAGCCAAAGAAAATCCAATTTCCTTTGAAAGGATAGAGTTTAAGACAAAAATAACTCTACTCTTTTAAACCTATTAAGACTAAGTAGTCGTAAATTTATAAATAATATTTTTCTCATTTATTTTTTCCACTATTTTATAATCAACTTGTTTAAAACAGTCAGCAAAACGCCGGATAAACAAAAGAGGATTCGGTTTGAAGGAAAGAATGACAACAAAATAAATTCTGAAATAATTAAGGAAAAATGACAGAAAAATACCTCAAACATTTGAAAAAAACAAACAGATTTTTTTTGCCAAAAGATGATTAGAAAATGTCAAAACGTGATAAGAAATTCCCAACCTCTGTGAAATCACCCATATGACATTTTCAAATATTTAGAGCATTTTTCTCTCATTCTCCCAATAATTAATCACAGACAACAAAGCTTAATTCATATTGAAAACTACTAATTCAATCAGCAAGTAGCGGACTGTCCCTCGAAGAAGAAAGCACATAAAGCGCGATTAAAAAAAAGCCTAAAACTCAGTATTAGAGCTACAAAATAAGGTCTAAAAATTGACACTCCTGCATCTTAATCTTAGGCGCAAAAATAGCCAGATTATTCAGCACCTAGAAGCTGTAATAAACAAGACTAAGAAACACAAAATCAGGCCTTCAGGCGACCATAGAACTTCTGTTTCTCCTGGGTGGTCTGGAAGCGACCATGTCCAAACTTGGAGGAAGTGTCAACGAACTTGAGCTTGATCTCCTCAAGCGCCACACGAGAAGTCTGCTTCAATAGTGACTGTCGAAGGGTCAGCACACGCTTCTTGGGCCCCACACAGCATCCCCTGATCATAATAAAATCATCCTTCACCACACCATAGTGAGGGAATCCACCCATTGGAGTAATGTCCTTCTCAGTCCTGAAATATCACCATTATGAAACCATTAGTGCATGCTAAAAGTTCCATAACTGCCAAATTCCTAACACTAATTTGGGCAACAAAGTTGACCAAGTTACTTGCTTGAATCATAAGAGAAGCTCTCTTTTGGGCAAGCAGCCATTCTACTTAGCATATAAGTCAGACAGCAGCCACTCTAAAAGATAAAAGAATGTTTGCATTTGTGCTCGTCGTTGGTGTGAGATTATACCTGTCAAAATCAGTAATGGCCGAGTGTGACTCTTCCCCTGCCTTACCAACCTTGTAGATCTTCTTGTTCAACTCAGTACGGTGATGGTATCCATTTTGACCAGCTCTGGCAACTGTGAAAGAAACTCGGGCAGGGTGCCATGCACCAATACAAGCAACCTTTCTTAGACCCCTGTGTGTCTTGCGGGGAAGGCGAGTGACGCCCCAACGAGTTACAACACCTTCATAACCTTTACCCTTTGTCACACCAATGATGTCTATCATCTCATCTTTCTGGAAAACAGCATTCACTGGGATTTGCTTCTCAAAGAAGCCATATGCAAAGTCTACCTTCTGCGCTATTGTCCCACCATTAACTTGGATCTCCATCAGATGTGCCTTCTTTTGCTTTAGACCCTTCACCTTCCGTATCTTCAAATAACAAAACAGAAAGTCATGAACTTGCATAACAGTTTGAGCAGTATTCCAGGACAAAAACATTTTTTGCATCAATTGGACATGCTATGAATTGGCACCAAGGCAACATAACAAAGGAACAAATCACGCACTACCTTGAAAAGATTATTTCATGGCAAAAACACAGATTATGCAAGGGAATAGATGCACCAAATCCAGAAATTAAACAGTCATACCTGAGTATGGGCCAAAACACGGATGACAGATGCATATTTCTTCAATTTTTCAAGCTGTGCTTGAATATCCTTCTTTCCTTCGTCAGTTTCGTGTTTCTTTGAATATTTGGTAAATGCCTTCTTCTTAGACTTGCACCAGTTCTTGTAGAACCGCCTTTTAACTTCCTCACTTAGATGCTGAGCCCAGACAGTATTTAATGTGCGAAGTCCACGAGGAGTTTTCACATATCCAACAACCCCAACAACAATCATTGGAGGAGTTTCAACAATAGTAACAGCCTCACAAGTCTCCTTCTTATGAAGTTTTGATCCAGGTTTCTCAACTTCTCGGACAATGTGGGTCATCCCAGCCTTGTAACCCATAAAGGCAGTCAAGCTGCAAGGTTTGCTGGGATCATCCTTTGGGAAAGCCTTTGCTGCAAAATTGAATTAGGATATACAAAGGCAGAAAAAATAAGTAATACTGCATTTGTCAAATAATTTACATATAACCATTCCTTCTTTCAAAAGAGTCATTTTAACACAAAAGTTCAATTCCCTCCCCACAAATACATCAGTTCACAAATAATGAGTACTTTTAATAAAAAATAGATAACAAAGCACACCATACCAAGAAAATAAGGATTAAAACACACACTTGTGTAATGTTTTTATTTTATTCTGGGAAAAAATATACTTCTCTTTATAATAATTTAACCATAATGATGACTTGGACAGATATAGAGAATTGAAACAGGGCAGCTTCATTCAGTCATTAACTCCATGCGAGCAACTCTTGCATCAGACTGAGACTAGTTTAGGGACCACTATCCATTGCATGGGCTGTAGGTGAAAATCCCATGTCATTTTCTTCTGAAGAGGGCAAAAGACAAGACCCAAGTATCAAATAGCTCCACATATGTGAAATCCACCCTCATCGCTTACTTTGGGCCACTGTAGCAAGAATTTCCTCATATCCAACATATACTGGTTATATGCATGATGTACTAAACACTCCGACATCTTTATATTAGCAAAAATCATTATCTTGCCAGCAAAATTTTATGACAACTTGACCAATTAAGATAAAAGAAAGAGTTGGGAAAAAAATAAAAGAAAGATCGCCACACAATATGAAACTTAATTAGTACTATCAACATGTGCATATTTCGCACTTCATCTTTACATCTCATAGAGATGGAACCCAAAAGTATTTTCACACAAATTTCTGTTCTTGATTTACATATAAAAGCATCTTAGGACATACAGAAGGGGGGAAGCCAACCATAATATACAAGTATACCATACAACTGTAAGCACACATACTACATAAATATTGAATTAATACAACTGTAAGCACACATACTACATAAATATTGAATTAAGCAATTCAGCGTTGTTTGGTACCAATAATCATCACCTCAGGTACGTTGTGCTTTTAAATGTAATTATCTCACATTGTTTAACCAAAAATGAGAAATAAAAAACAAAAACACCAACAAGGACAAAGGTACATAGAAACAAAAATAAAATTATATTTTTATAGATGAATGCAGACATAGCCATTTGATGTCAAGAAATATATTGTAGAAACAAACCCACACAACCCTTCAAAATTACCATAAGCGTGCATGTACATTATTTTGCATATAATAGCATATATGTATGCATACTTCCGATAATTTTACTTCGATATAAAAAAAAATGGTGCTTCAAATTAAAAAAGATTATTCCTTTTGATAGTAAATTTTGCACCTATGCATTGCAAAACATAAATCATCGATGCCAAGTTCAATCTGCAATGAAGAAATGCTCCCAAACCAAAAGCCTATGGACAAGTAATGCCAATTCTCTCAGGCTCCTGGGTATTCCTTCCCAAAAATCCTTTATAGGATCTTTGGCAAGAAGAGCCCTTTCAGAGATTCCAGCCTTGATTAATCAGTTTTTTCGGGAAGCAATTTCAATCATCGCATAGAAATGGCAACGTGATAATTATGCTTCACAAATGCATTGGCAGTTAATGAACTTTGAAAATTAACTTGCAAGGACCACTCGGAACAAGTAATCCTTGGGGCCTTTCAGTGCTCAGCAAATTTAGATGAATGAAATTAGTCTAAAGATATTGTTTTCAGGTCTTACTTTGCCTAATAGACTAACAGGAGAACAGTTAATTACCCTTTCCACGATGACGAGCAGCACGCTTCCTAGGGAGAAAGCCAAGGGAACCATGCCTTGGGTGCTCAAACTTCCTGTGAGACATATTTCCTGTTTCAACAAATAGAGCATTCATATGCCTAAGAACGAATTTTAGGTAGCACAAGACATATAACACGCAGTCACATCAACAAATCAAACTTCGTCACGGACACATAAGAAGTAAGCTATGTGGACGATGAAATTAAAATTTCAGATATCAAACAAAATCAAATTCAATATTGAAAAGACTCATTCACAGCTAAACAGCAGCAGATCCACCTAAGTCACGAAGAAAGACACAGAAAAGTTGGATCTACCGTATTATCATTATAATCCATCACATCAACATCTCACAAATTTCAAATACCCAAATCAATGGATTCACTTATCATGGGTATTTTTTCCACGAACTGAGCAAGAACTGAAAGCAGAATAAGAAAACGAGCAAACACACGATCGAATACACAAAAACATACCTGCTTCTGAAGCTTGAACACGAACTACGGAGGGAGACGATAGAAGCGGCTCTCAGAAATGCTCGCTTGAGTTGAGAACATTAGGGTAAGCGCTACATGTGTTTATATAAAAACGGACTCAGGGTTTGCGGTTAGAATAAGCCCAAGACTCCCAAATTTGGGCATGTGGGATCTAGTGATTGGCCCATATTATGCACTATAAAATTTTAGAAAAATAATTCTTGAGATGCAACCAACCAAATGGGGTTGGATCTAGCTAGGGGTGTAAACAGGCCAGGCGGCCTGTCAGGGGCCTATAGCCTGACCTGTTCAGGCCTGGCCTGTCAGGCTAAAAGGCCAGGCCAAGGCCTATTGACAGGCCTGTTAAGCCTGTCAGGCCGGCCTGAGCCTGTAAAAATATTTTTTTAAAAAAAAATCAGATGAGGGTTAAAGGATAATTTCGCCTGAGCCTGTAAGTTTTAGCCTGTTTTCGGCCTGTCTAAGGAGGCCTGTTAAGGAGGCCTGTTTTTGGCCTGTGGCCTGTTTTGCAGTGTGGCCTGTAGGCCTGTCGGTTTGTTTAAAAAATTTTAAAAATTCAGGCCTCCTTAACAGGCTTTAGGCCAGGCCAGGCCTGTGAACAGGCCAGGCCCAGGCCTAAAAATTGGCCTTTAACAGGCCACAGGCCAGGCTCAGGCCAGTTTGTGCCTTAACAGGCCAGGCTTGTTAAGGCAAAAGCCTGGCCTGGCCTGGCCTGTTTCCACCCCTAGATTTAGCGGAAGGGATTAGTCTCTCACTACGTAGCAAACTAATGTTTGAATATCACTTAAGAAATGTGCCTACATTTAATGCACGTCAATGACTTGAACAAGATGGCCTCCTATAGGAGGATATGTGTGCTTAGCAAAAAAAAAAAAAAAAAAACTTAAGATGCTTATACCAGTTTCCATCAATTTTTTTTATGTAAACAGGTTGCTTCTTACTAAATCTATTAATTTTATCCTTTTAACGTGATTTGTTAACATTGTTAGTCCCTTTGCCAATGGCTAATTGTGCTCATAGAGTAAAATTAAAAAACTTAATAAAGAGAGAAAAATACATGGATACTAAATTAAAAATTAAAGGAAATTACACATATCAAGAATGATATTTTCTGAAACTTAACTTTATTTGGTACAAAAAAATTAATTTTGAATACAAATTGTATAAAACTTCAATGTTAAATTTCATGTAAGGGGGCAAATTTGAAATTTGATAATGGATGGAGATATAAATATAAAATTCATAGAGCAAGGTTTTAAAAGTCAAGTTAGAGTCTAGCTAGTGTGCAGTAGCCGAAGGCTCAACAGTTGAAGCCTATTGTAACAACCTTATCTTATTTTGATCCTTTTCAAAGTATTTGTGGAAAATGATACGCAGTTCAGTAGTTAACACATTAATAGCATTAATATACTGATAAAAAGTACTCGATTATGGAAATTCCTCGTTGGGATTGTACGTGATAATTACAATCAATGTTGCCGCATAAGGCTACTAGGGTATCTAAACCCATTACAATGAAACTGAGACATTTTCCCATCTTCGTTCCACTACTGCATTCCTCCCGTATGGTTCTCTTCTCTGCTTTCAGTACATCTTCTGTTTTCACTTGTCTAAATTGTTGGTAGGGAAGGGTGAGATTCGAGAGAATCTCAATAGAAAACAGATACCATAATACATGCATAATAGATGCTACATGTATGACATGTTAGCTTTAACTAGATATATGCCCTATAATGACATTTCTGCATGCTCAATATTTCATGCAACAAAACTATAACCACAATGAAAATAGAAACAGAGCTTCATTTATTCAAATATGTTACACACAATCAAGAAAAGCAATCACATACATCACTACATAAGCAGAGATATCAAATACATACAAGTAAGGTAACTTCCCTACCTCTGGTTTTTGAGTCCTTTTCTTGTACCTTTCCATCAGTCTAATGTTTTGTGTCCGGCTTGGGCTACTGTTCGATCCTAAAATCCCAAATGTACAAGAATTAGGTTAAAACTCATTCATATACCACTTTAGAGACTTCTTAAGTGTTTTAGGTGTTTATATGAGTCTATAGTGAAAAATTACTAAAATACCCTGGGACTTCGCCCAGCCTCGCTGTACCCGGTCCGGTCATACTTTTCCTAAAATTTTGACCTAGGCTATTCTAATATATTTTTGCCCAATGAATATATTTCTGGCCTCAAAATTACCAAATTCACTGCAAAAGACAAAAAGGCCCTTAGTAGCCCCCAATTTAGGGTTTCAGGGGCATTTGGTCAGTAGCTTTTTAGAGCTTTTTCTGGAAAAGTGTTCAACTATAACCCCATATAATTTTCCCTCCTGAACACAATGGAATCATTAAAACATAAAAAATCTAACTCTAATCCCCTAAACTAAAGCTGGCTGAAACCCAAGATTCTCGGGAAAAAATTGGGGTTTTCCAATTCTGACTCCACAGACTTGCTCCTTTATGCTCTTAATCACTTTATTAACTATTTAATTATGTTATAAACACCATTTAGACTCAATTTAGGCAGCATAACATTTAGGGTTCAACATTTTCCCAAATTTACAATCACAGCAAATCCAACAGAAATTCACCAATTAAACTAATCACAATAGCCAGAATAACCAAAGATTGAAGTTTAGGAAGTCACCTTAGCTTTCTTCTAGCTTTTCCCTTGTTGGCCGAAACCCTAGCTCCAACAACACAAATTCTTGCTTCAAACACCTTGAATCACATAGAAAAGAAGCTTAGATGAAGGATTACACAAGTTAGGAGCTAATTCACCGAAGAAATCTAGCTTACCTGGCCAAATTGCTCCTCCTTCTCTCTACAAATTCTCACAAGCTCTCTCTCTCCCCCCCTCTTTGCAAATGGTGTCGGTTTGGAGGGAAAGAGATGAAGGAAAAAATGATTTTATAATATCTTATATTATCCTTTAATTATTTAACATGTCAAAATTATTTTTACAACTTTGACTTTTATACATAAACTTTATGTACATGTAATTGTATACCATAAGCCCAACTAACATTCAACTAATTTTTCCCTCCTCATTGGTTAGCTCTCAAACACGTCCAAACTCATAGGAGAAAGATAAATAAGTTGATATGAATTTATCCCATAATTTTCCTTCATTTTCAGATTAATTGGAAATTCGAGTAGATTTTCTGCCAAACTTTGAAAAATCATAACTAAATTTGTAGACATCGTATTGGAGTGATTCCAAAGGTTATAGAACCCTTATTGAGTCTAGTTTCAAGGAAAAATATAGCCTTTAGCCAACTGGAAGCTCACACTTTCCAGAATTTTTGTTTTTGGACGTTACCACAAATGTTGGCCAATTTCACTGGGTTAATTTCAAAAATTCATAATGTTTTGCATATAGCTCCAAAAATTACCCATTACCTATCAAATTAAAGCTCAGGATGTCTGCTTTCCTCCTGTAAAATTTCATAATTTTGGACATCATTTGATCATTCAAAACCATATAACAATGTCGCCGCCTCACAGAAAATTTTCACTGGCAGCAAATCCTCATTCCTGGGACTTTTACTAAACTTGGGCTTAGCAGTCCACTTGATTCAGGCTTATTCTCAAGCCTTAAATATCAAAATTTGGGATATTACACCTATCTTGCATGGTGTTGCCTTCAACAAACTCGACCAAAATTCTCGCTCTGGACAATTTACCCGCGCTGGGACAAGGTTAGAGCCCGAAAAAGGGATTAAGGTAGTAACTCTATTGTTCATAAACTATATGATTATTTGTATGCTTTATGTATGTCATCTTCTGTGATATATATAATGAACTTTCTATTTGGGGCGGGAAAAGCATAAGTACCGTCCGGGGGGAAAAGCATAAGTACCCCAACAGCCCAATGGGGATCCAATTATGAGACACAGTGCCAAGAGGGCACATTGCCCAGTCTGTGGTCATGAGCCCAACTGAGGTACGGACAAGTAGGGGTTCTAACAGTAGTTGGCCCTGAATACATTTGCACATTCCAATGATTATGAGTTTTACAGTGTTATTATTCCGTTGCATTATATGGTACTTGGCATATTTATTTGTTGCATTTTATATGATTGATTGTATGTTACTATTAAGATTCATTTGAATCTCACCCTTTCCAATATGTAAACATATTCCAGCAGAAGCTAGCGGCTCAAAAGGCAAAACGGTAAATACTGGTGTTTGAGGGCTCCGATGTAAACAAAGACCGCATTTGGATTATAGTTAGTTTATTTTGATAATTTTAGACCGTTTGTAAATATTTTTCAAATTATATGGGGATTTCTTGTATTGTAAACAAGTACTAATTATCAGTATATTTGTTCTATTTCTATACGCCTATGGAACTATGCCTTTGTCACTCTGGCAAATATCAAAATGTTAAGGGGTTTGACATGTTTTCTAATTTCATTATGGCTCCCCGCATTGCAACAAGAATGTGAAATAGTTTAATTAATTTCATTTCACATGTTGTTGTCTTCTTTACAAATAAGGGCATAGTTGAAAAAAATACATATTTAATGCTCTGAACTAATTTTAACTTTTTTCTTGATAACCACAAATTGGTTATATTTGAAGCTTATATTTAAGGGTAGAGGGATTATGTATTTAAGTTAGTGGAATGAAATTTGTGGATACACTATTGCAAATCTCTCGTCTTAAGTAACTCACTAGTAACTCACATCTCAGTAACTCTTCTCGTAGGAGCTTTATGTATTGGTTATGTCATTTTTGAAAATTTTTTTTATTATAAATGCATAATAGGCCTAGTTAGGTCTAACAGGCTTGATAGACTTCTTAATAAGCCTTTGTCTGGCCTATTGCCTCCTAAAAGGCTTGGGCCTGTACCTATTTTAAATAGGTCAAGCCAAATGCCCTTAATAGGATGCCTAGCTTTCACCCCTAGCAGGTGCATTGTAGTTAAACTAGCAAAGGCACACATGCACGTACACTAGGCCGTGGGTTTGAGCTAGGGAGAAGTCACATTTCAAGATTATGGTGATGTAACATGTGGCAAAGTGAAGCACGGACTGGCATCAATAGTCAAAAGTGACATGTGGCATCGCATGCCGATGATGAGATAACCTTCTACGGAGGTAACACATGGCTTCTTCTTAGAACTATAACTGATTGAATTTGTCACAATAGAATTAGTGAGGAAACAGATTCCATGGAAAATTCTGTTGGAAATTCATTTTCGTTGCAATCCCATTGGAAATTCTGAATTTTGTGACGAATTCAATATTTTTTTTAGTGTTGCTTTGTACTTTATCATCAAAGCGTTCATTAATATTTGGACATGCACTTCTGTTTTACGTACGTTCTCCTTATTGTTCAGTATATGCATGGTTATATAATAAAATTGTTGTCTATTTTAGCCTATTCCCCTCTTATCCATTAGTATATTGCTAACTACTATTTGCAGCAAAAAAGAGTCATCTATGATCAACATATTTAAGTAACCATGTGCTTTCTAAGACTAAGAGAGCATTTGTAGTCAGAAAAGCTCCTATATAGCATTTAGATTATACTTGTATCAAATTCCTTATATTCATTACATCAAGTTTTTCAATCACCAATAATCATGTGCCCTATTTTTTCCATATGAATCTATAGGTAAATGATAACAATTCAAAAATAGGACATATGGTTACATATGATAGGAAAATTTGACAAAATGGATATAAGAAACTTGATCTAAATATTTTCCATAGCATTTTTACTAAAGAAAAACTTTCATATCGTATTTTATAAAAAAAAAACTTAACCATAAAATCAAAATTATACACGCCATAAAACATTTACTTATACCCTTTCAATATCTATACATGTAAAAGTACATTTGATTTACATTATTCAAATAAATGTTAGTTTGTTAAACAAATTTCTTTAAAATATTTACAGTAAATTTACTTTTTCCGAAACTATATGCTTGCCATATTAAGTTTCTCCATATGTCTTAAAATTTTATGCCATTTGTTCGAAATGCATGATACATATTAATATATGAGGATGGAAAATTTTTGTGCCGTAATATCAACAATTAAGTTTTTATAAAATTATAAAAAACTCAGTAGTTAATCAGTTCTCCTCGTGATTAGCACGTGTAGTAAAAAGTTCTCTGTGTGTGAGAGAGGTAGTTTTCTTTAGCTGGAAAGGCGGTTAAGGGGCTGTAGTGGTGATTGGAGGGTTGTGGTGGTAGTGGGAGGCTGTCGGAGGTAAGTTAACGGTGGTTGTAGGTTGTCAGAATATCGTTCCGATAACGATATGATGGATGCAGTGAGCAATGGTTTTGAAGGGAACACGTTTGAGGAGCCTTTGATATGAAATGATGAAGAGAAGAAACGAGTTCTAATCGAGAAACTCTTATTGGAGAAAGAAGTTAGTAGAGCTACAGTGGAAGCAGTAATGTAAAAGGCATGGAATCTATAGGAAGGCCTAGATGTTATTGGTGTTGCAAAAAATGCCTTTTTGTTCAAATTCTCCGATGAGGAAGAATACAATCATATTTTGAGAGGTCGTCCTTGGTCTCCCAATGGTCATATCCTGAATATGCTTGAGTGGCGCATGTTTATGACAGTTGATACTTGCGACTTTAGTAAATGTCTGATCTGGATTCAGTTGCATGGTATGCCACTTGAAGGTATGAATCTTGAAAATGCAATTCGAATTAGTAGTCGAATCAGTGATGTTGCTATGGTTGAGAATCCAATCTATAATAAACGTTTATTACACAATTTTATGAGGATTTGTATAATTTTGGATTTGAGGAAGCTATTGGTTGAAGGTTTTTGGATATCAAAGCCTAATGCTGATAAGATATGGTTATCTGTAAAGTATGAGAAATTGCAAGATTTCTGTTATAAGTGTGGATGTCATAGGCCATGATTTTCGCGGATGTGCTTGTGTGAGGTTATTATTAAGCCATAATCCTGAGGAACTGAGGTATGGATTATGGACTACTACTGCACAAACGCATACTTGGGAGAAGGCTTTATGCATGATTAAAGAGAGCTAGTCGGAGGTGAATATCAAATGGAAGATATAGAAGGAGGAAGGTTGTTCAAAGAGAGAAGTTCATACTAAGAAACTGGTGGATGTCTTTTCCATTGAGTTGGATGAGCATAAGAGCAGTACAAGGAGCTCTTCGAGTATGAAGGTGAAGGAGGATTCGGTGAAAATTAATAAGAAACAAAACCAAGAAGGATTGGAAGGTAGGGGCCTGAAAGATATCTCTAACATTGTTGATTTGGCTAAAGTCAACAAAGCTGAAGTAGGGCCTAATGGATGTAAAAATGGTAAGGAGAATATTAATAAACTGAAAGAGGTTACGTATCAAATTGAGGAACCTCTTAAGGTAGTAGATGGCTTAAAAGCTTTAGTTCTGTATGAAAGTAGTGTAATAAATGCAATTTTGGATGATATTGGCAGATTGGGACTAAAGCGTGGATTAGAAATGGTAGAGGAAGAAAGTGTAAGTAAAAGGAGGAAGATATGTGAGGAGAAATGTATACCAAAGAACTTTGTGTCTGTCTTTGCTGAGAATCTAAGGAAGACAAAAGCAAAGAGTAGAAGGAAAACACTAAAGAAAAATAAGGAAGTAATAACTGGAAGTGTAGGGAAGGTGATGGGTGTAGGAACAACTGAAAGTGGAGGTAAGATGCTGGAGGTTGAAGCAATTACTGAGGGCATAGGTGATTCATTACCTTTGTGTATGGTGTACTAAAAGAAGGCGATAGAGAGATTATTTGGAGAAGGTTTCGAACTTTGGCAAGAGGTGTGAGGGGAGCATGGCTATATGTTGGGGAGTCGGATCTTAGAGTAAGAGTGAGGGAGGCAGACCTGTAGCAGTGAGAAAAATCCTAAATTTTCATATGTTGCCTGATAACTGTGGTTTAATGGATCTAGGATTTAAAGGATCAAGGTTCACTTGGAATAACAGAAGAGATGGAGAAGCAAATATTAAAGAGAGGATTGATAGAGGCTATAGTAATGTCGCCTTTAGAGAATCTTTTATCAAAGCTCAAGTGTTCCATAGTAAACCGGTTGGTTCTGATCATTGCTTGGTTATTGTAGATTGCTGTTACAATGATGAAAGAATCCCAAAAGTGTTTAAATTTAATGCTACTTGGGTTAATCATGAGAAATACCACCAAGTAGTAAAGGATGGTTGGAACGAGGATAGTAGAACTATGGCAAGCAAGACTAATGATTTTGTGATGAAGCTGAATAATTGCAAAAAGCTTATCATTGAATGGAGTAAAAAGGAGTTCCCAAATAACAAAAAGGTAATAGAGGAATTAAGGGGAAGATTAGAAGCTTACTATGAGGGAGCATGGAATGCAGTGAAGGTAGAAGAAGCTGCAGCTATTATTAAAATAATTGAGGAAGCCTGGGACCGTGAGGAGGTGTTTTGGTGGCAAAAATCCAAATTAAATTAGATTAAATTTGGGGACAGAAATACTAGGTTTTTCCACAATACTGTGATCCAAAGAAGGCAAAGGAATAAGGTGTTGAAGTTGAGATCTGAAGATGGAGTTTGGGTGGAAGATGTTGGGAATATCAACTCAATGTTTAAGAACTTCTATACTGACCTATTTTCTTCTAAGGAGATTGAGCACTTAGATGAGGTATTAGGTTACGTACAAAGAGTGATTACAATGGAGGAAAATGAATTGTTAATTAAACCATTTTCTGCCTTTGAATTTGAAGCTGCAGTATTAGACTTAGGGCTAACTAAGGCTCCAGGGGTTGATGGTTTTATAGGCTTGTTCTATCAATCAGCATGGGAAGAGGTTAAGGAAGAATATTTGAGATAGTGAAAGGTTTTTTTGGTGGTAGCTCTCGGTTGAGAAAGCTAAGTCTCACGCAGATTGTTTTAGTGCCTAAAGTAGAAACTCCCAAATCAGTTAATCAGTTCCAGCCTATTGGTTTATGTAATGTCTCATAAGATTATTGCAAAAATCATGACTATAAGGATAAGAAGTGTAATGAGCAAATATATCTCAGAATAGCAAAGGGCCTTTGTAGCAGGAAGACTAATTCAGGATAATGTGATTGTAGCACATGAAGCCTTCCAATATCTTAAGAGAAGAAAGGAAGGGACAAGATGTGATATGGCACTAAAAATTGACCTAAGCAAGGCTTATGATTGTGTCGATTAGAGTTTTTTGAAGGAAGTAATGTTGAGAATGGGTTTCTGTAATAAATGGGTAGAGTGGATTATGGAGTGTGTGTCTTCTGTTGAGTTTGAGTTGCTAATGTCGGGGAAAAAGGTTGCAAAGATCATACCACAAAGAGGAATTAGGTAAGGTGACCCTCTCTCTCCCTACCTCTTTATTATTGCAGCTGATATGCTCTCTTTAATGGTTAAGTATCATATTAACGATGGTGATTTGAAAGGCATGAGGTTATCTAGATGAGGTCTTATATTATCCCATTGTTTTTTTCCTGATGATGCATTGTTTTTCATGAGAGCACAAAAAGAGAATTGTATGATATTGAAGAAGATACTGAGTATGTATAGTGCAGCCTCAGGGCAAGAGATGAACTTAGACAAATCTTGCATCTCTTTTTTGGCTAGTACTACTTAGGGGATAAAGGATGAGATTGAAAGGGTGTTAAGAGTAAGGGCAGCTCAGGAATCATCTGGATTTCTAATGTTCTTTATTGAGGCGTCTTGGCTTTTGAGTGTTGCATTAGTCCTAGCTATGAATTGAGCTAGTACATCTTCCACATTTACTTTCTGTTGTGGTGGATTTGGTTGTTAAAGAGCTTGTTGCTGGTAGTTCCCTTACAGCTTGAATGCATTTTGATTATTCCTCCAACTCAAGTTTGGATGATTTCGCTGACCTGGATTATAGGTGTTTGAGAATGGGTCATTCCTTTGATTTCTGATGAAATGAGCTTACTCCAGCTTGAATGAGTGTCCTTTTTGATATTGCGTGCTCACATGAGGTCCTCCATATTGATCACAAGCTTCAGTAGGAGTGCTAATTACATTTGCTTGGGTTGTCAATGATCCTACTTGCTTAGACATAGATGCAACTTGAGAAGACAAAGTTGTAAGGACATCTAGCTCGTGCACTCCAAGTGCTTTCTTTGAATTGCTATGTTCAGAAGGCCATTGATATGCATTGGCTGCCATCTCCTCAAGTAGATTGTAAGCATCATCTATATTTTTTCCCATTAAAGATCCCCAGCTGCAGCATCTACAAGAATTCTGGAGATGTGCGTCATTCCACTATAGAAAGTTTGCAGTTGCCACCAATTTAGTAACCCATGATGAGAACATCTCCTTAGCAACTCCTTGTATCTTTCCCATGTTTCATAGAGCCTTTCTTGTTCATGTTGGGTAAATGAGGCAATTTCATTCCTCCATTTAGCAATTTTTGCTGAAGGAAAGTATTTCTCCAAAAATTTTTGCGCCATGAGATCCTATGTAGTTATGCTTCCCACTGGTAGTGATTGTAATCAGCTCTTAGCCTTATCCCTGAGTGAGAAAAGGAAAAGTCTAAGTCTAATGGCATCATTAGTAACACCATTTTGCTTGAATGTGTCACAGATTTCTAGGAAGTTGGCTATATGTGCATTAGGATCTTCTGTTGGTATACCACCGAACTGATTTGCTTGCATCATCTAGATATTGCAGGCTTGATTTCAAAGTTGTTAGCTGCTACTGGTGGCCTTTTAAAACTAGTGAAATAAACTAAGCTAAAACAATATTTTTGTATTTTTTTTGGTTTTTAAAACAAAGAAGCAAATGGAATTGAAATTAACGCTAACAACAAGATAAATTCAACTAACTAATATAATGATGAAATGTGATTCCCTTGAGTTGGGGTTTTAGTCTTCCTTGCTTGCTAATGATTTGAATTCCATAATGAGTCAAGAGGATGGAACTAAGATACCACTAGCTCCGTACTTGCAATAATCATTTAATTCATTCAACCGAAGCAATTAAATGAATATCACCAAATAATTCAGACTCAAGGAGATGAATAATCAACTTCCAATTCTAGCTTGTAATTACCATTACAAAAGTTCAAAGCATTCAGTTTAATCATTTAATTCCACTTAACCAAGTTGGAATAAACAATTCAACATACTCCTAATATGAATCATACAAAGCTTAATTAATCAACTCCTAGCTCAACCACCAAGTTTATTCACTTGGCATAACAATCTAGATCACAATTACATACTTAACCAAGCTACATAATCATGAACTAAAAAGAGAGCTTAAAGGAATTCCATTGAAGTTTAGAAGCTCAAACCATTACCCAACTCAAGGAAATCACCATGGCTTAGCTACTCATGGAGGAAGAGGATGAAACTTGAAGAAAGGGGAGGGAATTAGCCATGAAATTGCAGCACCGAACAGCCCTTCAAGTGCAGCTACAATTATCAATCCCTTTAAAATACTCCTTAGTCTTCAATTCTCGGTCAAGCATTCTCCTTTTTCACATTCGGTGCTCCTTTTTCTTTTCCTTACACAGCTGCCTCCTTTTCACATTCAGCCGCAACACTCACTCTCCTCTTTCTTTTTATTCTATCGGTCTCCCTTTTCTTCAACCCTCTCAGTCCATAATGACGGCTGCAACCTCTCTTCCTAATAATCATTCGGTCTAGCCCTCATTTGATTCTTCCATTGCTCACTTCGGTCCACTCTTCTCCTTGGTCAATTATTTCGGCTCCCTTGGTTTTCTTTCAATTCGATCTGCTGCCTTCCCTAGTAGTGTTCCCTTTTCTTTTCTTTTCACATTAGGTGTTTCTCCATTTAATTCCCTCACGGTCCAGCTCATTCCGGTTCTCTTTAAAATAATTCCATTTGGTTCAACAAACTCCCTCCTTTCTCATTCAACCAGCCGCCACCCTTCATAATCAATGGTCCCCACTTCCTTTCTTTCTTCAATTCACTAGGTTAAATGAGTTAAAGGTATGTTTGGATAAAGGATAAAAATATGTTTTGGCATTAGACACAAAATTGCAACAATCAAACAAGGCCCTTACTCATTTAACCTCCTCTTAAAAAAATGTGAAAATAAATTCTGCATTTGTGATGTTCCACTTTTGTCCTTCATTAAGCTCTAAAATAGCATCTTTGACATTAATCACTCAAGTTGTGCCACATCACCTACAAAATTATATTCACAAAGGTAATATCTTTTGTTCACAATTAAAGAATAATGGGAATAACAAATATTAATTAAAAATATAACAATTTAAACCACTTTAGTTCCCAAATTATTCTTTCACTAAAATATCATTTTAATACTTGATTATGCCCAAAATATTTAATTAAGTCCCACAAAAGCCTAAGATTAATTAATAAAAATATATAAATATTGAGCTCTATCACCGAGTTCTTTATTACTACTCATTCTCTCAATATCTCAAGTGTTTAGGGTAAGTGTTTCACTCAAATTCAACCAAAAAAATTGCACTACCATAGGCTTATTAAAAATCTCAATCTCCACTACCTAATTCACATGCATAACTCAAATCAAAAGGACTTATTAAGGGTTGTAGTGGGTTTAAGGTAAAAGGACTGTAAAATGTGATATAAAGGGCTAAATTTAAGAAATTAATAGAATATTTGAAAAATGGGCCAGCTTCTGAATAAATCTATTTCATTACAACAACCCACAATTCGAATACTCAATTTTTTTTCTTTTTCTTCTTTTTTTTTGCAACCCTAAAGTTGATGATATACACACCCCCATACTTGTCAAAAGCCCATTTCACAAAAATTTCAAATGCTTTGCTAATTTTCTGAATTAGGTAAAAGCACTTGATATATCATTAAAGCATATGTTAATAGGTTGAGAACAAAGAAACAGTCAATTAGGCTCAAAGGGGCTTATCAACGGTATAATTGCAAGGTTGGCTATTTAGCTCTGGTTAAACAAAATGAATGCCTTTATCATCTTTGAATGTGCATGTGAAATGTAATCTCAACCAGATTAAACCAAGTTCTAGAGTGACAACTTAATAGGTGAATATCACACATAAGAGAAATAATCATTATAGGCTTAAAAGCTCACGGTTAGGGGCTTTCAAACTCAGCTAATTCAATCTCAAAATTCATCACCAATTGCAACAATCAGTTGTTCATTCATGTTATGAAATCTCTAAATTCAATTGATCCATACTCAAAACTTATATACTTCTTAAGATCATTGCAAAGAACTTAAATAGGATGATTTTTTTTTCACTTTTACTCTTTTTTTAAAGAAGAAACAAAAACATGCAACTAATAAAATGCGTCTCAGGAGTTAAGAATAACTCCTCACTCTGCCATTTTTCCCCACACCCCATGGATCTAATGGTTTTACTAACTAACTATAAATTTTTTTTCTCCTCCCCTAACCTAAATCAGACATTGTCCCCAATGTCTTCTAGAGCTTAGAGAAAGTGTTTTTTAACATAAACACACAATAAAGTAAAATCAAGAGATTAAGGAAAGTTTAGGTTCATAGGTTTGCAATTGATCGAGCAACTGATCTGTAGTTGGTACAACAATTATGGAGTGGCAAGTCGCTTGGGGTATGAATCCTGTTTCCACAACATGATAAAAAAAACATAACAAATCATCATAAAAACCATAAACGTTTAACAATCCTAATGGCTTTTTGTGATAGTTCAACTTAGCCCAATATGCAACGCTAGAGATCTCATCCAACATCTCCAAATCTCCGGGTAGAGTAATAAAAGCTTGAGCATGATAGAACATTTGTCCCATACGTTCAGGCAAGCTTGAAACTGCAACTCTTGTCCGAAGGAAAAGATGTGGTCTTCCAACTCCTTCACCCTTACACTCAAACCCTTGCTTCCATTTATGAATGCATAAATGGCCACACTTCCCTTTAGGCCCTGGATGCCTCCCCCGTATACAAAATTGATCTTTCTAGCGGCTAATATACTTCCAAGTTCGTTTGTTGCTATTATAAACTCCATCCTTACCCATATCAGTATCACCAAAAATGCAGATGAATGTAAATCTACATTTTTGTATGTTACCCTTTTTCTTTTCTTTTCTCTCAGACCATTTGTTCTTACAAGTGGAAGACTATATATTTACAAGTGGAAGTGTGCATATTGACAAATGAAAGAGTACATATATATAACACTAAAGCAGCGACAACAAAATCATACAAATCATGCATTTTACAAAAAATTTTGAAAAACTTCTGACACAAATAACCGGCGTAATTTACATGAAGAAAAAGGGGAAAGAAAGTCAAAAGTTACCGAGAAGATAAGACATATTAGACAAAACCTGCTGAAAAGATAAGATAGATTAGACAAAAGCTATGGAAAAGATAATACGATTAGACAAAGGCATGATTATATACAGTAGTTGTGATTTTGGCTCTCATCTCCTCTGGTTTTATGTCCAGTAACGGCTTAAATGCTTTCTATGAATTGAGGATTTGCTACCCATCCAGTTTTCTTATAAACTGGCAAACAGGGTCTTTTAACGTCAGATTCCCAAGACAATAGCACTCTATTTCTCTATTAAATATGTCCGCTAAATCAAGAAGAATACAATGAACATCACCACTTGGATGCGTCTTAAGAGTTTGAATGATATCATCCAGTGACTCCTTACTCAGTCCATCCTTTATAAATTTAATTTTATCTTCTCAATTTATATAAACCATACCTTTACTCCTACAGCGTTGATCACAATTTCACCTTGGACATTTATGGCAGACATTCATTCTTTTAGCTCTTCTCTTTTTAGAGTAAGAACTTGTTCCCATTCCTGGTAAAGGCTTACCAAATAATTTATGAATCTCACCTACTAAATGTACCTTAGCTTCAATGATCCAGCGCATGTCCACAGGAAAGCCCAAACACTTGAATATCTTCATCCTTTCAAGTCAACTATTATAGATGTTCCTGAGCACATCTTTGGGAAGAGTGGAGAACCTGTTCTTAAGCTTTACAAGAGATTCCTCTATGATAACTTAAAATAAAACTGATAAAAACTAAAATTCTCAACCCAGTACAGTGTGTTTCAGTGAGTAGAAAATAAAAATGAGAAAGTAGGAAAAAAGTTTGAGAGAGTAGGATAGAAGTTAGAAAGAGTAGGAAAGAAATGAGTGAGTAGAAAAAAAGTTTTGCGTTGTCTCCCAAATAGCCGCCCTTCTTTAACATCTTTAGCTAGACAAAGACCAAACCAAATTTTTTTTCTTTATTTTTTATTAATTTCTTTTAAAAAATTTACTAAATTGAGGACTTAGCTGTTGGTTCCTTAAACGTGATGACATATTTTAAAGTGTTGAGTGTAATATCCCGAATTTTAATACTTGAGCTTAGAGATTAAGCCTGAGATTAGTGGACTGCTAAGCCCTGGTTTAGCAAGAGTCCAAATTGTGATTAAGGGATTAAAATGGTTAATGGAGTGATTAAATGGCTAATTGGTGACTTATTTTGAGTGAGCCAATAGCAAATTGACATGTGGCAAAAGTGGGTGTGAAGAGAGATGTGTGTGGAAAAGTCAAATGGGGTTATTTTGGTGATTTTCTCTCTTCCTCTCCTCTCTTTTCGCTGAAGCATGGAGGGAGTATCATTATGTTCACTTTCTCACCCCATCCCTCCTTCTCTCATTCTCTCTCTTATTCGGTCATGGTGGAAGGAAAAAGGGAAAGGAAAAGCTTGAGAAAAGGTAAGGAAAATGGTTTCCTTTGCTCAAATCCTTTTCATAAATATTGTTCCTTGGAATGAGAGCTTCAATTTGATGGTTGTAGCTTCTCCATTGGTGGTGATTTGAAGAATCACGAAAATCTGAAGTGTAGAGAATCAAGAAGTGTTCTTGAGAAAGTTGTTAAGGTATGTGAAACCAATATCCATGTTTCATGCCAAATAATTATGTTTGGAATTTCTGGATTTATTGCCCTAATTTTGAAAATATGGGTAATGGGTAGTTTGGCATGTTATGGTTATGGAAATGGTATGTTGGTATGAGTTTTGAATAGATAGAATGGATTTGGGATGGAATTGGGTAAGGTTGGTGATTTTGGAAAATGATGATTGTGATGCCCTAGACTAAAGCATGTAAATGGAATGGGATTTTGGTAATTCTATTGATTCCATTGAATTCAATGAGTGATTTTATGTGGGAGTAGCTTTGGTAGAGGTTTTGGGTCCATTTGGATCAATTGGGCAAGAGTTAGGAAAATGTGGTATGTTTGCTGCGTTTTCTGGAATCTGATAGATTCACTCGAGCAGACATGGGTGTGCTCGAGTGAAGGAGGAACATTGCTCGAGTGAGGGGGATCCTGCTCGAGTGATGCGCGAGTTTTCCCTTTGTGCTTCGAGTTGCACCTGGGATTTTTATGAGTGATTCTCGAGCACATCGCTTTGTGCTCGAGTGAGCGAAGAACATGCTCGAGTGAGCTGGGTTCTGCTCGAGTGAAGGTGTAAGCCCAGAGTTGAGGATTGCTCTCGGGTGGATACTCGCGGGAAAGAGGCACGAGTGTGCTTTCTCACTCGCGGGTATGGGGTATGTGCTCGAGCACATATGGCTGTGCTCGAGTGAGCCTGTGCCTCAGGTGAGAGTGGTGCTCTCGGGTTGTCACTCGTGGCGTTGTACTCGCGGGTGCTCGAGTAAGGCATTTGGCCTTGTGCTCGAGTGAGGTTGGTGTGCTCGAGTGAGCTTGTACCTCAGGTGAGGGTTGTGCTCTCGGGCATGTGCTTTCTGTCTTCATTCTTTTGTGCTCGAGTGATGTCCATACTTGTGCTCGAGTGAGAGCATCTGTGCTCGAGTGAGGCAGTGAAAAATATCAAGTTTAAGTGTTCAAAAGGGGATCTTTGGGGATAGTCTTCCAACCCTTTAGAGCTATGGATTGAGGTGTTTGAGGGCACTTAAAGGGCAGTAATGATAACCAACTTGAGTGTCTAAAGGTTAAGGAATTGGAAAAGGGATTAATCCTATGTCCTTGATTTTGGTTATAGGACTTGATGATTACCCTGATCGTGAGCGGCCGGAGCTGGAGCTTACGTGGAATAAGTGTAGGGAACTTACCTCTCCTGCATGTAGTGATAATTGTATTTGTGTATTGATGCATGTTATTGCTTTGCGTGATTATGTGAAACATGTATGAATGATTGTAGCTCTGTTTCTAGTTATGCTATGGCCATGAGTATGTTGTGAAACATTGAGCATGCGGATATATCATGATGTGAACATGAGTTATTGTGATGCAAGCATGTCATGCATTAAATACTTATCTTGCATGCATATTGGTACCTGTTTCCTACTGAGATTCCCCAGAATCTCACCCTCCCCTATCAACATTTTAGACAGGGAAGGAAGATTGAGGATGAAGCAAGCATCCAAGGACGAAGAGGACTCGTTTTTGGGTGAGACCTTAGTAGTTGGTTATCAATGCGTAATTGAGAATATGTATTGTATATTTGGATTAGTGTTTGAGCATGTATTCGAGTAAATTGTGTAATCCCTGTTGGTGGAGTTGTATGGGCTATTGTGCCCTAAGATTAATGAGCGAAGATATGATCCCGGGATTGCCGGGAATTTATATTGCGTACTCTGATAATTATATAAATGTAATTTATCTTCGCATAGTAATTATATTCGGAGTGTAAATATGAGACCGTGTGTTAGAATGATTTCGAAATGTATTTGTGAAAACCCCGTCTGGTTGATGGGATTATAAAGGTTGTTTTGTCTTATTGGTCTCTATTTCACGTTAATCGCGTAATCCGGATATTAATTACGGCAGGGGGTTACATTGAGTGCACCTTTATTGTATTCTTTGAGCCTTTACCCATTCACTTTGAATTTTCGATCACTATCTTGAATATCCACTGTTTCATATGGCCATACTTGAATCACAGTAAAATGACCTGACCACCTTGATCTCAGCTTTCCTGAAAAGAGCCTGAACTTTGAGTTGTATAAAGCACTTTTTGTCCCGATGTAAACTCTCTCCTCAAAATTCTTTTGTCATGCCACATTTTTGTCTTCTCCTTGTATAACTTGGCATTTTCATAAGCTTGTTGTATGAATTCTTCAAGCTCATTGAGTTGGAGAAGCCTTTTCTCACTAGCCGCCTTTAAGTCAAAATTTAAGGCTTTTACAACCCAATATGCTATGTGCTCCATTTCTACTGGAAGATGGCATGCTTTTATGTAGACCAATTGATATGGGGATGTACCAATTGATGTCTTGAAGGCAGTTCTATAAGCCCAAAGTACATCTTCTAATTTCTATGCCCAGTCTTTTCAACTGTCTTCTCTAAGATCCACTTCAATTCTCTGTTTGAGATTTCCACCTGCCTACTAGTTTGTGGATGATATGGAGTTGCAACCTTATGAGTAACTCCATATTTAGCTAATACCGACTAAAGCTGCTGACTGCAAAAATGCCTTCCTCCATCACTAACAATAGCTCTAGGTACTCTAAATCTTGTAAAAATATTCTTCCTCAAGAACTTCACAACCACTCGAGAATCATTTGTAGGAAAGGCAGCTGCTTCAACCCACTTGGAGACATAGTCAACAGCTACTAAAATGAATTGGTTGCTAAATAAGGATGGAAAAGGCCCCATAAAATTAATCTCATATACATCAAAGAGCTCAACTTCTAAGATATTAGTTAAAGGGGCTTCGTGTCTCCTTGAGATATTTCCCGTTCTTTGACATCTATCACAAGTTGCCACAATTCTGTGAGCGTCCTTGAAGAGTGTAGGCCAGTAAAATCCTGATTGAAGAACTTTAGTAGCTATTCTATTTGCTCCAAAATGACTACCATATGGGGATGAATGACAATAATTTAAGATGCTGTCTATTTCTTCTTTAGGAACACATCGCCTGATAATTCGATCTGGGCATTGTTTATATAAGAACAGATCCTCCCAAAAGTAATGCCTTACATCAGTCAGAAACTTCTTCTTTTGCACTTTATAAAGTTCATAAGGCATTACTCTGCTAGCCAAATAATTCACAAAATCAGCATACCATGGGGTAGGTTGTTACTGCGTGATGAAAAGTTGCTTATCTGGGAAATTCTCCTGGATTGTTGATTCTCTTTCTTATTCATGTGGATCTAACTGAGAAAGATGATTTGTAATGAGATTCTCGGTCCCCTTTTTGTCTTTGATCTCCAAGTCAAATTCTTGTAGTAGAAGCACCCATCTGATCAGTTTAAGCTTAGCATCTTTCTTCTCAATTAAACATTTGATTACTGAGTGGTTCATCCAGATAATGACCTTTGACCCAATCAAGTACGCTTTGAATTTGTCGAATGCAAACACAACTGCTAATAGCTCCTTCTCTATTGTTGCATAATTCAGCTGTGCGTCTGAGAGTGTCCTGCTAGTATAGTAGATGGCATGAAAGACCTTGTCTTTTCTTTGGCCTAAAATAGTTCCAACTACATAATTACTTGCATCGCACATCATTTCGAATGGAAGGTTCCAATATGAAGCTATGATGACTGTCAAGGCACTTTTCAGAGTTTGGAAGGCTGATAAGCATTCCTCATTAAACACAAAGGGAGTGTTTTTCTCTAATAGCATGCAAAGTGGCTTTATGATTTTTGAGAAGTTCTTGATGAATCTTCTATAAAAGCCGGCATGTCCCAAAAAACTTTGAATACCCTTGATCGAGGAAGGAGGTGGTAGCTTTTCAATTTTTTCAATCTTAGCTCGGTCCACTTCAGTGCCTCGATCAGATAACTTGTGACCTAGCATGATTCCTTCTTTCACCATGAGATGACATTTCTCCCAATTTAGAACCAAATTTGTCTCCACACAACATTGTGGGACTTTTGCCAGACTTGAAAGACAATGATCAAATGATTCTTCAAAAACTTAAAAAATCATCCATGAACACCTCAATGAACCTTTCCATTATGTCTGAGAAGATCGCCATCATAATCCTTTGAAATGTTGCTGGTGCATTACATAGACTAAATGGCATCTTTCTGAAGGCAAAGGTACCATATTGACTTGTAAAAGTTATTTTCTCTTGATCCTCCGGTGCAATTGTAATTTGATTATATCTTGTGTACCCATCCAGGAAACAATAATAGGCTTTCTGAGCTAGTCTGTCAAGCATCTGGTCTATAAATAGCAGAGGGAGGTGATCTTTTCTGGTGGCTTTATTGAGCTTCTTGTAGTCGATGCACACTCTTTATCCAGTCATCGTTCATTGTGGAATCAGTTTATTTTTCTAATTGGGCACTACTGTCATTCCACCTTTCTTTGGTACAACTTGAACTAGACTTACCTATTGATTGTCTGAGATTGGGTAGATTATACTAGCATCTAGCCACTTTATTACCTCCTTTCTCACCACCTCCTTCATATTCGGATTGAGTCTTCTCTGGTGCTCAACTGATGGCTTGTAGTTGTCCTTTATCAAGATCTTATGTATACAAATTGAAGGACTAATCCCTCTTATATCAGCTATTGATAATCCAAATGCTGTTTTATACTCCCTTAAGACTCTTAATAACTTTTCTTTTCCATTAGGAGTAAAAGCTGCTGAGATGATTATTGGTAGTGTTGAATTTTCCCCCAGATAAGTGTAATGACTCAATTTGAGATTAAGGGCTAATGACTTTGAAATTGATTGTAATTAGTGTAATTAAACACTTTTGGAGATATGAGATATGGATTTGATATAAATATTCATAGTGATGATTTAATAAACATAGTGAAAACCAGGGGCAAAATGGTCAAATTGGAAATTTACAAACCAATTGGTCAGTTACCAAAGAGGAAACTCATTGGTGATTAGAGATCAAGGGTTGAGATCTATTGCCTATGGGTTAGAATCCTATGCTTTAAACTTATGTGAGCTCATGGAGGGAGTGAACAAGATGTTGACAAGTGGAAATTTGGTGGACCATTGGATGGTGCTAAAAGACAAAAATTCACTTTTTCTCTCTCTTCTCTCTCTTATTCGGTGGGGTGTATGGGCCAAGAGGGAAAATTCATCATTATCATCTTTTTCACCATCTCTCATCAACCCTCTCTCTTCTTCCATTTTTCCGGCAACCAAAGAAGAAAAGGGAAAAGAAAGGTGAGATTTTAATGCCTTTGTTAATCTCTAATGCCCTAAACCTCTTCTCTAATGTTATGCACCTCATTAAGAGCTCCATTTTGGTGGTTTCAGAATTTTGAAAGGTAGTAGTTTGGGTAGAGGAGCAAATTGGAAGTTTGAGAATCAAGGTTCTGGTTTTGGCAAAGTGAAGAGGTAAGGATTTGATGCTTTTTGGTATATTTATTGTGATTTTTGGATAAGTTTGAGAAATTCTGGAATTTGCCCTGGTTTTGTGTAAGTTTTGAATGTATGAATTTCATAGTGGATGATGTTAGAATTTGTTCATTGTGAAGCATTAGATATAGTTTTGAGTTTTGGAAGTAAGTTGAATAATTTGGGTAATGTGTGTGTCATAGAGACCCAAGAGTATGAATTGTTGTTAGGATGAGTTTTGGGTGTTTTGGAGTTTACCAATGTGTTCCTTAGGCAATGTTAAGTGAGTATGAGCTTTGTGTGGAGTTTGGGAATCATTGGGAGCAATTTTGACCAATCTGGGAATTTCTGTCAGTTGTTGCGATCTAGGCTCTGATAGCATCACTCGAGTGAGGGGGGATCTCACTCGAGTGCTGCCGTGTGATTTCCCTTTTCCCTTTGTGTTTTGCCTGGGTTTTTATGAAGGAAGCTCTAGTGCACTTCTTAAACCGCGAGTGATGTTGGTGATCACTCGAGTAAGCGCGGGATCACTCGAGTGATAGTGTGAGTTCATGATTAGGGTTGCTCTCAGGTTTTCACTCGCTGATCAATGTTCAAGAGTGTGTTCTCACACTCACAAGTGTGGGCTCCTCACCCGAGTGCCAAGGGTGGTGTTCGAGTGAGCTTTTCCCTTTGATATAGTTGTGCTCTCGGGTTGTCACTTTCTGTGTTGCACTTTCGGGGACTCAAGTAGATTTGGAGTCATCACCCTAGTGTAAAGCCTTATGCTCGAGTGTTGTGAGCGCTTTCTGGCTGGGGTAGTTACTCACTGTCACACACTCGCGAGTGAGAACCATTCTCACTCGAGTGCAAGTCTCTCGTCACTTGAGTGAGGTCATCTTCACTCGAGTGAGTCAGCTAAAAATCAGTGTTCTGCCTTCAAAAAGGGGGTCTTTAGGGTAGTTTCTTCCAACCCTTTTAGCATTTGTTTAGGCCTCTAATGGTCATCCTAAAGAGTTTAAATGATAACTAACTTAGAGTATTATAGAAATAAGCATTTGGAGAAGAGATTGATGGTTGTCCCTAATTTGGTTATAGGATTTGACATCTATCAGACTCGTGAGCCCACCGTGTCAAAGAACATCAGGAAAGATACAGGTAGTGACTCCTCTCTTATACTTTGTGTAAATGTATTGTATGTATGCCTATCGTGCATTGTGTTGCTGCTGCTGCTTTGTGCCTTGTGATGCTTTGTGCTTTGTGATGCTGTTGCTTTGTGATACCTTGTGCCTTGGGATGCTACTGTATAGTGTTTATCGTGAAAACTGGCATATTGTTTACAGCGAAAGCTGTAGTTGAGATTACAGCGAAAGCTGGCATAGTGTTTACCTCGAAAGCGGGCATAAAGCATTGTGATACAGCTGTAAGTGCTGTCAGTTGTGGCGCGAGCCATGACTCATAGTGTTGCTGCTGAACATGATGAACTTACATGCTTTATGTTTATATATTGTATGAGTGATTTGTTACTACTGGGATTCTTTAGAATCTCACTCTTTCCAATAACTAACATTTCAGACAGGGCAAGTGGCTCAAAAGGGAAGCAGACAACCAGGAGTGGTTAGGATCTCTTAGAGACATTTGGTTGGGGGTTGGTTATCTGCTTTTGGTTTGGAATTTCCATGTGTATATGAGATGTAAATAATAATTTTTGGATATGTAATCCCAATTTTGGGAAACCTTAAACCATTGTATATACATACATGTAGCCCGGGGTTACTGGGATTTTAGTTACGCACTTTGATATTTATGAATGTGATTTAACTGCACAGGTAATTGTATCCGAAAGTGAATATGGGACCAGATGAATTATGTTTTTGAACGGTTTTTCAGAATACCCCATCTTGAAGATGAGGGATTATAAATGTTATTTTTATCTTATTGGTCTCTATTTCACTTAAATTTCATAATCCGAATATAATTACAGAGAGGGGGTTACAATAAGCATACTTCAAGTGGGATGACAGTACTTTCAACTCCAGTATTGGTGGTTTCTCTATTGATGGCACCGACTTACTTGGACTTTCCCCTAAATTTTCAAATGATTTCTTGATAAAAATTGGGGAATTTTCTTCAAGGTACCTAATCTACTCCAAAACTTCTGGATTAGTAGATTTTGATACATCTACCATTCCAATTGCTAATGGTTGATCCATGCAGATTTCGTTTACCATGTCTTTTATGTAGCTGGTCAATGTATCAACTCTGTAACAAGTGTCACCTTCATCTGGAAAGGGCAAAGCCTTGAAAATGTTGAAAGATACTTGATTATCTTGAACTCACAAAGTTAACTTTCCATGTTGCACATCTATTAACATTTTCCCAGTTGCAAGAAATGGCCTTTCAAGAATGATAGGAATTTCTTGGTCTTCTTCTATGTCAAGTATTATGAATTCAGCTGGGAATATGAGTTTGTCCACCTTCACCAGAACATCTTCTAAGATACCCCTTGGATGTTTTATTGATCGATCAGCCAAAAGTAATGAAACTGTGGTCGGCTTCACCTCTCAAAGACCGAGTTTGTTGTAGATAGATAGAGGCATGAGGTTTATACTTGCTCTAAGGTCACAAAGTGCTCTTTCAAAGTGACATTGACCTATGGTACAAGGTATGCAAAAGCTTCCTGGATCTTTTAGCTTTAGTGGTAATTTCTTTTGGAGAATAGCACTGCACTCCTCAGTAAGTGCAACTGTTTCAAATTCCTCAAGCTTACACTTATTTGAAAGAATATCTTTTATGAATTTTGCATAACTGGGCAATTGGGCAAGAACGTTTGCAAAAGGAATGTTGATATGTAGCTTTTTGAAAACCTCCAGAAACTTGACAAACTGCTTGTCTAACTTTGCTTTCACGAGTCTCTGAGGATATGGAACTGGTGGTACATATGGAGGAGAATTATCTGGAAAGCTGATTCTTCCTAGTATTACATCCTCTTCCTTCTGTTCTTCTCTGCTTTCTTTCTTTTCTCCGTCATCCTTCTTCTTAATTAGAGGATCTTTCAATTATTTACCACTTCTTAGTGCAACAGCCTTTACACGTTCTCTTGGGTTTCTTTCAGTGTCACTTGGTAGAGTTCCTGGTTGCCTGGAATTCAGCATATTTGCAATTTGGCCCATCTGGATCTCCAAGTTCTTTATTGAGGTGTCTTGGCTTTTGAGTATTGCATCAGTCCTAGCTATGATTTGAGCTAGTAGATCTTCCACATTTACTTTCTGATGTGGTGGATTTGGTTGTTGAAGAACTTGTTGTTGGTAGTTCCCTTGCGGCTTGAATGCATTTTGATTATTTCTCTAACTAAAGTTTGGATGATTTTGCTAGGTATTTGCTTATGGAAGTATAGTTGATGTATATTTGGATATGTATTTGAGATGATATTGTGTAATCCTCGATAAGGGAATTTGTATACCCTTTTGTAATGGTATGAAACCGGGATTGCCGGGATTATTATATTGTGTACTCTGATATTTATATGAATGTGATTTATCTTCGTGTGGTAATTGTATTCGAAATATGAATATGAGACCAGGTTATTTGGATTTTGAAAAGTATTGGTGAAGACCCCGTATGGTAGATGGGTTTGAGAATGAGTTTTGTTTATTATTGATCTCTATTTCATTTTAATTACGTATTTCGAATATAATTACGAAGGGGGTTACATCAATGATCATCTTGCTTGGATATAGATGCAACTTGAGAAGACAAAATTGTAAGGACGTCTAGCTTGTGCACTCCAAGTGCTTTCTTTGAATTGCTATGTTCAGAAGGCCATTGATATGCATTGGCTGCCATTTCCTCAAGTAGATTGTAAGCACCATCGATATTTTTTCCCATTAAAGATCCTCCAGTCGCAGCATCTACAAGAATTCTGGAGATGTGCATCATTCCATTATAGAAAGTTTGCACTTGCCACCAATTTGGTAATCCATGATGAGGACATCTCCTTAGCAACTCCTTGTATCGTTTCCATGCTTCATAGAGCCTTTCTTGTTTATGCTGGGTAAATGAGGCAATTTCATTCCTCCATTTAGCAATTTTTGCTGAAGGAAAGTATTTCTCTAAAAATTTCTACACTATGAGATCCCATGTAGTTATGCTTCCCACTAGTAGTGATTGTAATAAGCTCTTAGCCTTATCCCTGAGTGAGAAAGGGAAAAGTCTAAGTCTAATGGCATCATTAGTAACATCATTTTGCTTGAATGTGTCACAGATTTCTAGAAAGTTGGCTATATGTGTATTAAGATCTTTTGTTGGTAAACCATTGAACTGATTTGCTTGCATCATTTGGATATTGTAGGCTTGATTTCAAAGTTGTTAGCTACTACTGGTGGTATTTTGATTCCAGAATTTGTCCCCATAACTATTAGTGTTGCATATTCACTGAGTGTTTTGGTATCTGTTGTTTCTCCCCCGGATTTGCCATCGGATTGCTTAGGATTGAAGTAGACTACTTTCGAACTTTTCGATTTCTTCAACAAGTTCTTTCGATCTCATAATCAAGAGGTTGTAGTTCAGTCTCCTTCGATCTGGTCATACACTGAGCAAAAGCCTGAAAAGAAACATAAAACACCAAAAAGAACAAATATAATATAAAGACCAAATTAGTATTAAAATTACTTGGTATTGATATAATGATACCAATCACTAGCAACAACGCCAAAAACTTGTTATGAGTGTAAATGATTTAGTAAATAGTGCAAGTGTACACTGTCGTAATCAAGTAATACAGAAGTGAGTAGAGTATCATTCCCACGAGGATTGATCACTAAGTACCAAAATGAGTAATTTTAACTCTATTTAGTCGGTCGATTAGTTGATGATTGAGAGTACGAAATAAAAGATGATTAAATATAAATGCAAATGATATGAAACAACTATGAGAAAAAGTCCTAGGGGTCAGATTTCACTTAACAAATTTTAGATTGGATCACCTATCTATTCTAGCCTAATTTATTCCACATGATTGATAGTCGAGTTTCCCTAATTTAATTTCTAGCCTCTTCCAAAGTCAAGCAATTCTATAATCAATTGCTAATCCAATATATTCCTATATGAATTTAAGCAATTAATTATGCATTAAGATTAATAGAACTCAATAATACTACACAACTCATATGAATATATTTCTATTCATATGCAAGTCATAGTTTTAATTATAGGATCTATACACATGCATCTCTTTCCAGTCTCAACATGCATCTTGAAATCATTTAAAAGATGGCCAGCCAATCAAAAGCATTAAGAATAATAATTAAAACTCAATCATGAAGAAGAAATTCAAACTAGATTTAATAAGTTAAGATTCAATCCATCATTAGTAAGCTACATCATCACCCTAGGAAAATGGAAATTTAGCTCATGATGAAATTAAAAACAACAATAAAATAAATTGAAAACTTCATAAACATTACAATAAACTTAATTATTCAATAAAAATACAACCACAAGATGCATGAAAATAGAAAAATCTAGCCTTCCATGTAGGAGGTAAAACCTTCCATGTAGGAGGTATGCAAGAAAAAAATACAATGCATGAAATTAATTCTAAGATGATGGTGTAAGTGGAGAAGAGAGGAAAGTAACGGATATGGAAAATGGTTGTAAGTGAAGAAGAGAAGAGAGTAATGGATATGAATTGGTGTGTAAAATGTGAAGGAGAGGGTGGCTATATATAGGGAAGAATGGAGTAGGGTAGATGAAGTGGTAGATGAAATGTGGTACATAAAATATTAGATAGAATGTGGTAGATGAAGTAGTAAGTGAAAAGGAAGATGAAGTGATAGATGAAATAATTGGTGGAATGGTAGATGATTCCCGCTCTCAACTTCCAAGCAAAATTCAAAATCCTTGGAGATAGAACTGGATTTTGGTCTCAATATAAAAGTTGAGAGCTCTTTCTTAGCTTTTTATCCATATAAAGAATGTCCCAATCCGACATCTAGAGCTCCAGATATTGCCTAAAAATTGAAAGAAGATCTAATTTAGTATTTTTCAAGAAATTCTATTTTATGCCAAAATCATTATTTATTTATTAATTATACCCAAATTTATTAAATTAAGCTTAAATATCATCCATAAAATCATCATATAAGGGAAAATTAATATGCAAATATTTTACTTATCAAGAAGTACACTGTGAAGTTTGGTTATCATGTAGCCAAGGAGGAGGATGAATCTCGTTTAAGTTTGGATCTTGGTCCATCGCATCAGACACCAAGTCAGCTTTGGCAGTGTATATGGAAGTTGCATGTTCCTCCTAAAATTAAGCATTTTCTTTGGAGAATGCTTAATGGGGCCCTGGCAACTAGAGAAGCCCTAAGAAAAAGGAAGTGTACACAGGATGATGCTTGTCCGATTTGTAGCAGTGTAGTAGAAACAGTTGAACACATGATTCTAAATTGCCTTTAGCTGCTTGTTTGGCAGTTCTCTAGCCCTGGCAAATTGCTTAATGGGGCCCTGGCAACTAGTAGATGCTGGTTTGGCAGTTCTCTAGCCCTGATATGTTGCAATGATCAAACAAGGAACATTAGAAAGTGGTGTGAAGAGATTCTGCTGAATAAAGGTATTGATGAGGAGGGTAAAGCTCTAGTTGCTGGCATATGTTGGGACATCTGGAAGGGGAAATGTGATTGGGTGTTTAAATCAATTAATGTTGATTCTGGGAAGGTTATAGCAGTGGCTTCAATGCTAGTGATAGAAGTTTGAAAAGCAAGAGATTTGGATGCTAGTAAAGGGAATGGATTGAAAAGAAGGGGAGTGTAAGGAGGATAGGGTGGGAAGCACCTGAGTTAGGTAGAATCAAGATTAATGTGGATGGGGCTTTCTTGAAGAATAATAGTTCTGCAGGAATTGGGGTGGTTTGCAGAGATAGCAATGGGATTTTCTTAGGAGGACTGGGGAGGAATGTTAAAGCTTGTACTGCTTTTCAAGCTGAATATTTAGCCCTGAAGGAAGCAATTTTGGCTATAGTGATCGTTTTAGTGAACAAGGAATCTGTATTGAGGTTGATTGTGAAAAACTATACAAATTAGTTAAAGCCAAGGATGCAAATAAAGTAGAGTGGCAAAGTGCAAATGTAGTATGATACGAGTGTAAATGATCAATTAAATAGTGCAAGCGTACACTGTCATAATCAAGTAACATAGAAGTGAGTAGAGTATTATTCCCACGAGGATTGATTACTAAGTACCAAAATGAGTACTTTTAACTCTATTCAGTCGATCGATTAGTTGATGATTGAGAGTACGAAATAAAAGATGATTAAATATGAATGCAAATGATATGAAACAATTATGAAAAAAAGCCCTAGGGATTAGATTTCACTTAACAAATTCCGGATTGAATCACTTATCTATTCTACCCCAATTTATTCTACATGATTGATAGTCGAGTTTCCCTAATTTAATTACTAGCATCTTCCAAGGTCAAGCAATTTTATAATCAATTGATAATCCAATATATTCCTATATGAATTTAAGCAATTAATTTTGCATTAAGATTTATGGAACTCAGTAAGACTACACAACTCATATGAATATATTCCTATTTCATATGCAAGTCATGGTTTTAATTATAGGGTCTACATACATGTATCTCCTTCCGGTCTCAACATACATATTGAAATCATTCAAAAGATGGCCAGTCAATCAAAAGCATTAAGAATAATAATTAAAACTCAATCATAAAGGAGAAATTCAAACTAGATTTAATAAGTAAATATTCAATCCGTCATTAGTAAAGATTCAATCGTAAAGCTCGGACTGATGCAAATGAAGGACCAGATAGAGGAGGTATTGGCTGATACATTAGGTTGCTGATATAAGTTGTATAGTGTTTTGTTTGTCGGTTGTGTTTACTTTTTCATAGTGGATATGTATAGGTTGTCTTTTCTGCTTTACTTTTTGATGAATTAGTGAGTGTAATTGCTTTTTGAATATTAATAAAGTTGACTTTTCTATTAAAAAAAAGTTATTATAAAATTATATGGATTGAAAACTACTATTTGAAACTAAATCACAAGAACTAAAATGGATCAAGCATGGTAAGAACCAACAATAATATTAACTTTATATGAAAAATTAAATGCTATATTATATGGGACATAGTTTGTAATGCAATTTGTTTGAAATTTATTTTACTCCAAATCTTTTATTTTAATCACATTTTTTTTGTTCGGAAGCTTTTCTCTAAAAACTAAAGTCTAAGCACGCCTCTAATCAATAAGAAAGATGCTTATTCTTTGTGACCATGGGCGCTTTTTTACAAGACTGGAACCTCTTGACTCACCCTACAGCTTCCACTTTACCCCACTTCTTTAGGTGCATAAGTTTGTTTGGATGAGCTTTTGAAAGGCTTATAAGTGCTTATATGCGTAAATTGAGCCAATACTCCTCTCATATATTCACTCGTATATTGTAAATCACAATTGAAAAGTTATTTTTGAAGATTCCAATCACTATTTCAAATGAGCACCATGTTTGGCGATCCATAAAACTATGGTTTTAGAAGTCCTTTTCCACAAACCGAGACAAAATCCTCTCATATACTTACCTTGTAAATCATAAAAGCTATTATCTAAAAGTTAATCCAAACATTTACTTATTCTCATTGTTAAATTAACCCTAAACAATTGAGATTTACTATCCTATAAAAATATTATTATAGTAATAAACAAAAAATGTATATAAATAAATCTAAGGGAAAATGACAAAAAAAGAATTTTGAAATTACAAAATTTAAAATCAAGTATTTTCTATAAAATGAGTTGTGAAATTACTTATTCAGTTTCGTCATTCTCTAAATCAACTATTGGTAACAAACTTGATTTAGGATTTTACAATTTCAAAGTTATTTTTCTGTTATTTTGCCTAAATTTAAGTCATTAAAATGTGATATAAATATTTCATACCTTTTTTGTCAAAAAAGAAAAGAAAATCATACCTGGCCTTTATACTTATATTAAAGTATTTTATATATTTGCGCACTAGGTGTAAAAAGTGAAAACCTTTTATGTTCTAAGTCTGAAAACTCCTACATTATACCAAAAAAAAAAAAAAAGGAGGGAAAAAGGTGTCTCTACTAACTTTTTTCTTCACTTTCTCACCACTTAATTTCTCTACCATTGGACTGGCTTTCAATGGTGGAGATTTTATACTAAATGAGAAAGATTATTGTAATGGTGTCTTCACTAATTTTCTTTTCCACTTCCTCACCACTTTATTTTTCCACCATTGGACTGGTTTTCAATGGTAGATATTTTATACTAAATTAAAAAGATTATTGTAATGGTGTCTTTACCAACTTTTTTCTCTACTTCCTCACCACTTAATTTCTCCACCTTTGGACTGGCTTTCAATGGTGGAGATTTTATGGTATATAAAAAAGATTATTGTTATATTAAATATTAAATTATACTAATATTTTTACAGAATAAATCTCAACCATTAAAAGTCAATCCAACCAACAAGCTGTTGGTTGAGATGGGAAGGGATCTCACCCCTGTAATAAGGAGGATAATACAAGTTCGAATATCAGGAAGTGCACTTGTAGGGAGAAGTGAATATTCTCTGTCCTCTAAACCATGAAAGGAGAAACCCTTGATATTACCCCAAAAAAAAAAAAAAAAAAAGCTAATCCAATGGTGGAAAAATAAAATGTAGAGGAAATGAAGAGAAGTGTTAGTGGAGACACCGCAATGAGCACCCTAAAATATTTTAGAATGCAATTCTAGCCCAAAAGTATTAAAGTATTAAAAGTGGTGCCATGTCAACCCCAACTAACAGAACTAAAATCGTCCGTTTGGCATCTTTATTTTTTTCCACGTTGCCGTCTTCTCCTTTTTACCAAGTAAGGAAAGCAATGAACAACTCAAGAAGAGGCCTCGGGTTGCCTTGGTTGGCTATGAGTTTGAGATTAGTGATGGCAAACTGAGAGCATGATGTTGAAATAATTGAATGCGAAAGTGAAAAATTAGTTCAACAGTCGCGGAATGTAAATATGTATAGCCAATCGTTTCCATTCAAGGTGTATGCCAACGCTTAGCACTGAAAGTTGAAACTCAGAAAGTACAGAGAAGAGATCATTAAATTCCTGTACTTAGCGTCAAATAACAGAATACAAGAGGAAAACAAGAAAATCCCAAAGATTAAAGCAGAAGGAATCTTCGGGAGAGAGATACCATATTTGGGACTAACTAGTTCAACACTGAACAATGAACACAAACCCGATAAACTTGAAAATGCATAGTGGGGCAAACAAACTGACCTTCACCACAGCCGAGCTGGACGCTCTTGAAGCGGGTGCGACTACGAAGGAAGTCAAGCAAAGTAGTAGAGGGGTCAAGCTCAGAAAGCCCAAATCTGACTCCATTAACAGCAAAAACCAGATTCACCGGTGTTGCTCCGTTGATCGCGGCTATTTCAACCTCAATGCTTGAGAAGACGGCGAATGAAAAAGAAAAAGATGCCAAACGGACGTTTTTAGTTTTGTTAGTACTTTAGGTCAAAATTACACCTCAAAAAAATTATTTTGGAATGCTCATTGCCCTTTAACCCTATATTTTACTTACTTTTTATACTATATTAATTCTCAAGTATTGAAAGTTGAGTTGATCCAAGTATAAGAATAAAGGAGCCCTGAGAAGTGGATAGTAAGGGAAGTACTCATCTTACGCTCTCTCTTTGCCTTGGGTAAGGAGCTCCTATTCTGGCAACTAATTCCGTTGAGGATTGGGACAAATATGTAACAGAATTCTTGGCATTCCCTCGGGATTCTTCATTGTTTGTCCACCCCTGAAAGTTCGTGTTAATTTTATTATATTTTTTGAGAATTTTAGTACCGTCTCATTTTCTGACTTTCCGCTTCAAATTTCAGACCAAACGCTTATGGCTCTCAACGACGAGGACGACTATCCTCTCTGATTTCGCTCATCACTCTGTATTAGTCCCTCCGCCGTGAACTTCACTGTCTCTGTGGTTCGATTGTTGTTACTTCTGCTGTTTCTTGTGTCTGTATTGCTCCTTTCCTTTGCTTAGAGGAATAAAGGTATCATTCTGACTTAGGATGTTATTTTTCTGATGATTCATTACTTGGCTATGGGTTTTTGAAATTTTTAATTTGTGACGGCTGCTGTTGGATTTGAGATTAGTTTAATGGGAGTCAACTTGAAGACTAATGTGATAATTGTTGCTTTATGAGTTGGGAATTTAGCTCTGTGTTTGTTATTGGATTTCAAGGAAGATTATGCCTGGTAGCCACTAAATTTTTGAGGCATTGAGAACTTTGTGAATTTGACTGAGTTTATTTTGAGGATAAATGACCTGTTCTGATTTGATGAGAATACAAAAGTATGTTGAGGATTCATGATTAGTTTTCAAAAATGTTAGGAGCTAGCCACCGTTTTGCTTTGTGAAAAAAATGATGACTCTGATGCTGTTCTTTTATTTTGAATTTTGATCTGTTCATATTTTGGTGAGGAGGCTCAACCTTGAATTGAGATCCGTCCATGGGTGTGGCATTTGTTAGGTTGCATATACTTTGCTGCTGTTTGATGAGGTTTTTAAACAACAATGAATCTGGAGAATAAAGGAGAGAATTTGGATGAACTACTCCCTCCGGTCATAATTATAAGACAAAGTTGATTTTTTTGGAGAAATTAAGGAAGATAATTAAATTACATTAGTGTATTTATATTTTTATTTTTTTTCCAAACAAATTAATTTGACTAATAAACTAATATATAATCTAAGGATACTAAAAATATAAACACTCTAAAGTAATTTAATTGGCTTCCTTAATTTCTCCAAAAAAGTCAACTTTGTCTTATAATTAGGACCGGAAGGAGCACAGGACCTCCTCTACAGTATCGTCACCGCAGTAGAGTTTAACCACCAAGTTCGGGATTGATTGGTGTGGTTCCTCTACGCCTAGGACACCAGAATATCGAAGCATGAATGAACAAAGGCATGAGATAAAAGCATATTGGCTATTGATTTGAGAGCATTTATTTCGATAGATACATGCCTTTTCAAAATTTGATGTAATATGCATTGTATTGTTCATGAATGTTGAAAAAAATAAATTGATTCCCAATTCAATTTGGAAGATTGAGTTCTGATATGTTGACTTTATGCCTGCATGATTCATAATATGCCATACTCTATGTAGAAAGCAAACTTTCGTAGAAATAGAAAGAAATTGTAAAAATATGCATGATCTTTTGACGTTGCAATGTTCTATCTGTAAGACCTCGCCTTACATACCACTTATTATCGATATTAATCAGAGTAGCAATTGCGCAGTTTGTGGACACACAGGAATGGCAAAAATATATTGATATTATTGAAACAATATTACTTGATTATATTACAGGAGTTCCTCACAGGAGTTCGCACATAATAATTACAGACCTTAAAACAATAAAAGGTTTTTAGATAAACAATATCTCCTCTTGTGCTCATTTGGAACCTTCTGTTGCTGGTATTATGATTCTGCCCTCCAAGCCGTTGTCTGTTGCTGAAAACCTTTTACATTTTATGGAAAGGGTGAGATTCAAAGAATCTCAGTAATAACATACGATCAGACATATACAATGTGAAAATAAATATGTTATGTACCATGTTCTGTAAAATGATTGAATGTTGTGTGCATACTGTCCAAGGCCAAATGACTATTTGCAATCCTGGCTTAACTCTGCGCCTCCGTTGGGTCCCAGACCACAACTAAGCTAATATACGTGTCCAAGACACTATGCTCATATGACAGAAGATATCATATACAAATATACAATAATCACATAGTGCATGAAAGAAAGAGTTACCACCTAAAATTGCCCTTTCCTGCTTCATTATTTGCTCAATAACTTTGATCTGACTCGGGCTATTACTGATTCCTATAAATTAAAGTTAACAAGTAACTGGTTATTACTTGCATTACTACTACCTTTTAATCATATTCTGCTGGTTATCTATTATAGTTTCAGCAATTTTTGCACAGTACAGTTTCACTGTTTCTAGAAAACTGGTAGATTTCCAGTCGATTTTGGAAAATCATAATTAATTCTAAGAAATTCCAAATTGACTGGTTCTAAAGCCTAAGTGAAGCTCTGTAACTATATTGTTACAAAAAATATTTAAGTTTAGTTAGTTTAATCACATTGTTCCTAGAAATTTGCCAAACTCCCCTGTTTCAGATTCTCTTCCAGAAACAGGGCTCAACTTTGAAAAATCATATCTTTAAGTATACTAATCCAAAAATTATGATCTACCTATCAAATTAAAGCTCTACATGTCTACTTTATGTCTGTAAAGTTTCATTACATTTGGACTAGGTTTGACTAACAAAATTCATTTCACAACAGAATTGCCTCTATTGAAATTAATCAAACAACGTCCCCTCTTAACTTCTAAAATTTCCAGATTTGCATATAGTCATCCAAAAATTATGAACACATGTATTACACATTTTTTCCTTTTAAATCCAATGGAATCATCACAATTATAAAATTCAACTTCATTCTCCCCTATGTTTTGCACTTAGCCAAAACTTACAACCCTAGAAGAGAAGTTGTGTTTTCTTGATTCCACTTGATTAAACACTTCCTTTTTGCATATAATCATATGATTAACCATTTAAACACTCAATAAACATGATTCATGGAAATTTTGGCAGCATAAAATTCTAGGGTTTCTTCTTCCCAATTTCACAAAATCAACATAACCAAGCCAATATCAATAACAACCACCAAGAATCAACAAGAGGAGCAAGGTTTGTTGGATTACCTCTTGATTCTCCTCTTTCCCTCTCTAAACCGTGGCCTCCTCCTCTCTCTTTCTCTTGATTTTGCTCTTGCTCCATGTGTGTTTAAGAAGGAGTAGAGATTAGAAGAGAGTTTCCATGAATTTCAAGGCAAGAACAAGTGAAAATTGCTTGCAACTTACCTTGATTGTGCCACTTGAACCTTATGCTTCTCTCTTGCCTTCTATGTTCTTCACACACACACACACACACACACACACACACACACACACACACACACACACACACACACACACACACACACACACACACACACACACACACACACACACACACACACACACACACACACACACAGTCTCTCTCTCTCTCTGGGCTTGTGCTTTGGCCGAAAATGAAGAAGAGAAGGATAATTGTTTGGCAAAATATCTCTATTCTTACTTTTGGTTTAATATTGTTTAATGCAAAATCAACATGGGGCATGATTTACTTGGCCATTAATTTTTCCCTCTTGAATTAATATGGACTAAGTAAATTATTTTCCTTTCTTGCTCCCTATTTCAGCCAAAATTTATCTCACATAAAGGGAAAAACAGATGACTTCCTGCTTTATTGGTCAAATTAAATGACCATTTTTCCCTTACATATTTTTTTCCCATTTTTGCACTTTGCTGGAAATCTGGCAGAATTTTCATCAAAATTTGAAAATTTATATCGAATTGGTATGGTTCTAAAGGCTATGTGACTCTTATTAAATCTATTTTTAGGAAAAAAAGATAGCCTTTAGCCAACTGGAAGCTCATAACTCCCAGAATTTTCATTTTTAAACGCTATCACAGAAGTTGGCCAGTTTTTTTAGGCTAACTTCAAAAATTCATAACTCTTTGTGTACAGATTCAAATGACTTATATGACTTATCAAATTAAAGTTTGATAAGTTTACTTTCATTCTGAAAAATATAGTAGGCATTGAATATCATTTGCCTATTTAAAAATGTCACACAACTAGACTGTCACGCTGGAAAATTACACTGGCAGAATCCACATTTTACAATTTGTGTTTCAAACATAATCACGTCGTGTGTGATCACTAATTGCCTATTTCATATGCTCTTTAATTTACCATTTTATTCTCTTTAATACAATGAATTTTGGTGACTGAAATTCGAGATGTTACACTATCTCTCAAGTATGATCTTTCAATGCGTTGATGTCAGTAGGCTTATCTTATTTCAGGCTGGAACTTGAGAATTTAATTTCAGTTTGAAATTGCTTTTTTCAGTTTTTTCCTTTTTGACTGTGTAATGCGCAGACTGTGTATACCTTTATTCTGACTTCTGAGATGTCTTGACCTTGATTTATACTCGCTATAAGAGTTACTGATACTAAATGCAATAGCATTCCTTGCTGATGCTGCACTTTATGCTTATGAATCCTTGGAAGAATTTGATTGTTGATATCTATGCATTTATTATTATAATCTTATGAGTTGTATAAATGTATAACGTGTGTGGGTCACATGTCTTGCATAGAATCTGAAAAATGAGCTGTACTGTTTATAAACCAGGAATAGTGTGGCTTATTGGAGTTTTTATATTATGTATATAATACAAAATGATTATCCTGATTTTCCTATTTACTTAACTATTAAGTCTTCATTTCTTTTGTAGAAAGAACATCATATTATTGGAGTGCCATCTGCAGTCTCTTTGAGACAAGAAGACATTGTCCACTAACCCTTCCACCCCTCACAGTTGAGCGAGAAATTTGACCTGGTAGAAAAAGATGGGAGAAGAAAAGTGTTGAATAAGTATTACCAGCCAGACTTTGACCCCTCGATGATGCCTTCGAGCCCTGAAAATGAACAGATTATTGTTCGCATGATGCTTCCAATGAGCATCAGATGCAGTACTTGTGGGAATTATATCTATAAAGGCACCAAGTTCAACTTCTGAAAGGAAAAAGTTATTGGCGAGGTTTCATTTTCTACTTCACATTTGTGATTTGTTATTGTCATTTTCTTTTTTTCTAGGTGTAATTTAATATGGATCTTATCGGTTAATGGGCATGCGGAATTATCTGTTTTTTCCCTTTTTATTTTGGATTTTGATTTTGAGTAACCTAAATTGATTATTTGATTGGTATTAGCTTTGCTTTTAGGTTCAGAGTTTGAGCTTTTAAATACAATGCTTTGGGAATTTACTATATTGTTTAATCTTTTTTGCAGACATATCTTGGAATTCAAATATTCAGGATTTACCTAAAATGCACCTAGTGCAAAACTGAGCTGACACTTAAGACCGGCCCACAAAATTCGGATTATGTCGTAGAATTTGGGGCAACAAGGAATTTTGAACCCTGGTGTCCAAGGCAAGAGGATGAAGAAAAAATGAAATAGAGGAGGGAAGCTGAAGAGATGGGGGATGCTATGAAATCCCTAGAAAATAGAGCTTTGGACTCTAAAAGGCAGATGGACATTCTAGCCGCCCTTGATGAGATGAATTCTATGAAGGCACTTGTTACTTTGATTGTTTTATGTGAAACATTTTAAATCTGACCCTTTCACATAAATGATTATATTTTAGGTTAGCATATGTTTCATGGTGTCATGTTGGCATGGCTTTTTTCTAATCATTATCAATTGTGTATGAATTTGAAGTCAATATATGGTGATGACTAATTAATGCCTCATTTATTTTCTAGTCGAGGCATGGGACTGTTTCTGTTGATGCAATGTTGGAGGGCTTGCAACTCACAGCAGCTGACAAGGTAAGACTTGCAATCACTACAAAAAAAACGTGATTTAGTAGCGGTTAAAAATGGGTATTAGTAGCGGTTCTAACCGCTACAAACTATGATAGTAGCGGTTAATAAAACCGCTACTAAATCGTGTGTTGCAAGCCGTTTTGTAGAGGTTCTATAAAACCGCTACTCAATCAAAATAACCGCTACAAAATCCAGAGATATTTGTAGCGGTTATATAACCGCTACAAATATAAAAAATTATATTAAGAGCTAAAAAAAGAAATTTTAATTTTGTAGCGGTTACGGAACCGCTACAAGTATAAGAAATTGAAAATTTGTTGGAGCGAAAAAAATGACATTTTTTTATTTTGTAGCGGTTAATGAACCGCTACTAATTTTGAATCTCATGAAATTAGTAGCGGTTCTTAAGAACCGCTACTAATTTTGAATTTCTTGAAATTAGTAGCGGTTTTTGAAAACCGCTACTAATTTCATGAAATTCAAAATTGGCGCCAAAAAAGTTAAATTGAGCAGAAAAAAAGCGCGTTATTTAGTAGTGGTTTCATAATCGCTACAAATATTTAAAATATTTTAAAAAATATATAATTAATTTTTTCTGTTTTTTCAATATTAAATTAAATAGTTTATTTTGTTATTATTTTATCTTTTTCAATTAGTTTATTATTCAATAGTTTAACTTATTAATAAATAAAAAGGAAATATTTAATTGAATAGGAGTAGTATAAAATTTATATTTATAGTATTATTAAGGATAGGTAGGTAATAAGAAATTATTATGTTATCTAATATAATGTAATTGTGTATAAAAATGAGATACAGTTATGATATATCTAAAAAAAAATGATTAGAATAAATTTTATAGAAAGGAAAGAAGTATTCTAAAAGAAATTAAAAATCTTGTTACTATATTTGATCGTATTATTCAGCTCCTCTACTCATACGAAAGAAGTTGTAAATGAGAGAAAATGAAAGAAAGGTAAGATGAAAAGAAATTGGGGAGTGTTTGAAATGAGTTGTGGTAAGGGTATTTATAGGGATCCACGTACTATTTGTAGCGGTTAATGTAGCGGTTATAATTAGTAGCGGTTATTTATATTTTTGTAGCGGTTTAATATTCATAGTGCTATTTGTAGCGGTTAATGTAGCGGTTATTAGTTAGTAGCGGTTATTTATATTTTTGTAGCGGTTTAATAACCGCTACAAATATTATTTTAATTTTTTTTAATTTTTTTTTACATTTTATTTTAACAAATTTTTTGCATTTTTTGTAAAGACAAAAAGCATAATTTGAATTTGATCACTCATCGTCGCCATCCCTACATAGAAAAATTATTGTTATTGATGTATTATTAAATTTAAAAAATTTAATTCAAATGACGTGGACTTAAAAAAAACTCACCGCAGTAGAGGTAAATTATCATCGCCTTTAGGGAAATAGTTTTCAAAATCAGCTGGTTGAAATGGCTCACTCTCGTAGACGATGTTATCGCCTTCTCCCATATCGTAAAGGTCTCTTGGCTTTAAATGAACGACCATGTGCCAATCTCCATGCCTCTCGTCCTCGACATAATAAACCTGATGTGCCTCTGAAGCTAGAATATACGGCTCATCATCTTGAGAAATACCGGTATGAATCGGCCGTGAGAAATTGACTGATGTGATCGCTAGATCGTCAGTTGTCAGTCCCCGAAAAGTAGTGGTATTTGCCCACAAACACTTGAACAGCGTCACGGTGAAACGGCCTTGATAATTAAGCTCGACCACATCAAGAAGCTTGCCATAGTAAGGGACGCCTCCGAACTGCATGTTGGCGTCACTGCTGCTCGCATAACTCTTTGTCCCAAATGTGCCATAAACACCCGAATTCTGTGTTTGCAATCCTTGATCCCGTGAAACCGTGCAAAACTTAAAACCATTGACATTGTATGCTGTAAACCGTTTTGCATGATCAAGAGGGCCGATTGCGAGAGCTCTGAAATCTGGTGAGTGTTAGTTGTGGTCATTTAGTATTCTGCGTGCAAACCAGCTAGGGAATTCTCTGTGGACCCTCCTATCAACTTCTGAGGATGTCTGTGTACGGATCCTGAGCTGAAGCTTAACATGACTTCTGAATTCCCTGCAATTAATAATGGAAAGGCGTTAGTGAAATGAAAGTGAGAAATGTTACGAAAGATATAGATCGAATAACATGTGAGTGTACAATTCTTACCGTATGAAAGGTTCAACTTGAGTGCAATTAATCAAGACATGTCTATGTGCTTGGAACTTCTCAGTTGCCGTTAGTTTGAAGTTCTCAGTTGCTCCAACTGGTTTACCAACACGAGGGATAAATTCTCCTGATGTCGGCGCAGGTTCAGGACAATCGTCAACACGAGGCGGGCGGTTGAAAGCCGTCTCAAGATCATCAAAATACCTTGAGCAAAAATATAGCACCTCATCCCCTAAAAGCCTTCAGCTATAGAACCTTCTGGCCATGCCTTATTCCTCACGTAAGATTTTAATTTCCCAAGGAACCTACGAAGTACAGAAGAGAAAATTGATATAAAATGATGAAAAGGACGACTAGCAAACATTAAATACGAACAATAAATTAAAGCACATGTTTAAAATGAGTACCTCTCAATCGGATACATCCAACGATATTGTACTGGTCCAGCGAGCTTTGTTTCATGAACGAGGTGGACTGTGAGGTGAACCATCACAGTAAAAAAGGACGAAGGAAAGATCATCTCCAAATGACAAAGCGTAAGAATGATTTTCGACTGCAGCTGATCGAGCTCCTCAACGATCAAAACCTTAGAACACAACTTCCGAAAGAAAGAACAAAGTTCCATCAAAACGATGGAAACATCGGGAGGAAGTGTATTCTTTATAGCCAGAGGGAGTAACTGCTGCATAAGAACATGTGAGTCGTGACTCTTGAGGCCAGCAACCTTTCGAGCCTGCAAGTCGACACATCGAGAAATGTTGCTTGAATACCCATTAGGAACTTTTAATTTCTTCAACGTTGCGAGGAACACATCCTTGTTCAGTTTTGTGAGGGTAAACTTTGCCGGTGTAAATCTGTCATGCTCATCTGGCCAAGCGTCTTCACGAACTCCCATGTCGCGTAAATCTTTCCTCGCTTGAAGGTGATCTTTTGTCTTGCCATGTTCGTTAAGCAACGTATACAGCACATTGTCGCAAACATTCTTTTCAATGTGCATTACATCAAGACTGTGGCGAAGTAAATTAGATCTTCAATATGGAAGCGTGAAGAAAATACTTATCTTCTTCCATTTCTGAGGCGCCGAAGTCCTGTGCGTCTTTTGGCGAGTTTGTGCTGAATCGTCGCTTTTTCCAAACTCGAAGTCAACATGCTCAAGCTGCTGTAAGATATCTGTACTGGACAAAGTCTGAGGTGGTCCTCTTTTCTCTGGTTTCCCATTGAAGCGATTCCGTTGCAATCTGAACTTATGCGTTCCATCGAGAAACCTCCGATGCCCCATGAAGCACCACTTTCGGCTGTGGGGAAGGCGCAATGCGTCAGAGTCAAAATTGCAAGCTGGACACGCCGACCCAGTATGCACATTCCAACCATATAATGTGCCAAGGCCAGGAAAGTCACTAATCGTCTACATCAAGGCTGCACGCATGTTGAACAAAGTCTTGCTGTAAGCGTCGTACGTCTCCAAGCCGACATTCCACAGGTCAAGCAATTCCGCAATAAGCGGTTGGAGATACACATCGATGTCATTGCCCGGTGCCTTTTTGCCTGGAATGATCATAGACATAATGAAAGAGCTTTGTTTCATACACATCCAGGGGGTAAGTTGTAGGGAACTAAGACTACCGGCCAAATACTGTAACTTGTGCTAAGATTCCTGAAAGGATTGAAACCGTCGGTCGCCAACGCAAGCCGAACATTTCTGTGGTCAGACGCAAAATTTGGAAAGTCGTTGTCAAACGTTTTCCAAGCAGCTGCATCCTGCGGATGTCTTAATTTACCGTCTTCGTTTTTATCAACGGCATGCCACCTCATGTGCTCAGCAGTTTTAGACGACATAAATAATCTTTGTAGACTAGGTTTCAAAGGGAAGTACCTGAGAATCTTTGTAGGTTTCTTCTTCTGCTTTTTCCCCTTCCGAATTGTCTTGTACCTCGATGTGTGACATCTCTTACACGTCTCCCTGGTAGAATCGTCTCCCCAATACAGCATACAATCATTTGGGCACGCATCAATCTTTTGATAATTCAACCCCAACCTGTTGATAATCTTCTTGGCCTCGTAGAATATTGTCGGAATCTTGGCGTCGGGGAATGCATCTTGTAATAAGTCGAGCAACATCGACATTCCCTTATCTGTGATCCCACACAAGCACTTGATATGATACCATTTGATCAAGAAAGATAATTTAGAATATTTGCGACAACCTTGATATAAAGGACGATCTGCTTCATCCATCAAGCTGAAAAAATCCCGAGCTGCTTCATTCCCCATAAAAGCCGGCTTAGAGCCGTGCACTTCTTCGTTGAAGTTATCGCCTTGAAATCCAAACGCATCACGCACATCATCATTCACAGGATCATCTTCATCTACTTGAACGCCTACTTGAGAACTTCGAGGAAGAGCATCGTCATATCTAATACCGGCCTTCTCACCATGAACTGCCCAGAACGTATAGTCCTGATTGAAAGGCTTCACAAGCAAATGTTCCTTCACAACATTTCGTGCATGCCACTTCTTGAACTTGCATTTCCGACACGGACAGATGATCTTGGCGTTACAGCTGGCGTGAGTGAATGCGAAATCCAAGAAACTGTTTAATCCGTACAAATATTCAGGAGAATTACGCGGCAACCTTATCCATGATTTATCCATAGCTACAAGTGAGAGAGAAGAAAGTATAGAGAAGAATATGAGTGAGAAGAGAATGACGAATGCCTAGAACCTTATATTTTGAAATTCCAACGTTTATAATTTTGTTGCGGTTCTTAAACCGCTACACCAACCGCTACAGTAGTAAAATATTAGTAGCGGTTATATATATAAAACCGCTACTAATATTCAAGCCGTTACACCTTGGGGAAATACAAAATTTATTTGTTGAGTATTTGTAGCGGTTGCATATATACAACCGCTACTTATATTCAAGCCGTTACAAGTTGGTGGGAAATTCAAAATTTATTTGTTGAGTATTTGTAGCGGTTATATATATAAAACCGCTACTAATATTCAAGCCGTTACACGTTGGTGGGACATTCAAAATTTACCGGTTGAGTATTTGTAGCGGTTATATATATAACATCGCTACTAATATTAAAGCCGTTGGACAGCAGATTTAAAATTAATTTTTAATTTTGTAGCGGTTGTACATAACATAACCGCTACAAATGTGCAGAAAGGCGGCAAATTTCAAAATTCAAATGATGAGCATTTTTGTAGCGGTTATTATATATAAAACCGCTACTAAGGTATATGTTTGTAGCGGTTTCTTAAGATAAACCGCTACAAAGATATATATATTTGTAGCGGTTAATATTTTGAAACCGCTACTAATATATATTTTTGTAGCGGTTTTGTTAAGGTAAACCGCTACAAATTTTTATATTTGTAGCGGTTTTAAGTTAAAACCGCTACAAATATATATACTTTATTTTTTTTTTAAATTTAGATATAAATAATTCATAAATTAAACACAATAAGAAATATAATTATATAAAACACAATAAGAAACAATTACTCAATAAAAACTCATATATATATATATATATATATTTACAAATGTTTAAAAAAAAAAGTCCTAAACTAAGTAGCTGGGGGCTGATCATCTGGTGCTCCCTCAGGGACCGCTGGATCGGGCCGCTGCGCAGAGTGAACCGCACCATCGTCATCAGCAGGGGGAGGAGGAGGAGGAGGAGGAGTCGTACTCGAGACGACGTAGCGAGGGACAGGGGGAACCGCTGGATGCTACTCGTCCGGGAATAGGCGACTCCATGCTCCCTCGAGCATGTTGTTCGCGATCTCACGCCACTGCGTCTGCTGAGCGTACATTATATCAGCGTGCATCTGCAGGTGATGCTGCTGCTGCACCTGCATCTGCTGCTGCAGCTGCTGCAGCAGCTGTTGCTGCTGCTGCACCTACATCTGCTGCAGCAGCTGTTGCTGCTGCTGCACCTACATCTGCTGCTCCAAATCTGACCGCAGCTGGTCAATAGACTCGTCCCTCCGACGTCTGACCCCTCTAGAGCTGCCAGCCTCAGAGGCGGCGCTCCTGCCATAGACCATGCTGGGTCTGGCACCTATCCCTATCCCCCGCACGCATCCGGGGTGCTCAGCCTGAGGCAGACCCGCCTTCAAAGGAGCCGTCGGGTCCACTGACCCCTGTGACTCCTTAGGCTGTGTCTGTCGCAGCTCAGCCTGCGACTGCTGCATCTGCTCCTGCCATTTTATGAAACAATTACTAATTAGCATTTTTCATTATTAACTTGGTTTTATAAAAAATATAATAATAAAATTACTTACAATGGCCGCCTCTTCCTGCTGAGAGGTCGCAGTCCCGTCACGGTGTCTATGTGTGATGGCGTACAACTCCCTATAGTCCGTCTGACGGTTCTCCTGCCGTGCCTTCGCCTCCTGAAACAAATACAAAACAATAATTAGTATTATGAAATAATCAGCTAAAAGTAAGTGATTGTTTGAAAATTTACCAGCTCGCTGTAGGTCACAGCAAAGGTCTTCGATCCTGCTGTGTGGTGGATCGTCTGCTGCGCCTGAATCTCGGTGTTCCTCTGAGAAAGCTCCTGGAAAAAAAATATTAAATGTATTATAATTTAAAATTAAATACAAATTAAATTGAAATTATAATTTAATATTTAACAATTACAAAATTATATATCAAAAATCTAATAAATACATTACCTGCGCCTCAGCACTCCTCCTCCATTGGACGAAACGCGCCCAGTCGTTCGGCGGCACGCCATCCGGGACGCTCTCGGTCAGCTGCTCCAGAGGCATCGTCCTGTCCTTATCCACCTTATGGAAGAGACGGTTCCTCCAGGCGTCACCCATCTTCATGAGGGCGTACCTCTTCCGGTTGGCCCGGACGGCAAACCGCAGCTGAAAAAAGATTATTTAAATATTAATAATTACAAAAAACATAATAAATAAAATATTAATTAAATAGAATTAATTACAAAAAATATTAATTAAATAATTTTAATTACCTGAACCACCTCCTCCCAAGCCAGGTCCTTCGGCCCCTTCGGAACGTGCCTCCATGTCTGGAAGTGAAGGGGGAAACCGCATCCAATTCGAGCCCAGGTCGTTCAGGAAGCAGTTGAGTAGGTGACCCCCATTGTGGATCGGCTGGTCAGTGCCCTCATTCCACAGCACTATAACTCGAAGGCTCCGGTCCATCTGGTTCAAACCGGCCACGTCTAGCCTCCTCGTCGAAACGTTCCCCTGCTCGTCTGCACAGTTTACCGCACGTTAGATAAATTGTAATTCAAAGTTAACATTTCTAATTTAAATAAATAATTTACTAAATTAAAAAATTAATTTACCTTCGACCTGCACCTCAAACCCAGTGGACCGCGAAGACAACCCTCGTGGGTTGTTCTGGTCCCGAGCGTCCTCCTCATCGAGGAACTGCTCCATCTCCCTGAACCCCATCGGGATGTCGAACTCCTCCTCGTTGAGGAAGTCCTCAACGCTAATATCTGGCCTCTCCACCTCAGGCACCTCTGGTACGGTCGTCGCCTGTGGGATCGTCTGCGGTGCCTGTGGGGGGATGGGCTGAGATGCCGCGGTACCCCTGCCTGCGCGCTGCCCCCTCCCTCTGCCCCCTCCCCGGCTGCTGCCACCCCGTAAAATCGGTCTGGGGACCTCAGGGGCCTTCCCCTTATCCTGTCCTGAAGCCATATCCACTGTACAAATTACAAAAAAAATTAGTCACATTATTATAAATAAATATAATAAAAATATAAATATAAATAAAATACGTGTTATATACGTACCTCAAATGTAAATACTGAGAAATACTGAGCAAAAACTCCTATACGGACGTCTGAATGCTCAAATCTCGAAGAAATCACTCAAAGAAACCTCAGGAAACAAAAAGAGCAAAAGGGAGAAATGAAGGACGTGGGGGTTTAAATAGGCCAGATTTTAGTAGCGGTTATTCAAATAACCACTACTCTAACCGCTACAAATAACTAAATTTGTAGCGGTTCTACAATAACCGCTACGAAAGTTCACAACGTTTGAAATTCTGTAGCGGTTATTGCTCAAAACCGCTACAAATGGCGAGACTCTTGAAATTCTGTAGCGGTTATAGGGGCAGAACCGCTACAAAATTCTGACCTTTGGTATTTTGTAGCGGTTCTGTGGTTATAACCGCTACACTGTTGGCGCGCCAACTGGCGGGAATATTGTAGCAGTTTCTGTGCATTAACCGCTACAAAATCACCGCTACAAGTTTTGGCGGGAATTTCGCGCCAAATTTGTAGCGGTTTTTTGAACTAAACCACTACAAAAAACCTTGCCGCTACAAATTTATAGCGGTTTAGGTAAAAACCGCTACAAATACTATAATTTATAGCGGTTTAATATAACTGTTACAATTGCACCACTACAAAATACCTTTTTTTTTGTAGTGAATGTATAAATATTTGATTTGCTTCTCTCTCAAGCAAGTAATTATAATTGATTATGTAAGTTGATATAATAATATTTTTGGCATGCATTTGGTTTACAGCTTTAACTATAAGTTTGTTTACTTCTATTAATCCTTTAATCAATTGAGTTGGTATTTTATGTCAATTTTGGATAGTCAATTTGGTTGTTGATTGGATAGCTAATTTGACACTGGCAGATGATTGTATAAGTATTAGATCTATTGGAAATTGAATTAAAGCAGATGCAGTGCTTAGATTCTATCTTAGTATGGGATGACGGGTTAAATCACTGATATATAATTTGCTCATGCATATTTTACCTGCAATGTCTGGTTATCTAGGTGGAAGCTTGGGTTGCGATATTCACTTTGAACCTTTTAATTGTGAAAAACATGTGAGACAACCAATGTAAAGAATTTTATATGCTTTATATTGTCAGGAGAAACTGCTGGAAGAAGACGAAGCACTGATAGAATCAGTTTTCTCTTGTATAAGTATTACTTCCTCCGATCCTAAATATAAGACAAAGTTGATTTTTTTGGAGAGATTAAGGAAACTAATTACATTACTTTAGAGTATTCATATTTTTATTTTTTTCTTAAATTAATTAATTTGACTAATAAACTGATATATAATATGAGAATACATAACATATGAAATGATTAACTAATTTATTTAGCCTCATTAATCTCTCTAAAAAAAGGTCAACTCTATCTTATATTTAGGATTCGAGGGGGTACTATTTTGGTAATAATATAAGTTGATCTTACAATGTATATAATACTTGTTTTGGAATTAACACTGGTTTTCATTTTATGATCATAAACAGAAATTCAAAGAACTTGTCAAAAGAATTCGAGATGAAGATTTATAAACTAATGATTTTATTGTTAAGCCTTCAAACAAGGATGGCGAAACATCTAACGATCATATGAAGGTATGAATTTTTCATATATGTTAATATATTCATTTGGTTTGCTTTTTATAAATTGATATTTACCTTGAATATGATCTTAATCTATTATTAGTATAACTATTTAAGTCAAGATTATTATGTTAAGTTCATATCTAGGATCCGGCTAACTAGGTATTTTTTTTAGTTATCAATAATCTCTCCTCAGATTAACTTGTTAACAACAGTTTGACACATGTTTCACCATCCCTAAATATAGAGAAGAAGAATTTCTGAAGACTTCCAAGCAAAGAAACTCATACTTTGACTATAGCTAGTTTGGATAATCTTGGCAAACCAGGTATCACTACAAAACAATATGCTATTACTGACGGAATTATTTTCGTTGGTAATTTCTGACGACTTACCAATGAATTTTTCGTCGGAAAAATTACCGACTGAAAAAAATTCCGTGGACAAATACTGATGGATTACCCACGGAATTTTTTCCGTGGGTGATTACCGACGCCTTACCCATAGAATTCCGTGGGTAAGGCGTCGGTAATCACCCATGGAAAAAATTCCATGGGTAATCCGTCAGTATTTACCCACGGAATTTTTTCTGTGGGTAATTACTGACGCATTACCCATGGAAATCCGTGGGTAATTTCTCATTCAAATTACCCATGGAATTCCATGGGTAATTTTAACGAGAAAAAATGTTAAATTTATATTATAAAAAATGAAATATATAATTATATATAAATATATATGTAATATTATATATACTTATATTAATATTAAATATTTAAACGAAATTAGAAATTAAAAAATTTTATATTTTATATTATAAAAAATGAAATATATGCTGAACTTTTAGCATTGTTATCCAAAAGTGGTGGATTCATGTATATTGAAAATGTGATCAAATGGAGATTGGATCTGTTGATTGTGCAACCACAAATACACTTTGCCCATAGAGAAAAAGATCTTCTCATTTAATGAAGATAAAATGTTCTTACAGACCCACTATCTTACACCACTGCATTAATACATATATATACTAACAGAGCTTGCCGTAACAAGGCAATACGACACGTCCTAAAATAACTAACTGACCTATACACATATATTAAACGACAATACGCAACACAGTAAAATAAATCCTGTCATTAAAGTCTTATTTTCTACACTCCCCCTCAAGTTGGGGGCCAAAAATGTTAACTGCAGCCAACTTGTGTAATAGGTTCCTTTGAACATCACCATTAACTGCTTTTGTTAATAAGTCTGCTTGTTGATTGATAGACCGTATGTGCTTCAAATCTATTACTCGTTTCTGCCACTTTTCACGTATGAAGTGGCAATCCACTTCAATGTGCTTTGTTCGCTCATGGTATACTGGGTTTGCTGCTATATGAATAGCTGCTCTACTGTCACAATGTACAATGATTGGATTCTGGTGTTGAATGCTGAGATGTAGCAGCAATCCTCAAGCCCAAACTATCTCTGAAGTGGTCATGTTCAGTGCGCGATGCTCAGCTTCTACGGAAGACGTTGAAACAGTATTTTGCTTCTTTGTTTTCCACATGACAAGTGAGCCTCCAAACTTTAGTATGTATCCAGTAACCAAACGTCTGGATATAGGACAGGATGCCCAATCTGAATCATAGTAGCACTCTAGTTGTAGTTCTCCTTCTGAACTCAAAAGAATCCCCAAATCGGGACTACCCTTCAAATACCTCACAACTTTCATTGCTGCAGCCATATGTGCCTTTGTTGGTGCTTGCATAAATTGACTGAGATTCTGCACACAAAATGAAATATTAGGACGCGTCATAGTCAAATATAGTAACTTACCCACCAATCGGCGATATTTGTCTGGATCATGCAGCAACCCCTCTTTCTTATCCTTGCCCTTTCGATAAGGCATTAGTTTCAAATTTTGAGCCATAGGAATGGAGAGTGGCTTGCACCCACTCATACCTGTCTCAGCCAAAAGGTCAAGCACATATTTTCGTTGTGATAGTACTATTCCTTTTTCAGATTTGGCAACCTCAATTCCTAAAAAATAACGCATCATGCCTAGGTCTTTAATTTTAAATTTCTTATGTAGCAATTCCTTAGCATATTTAATTCCAATTTCTGAGCTACCGGTTATCAAGAGATCATCCACATAAACCAAAATCAGCACCAAACCATCGTCACTTTTCATAATAAACAAAGAGTAATCATGTTTACTTTGCCTAAATCCACCATCTATGAGAACCCTAGTTAACTTCTAGTTCCATTGCCTAGAAGCTTGTTTTAAACCATATAGTGATTTTCTTAACTTGCAAACCATATGCTCCCCCTTACCATCAAAGCCTTGAGGAATACGCATATAAACTTCCTCATTAAGATCTCCTTGCAAGAAGGCATTATTCACATCCATTTGAAACAAATTCTATTGATTTAAGGTTGCTAGTTTAAGAACTAAACGTACAGTGAACATTTTAACAATAGGAGAAAATGTCTCATGATAATCTATACCTTCTCTTTGACTATATCCTTTAGCTACTAGCCTAGCCTTATATTTATCTATATTTCCAAAAGAATCATATTTAATTTTGTAAACCCACTTACAGCCAATTGCTTTCTTCCCTTTAGGAAGGGGCACAATGTCCCAAGTGTGATTGTTCTCTAATGCTTGCATCTTTGCGTTCATTGCATCTACCCATTCTTGGTGTTTGACCGCCTCTTGATATGAACTAGGTTCACTAACTGAATCAAGAGAACACAAAAAACAAAGATAATCAGGAGATACAGATGCATAAGAAAGATAACTTTCAATAGGGTAAACACATTTACTCTTAGGCTCATCGTGGTGAGCCTCAGACATTAACAGTGAACAAATGTAATCATTTGCCCAAATTGGAGGCCTTTTATCACGGATTGGTCGTGATGAGGTTGAGTCTACAGGTTCTGGTTGTGGCTCTCCATGCTCTTGATTAGGTATCACTTCTTGGTCATCTATGGAAGGTGGAACATTATCAGCTGGACAGCAGCATGGATTATGCAGTGTAGCACCATTATTATCATGAACAGGTTGTTCTGACTCAAACCAGAACATCTCCCTTAACTCTGGAGATACTCCCCCTTGCTGCCTGCAAGATACATCTTGAAAGGGGAAACCTGTTTTCAGAAAAACTTACATGTCTATTGACAGTGATTTGGTTAGTTTTAAGATCAAGCAACATAAAACCTTTTTGATTATCCAGGTATCTTAAATCTGTAGCATAAGCAAGGCAACCAAATGTCCTTAAACGACTTAAATCTGCCTTGTATCCATACACCTTTTCATATGGTGTCTTAAAATCAAGAATTTTGGAAGGAATTCTATTAATCAAGAAAACAGCAATTTGAGCACATTCTCCCTAATATTTAGTCAGAATATTAGACTACAACATTAGACTTCTAGTGACTTGCATGATAGTTCTATGCTTCCTTTCGACCACCCCATTTTGTTGTGGAGTATATGGGCATGTGGTCTCATGAACTATTCCTTGTTGCAGCACAAACAACTTAAAAGCATGATTTAAAAATTCCATACCATTGTCACTTCGAATTTTCTTAATTTGTGTTTGAAATTGTGTAGAAACATATGCAACAAAATGTTTAATATACATAAGAGAATCTGATTTGTTTCACATCAAAAATATCCAAGTTGCTCTTGAGTAATCATCTACGATTGTAAGGAAATATTGATAGCCATGATGTGTGGAGGTCCTATAAGGTCCCCATATATCCATGTGAAGAAGATCGAAACATTTATGACTTTTGATACAACTTGAGGAAAAAAGGAACTTTGTTTGTTTAGATTGGGCACAAACATCACATACATGATTAACAAGAGAAACATTGTGAGAAACAAAGTCTAAATGCTGCATTACAGAAAGAGGGGCATGACCTAATCGTCTGTGCCATAGTTTTACATTAGTAGAACTCAAGAAACTATTATTATTTGAAGTGGCATTTATAGCATGACAAAGCTTAGTTGTTTTCAAAATGTATAATCCATCAGTCAATTTACCAGTGAGGTTCATCTTTCCATCCTGAAGGTCCTACAACGAACAAATGTCAGGGGAAAAACATGCAATACAATGGTGTTCCCTAGTTAGTCTAGATATTGCAATCAAATTGAATTTAAGCTTAGGTGAATATAGAACATTAGTTAGCTTAATTTGAGGAGAAACACTAACACTACCTACATGTGTAACAGGAACTCGACGACCACCCGGTATCTTAATGGACTTAATTGGTCCATTATAATCAGTATATGTATCTAGAAGGGCCAAGTCACCAACCATATGGGTTGTGGCCCCAGAGTCAAGTATCCAATTTGTATATAAAGTAGTGCAAGTAGTTGAAATTGGCAAACCTGTAGCAGTCAAAGCATGCACTATGTTTTCTATATCCTTCTGCAGTAAATCCAGAATTCGCTCATATTGTTCTTGTGTGGACGATGGAGCAACTGTACTGGCAGTGTTAGTATGCGCCTCTGTATCGTTGGGACGCTCTTGTGAAAGCAATTTTCCTTCTCTATTCTGTCTTGCTCTGTTTCCTCGAAAGTTTGGTGGGTACCCAACCAATTCATAGCAACTCTCTTTGAGGTAACCCTTTTAACGACAATGGCTACATTCAATGGAGGTGTCACCACGGCCACGTCCTCTCCCGTCGCCACGGCCCCTAGCAGCCATAGCAATACCTTCAATAGGTGAGCTTCTTTCAGAATTAGTTATCAGCCTTTGAGTTTCCTCCTGGAGAACCATTCCATACGCCTCATTTATTGTAGGAAGTGGATTCATTAACAGAATTTAACTTCATGTTTGATAAAATGATTCATTTAATCCCATGAGAAACTGAAGAAGTTTTTGTTCTTGAATCAATTCGGCATAGGCTCTTGAAGTATGACATGTACAAGATGGAAGTTGAATTAGGGAAGATTGTTCTTCCCAAAGTTCCTTCAATTCTAAATAATAGATGGATACAGAATTTGAACCTTGCCTCAGGGAATTAATCTCACGATGAAGAGCAAAGATTCTAGTCCCACTTTTCTTGTCAAAACGCTCCTTTAGGTCAGCCCAGACACTATGAGCGTTTTGGAAAAATATTACTCCATTCGCAAGTTCTTTAGAGATGGAGTTAAGAAGCCAAGAGAGAACGATTGCATTGCAACGTTCCCATTGAGCAGCCAACGAAGGATCTTGAGAGGTTTTCAGGCAAGTTCCATAAATAAAACCGAGCTTATGCTTACCAAGGAGTGTGATCTTCATTGCTTTACTCCAGACAGTGTAGTTCTCCGATCCAGTCAGAACGTGTTGGATTATGGAGGTCCCTTGCGTATCTGAAGGGTGAAGGTAAAGCGAATGTGAGAATGGAAGAGATTCAGACGCTGCTTGGATGTGGGAACTGTGGTTTTGAGTTGTTGACGCTGATTGAGTCTCAGATCCATGAATAGCATCAGCCATGAGAGTTTCTTGAGAAAAAAAACGAACGAAGATCGTGGCATCTTGATGGAGCTCCGGCGTCTGTTGCAGTGCAAGCACTCAAGAATTTAGGATTTTCTAGTAACTATCGCAAAAAGAAGAAAGATTCAATCTGTCCTTGGTTGACGCCTTCAACTTTTCCCGTTAATGATACTTCAATCCATAGATTAACGCCGTGCTTCGCAATGTAACGCCGAGATCTTGAAAATCTGAAGGTTCCTACCTTCTGTTCAGTCCACCGGCGTGATTTACGCTGAAATGCTCAAACCCAAACTTGCTAAGTCCTCTGTAGTGGATCTTTACTTTCAGCTGGGGCTTCGTGGTGTGATAGGGCATGTGGGGCTTGGATCTTGGGCTTCTTGGCAACCCAGGCTCAGATACCATGTTGATTGTGCACCCACAAATACACTTTGCCCATAGAGAAAAAGATCTCCTCATTTAATGAAGATAAAATGTTCTTACAGACCCACTATCTTACACCACTGCATTAATACATATATATACTAGCAGAGCTTGCTGTATCAAGGCAATACGACACGTCCTAAAATAACTAACTGATCTATACACATATATTAAATGACAATAAGCAACACAGTAAAATAAATCCTGTCATTAAATTCTTATTTTCTACAGGATCCTCTTTAGTTGCTTTAGGTATAGCTGGAGAGGTAGAAGACTCACTTTTGATGTACCTGCTTGTGGTATATTTTGTAACTGTCTGTCTCCAATTGCTGCTGTTGCGAAAATGGAGAGGATTTTAAAAGAAGTTTCTACGGTCAACTATAATGAAATGTAGTGTCTTTTTGTGACCTGAGTTGTGATTTATTCATTTTCTTTTTCAACTATTTTGGGATGTGAAAGAGGTTGTATGCTTTTATAATCTAATTCAGAACATAATGCATGATGCTTCTTTTTTCTGGCTAAGATATAATTATCTAACTCACGATGTTTTGCAGAAAATTCGTGAGATTCTGGGACTTCTGGTGGAGCAAAACCTTTTCATCACTTTGTGATGATCAACGTTGTAAAGAAAGCCGTCGAACACGACTGGGGAGAAAAATAAAGGAAGACGGTAAAATTAGCACAATCAGTGGACTTCAATCCTTGTGTCAAAATTATGATAGTGATGAAGATTAGTATTTGTCATAAATTGCAGAAAGATTACTAGCTACCATTTAATTGCAACCATATATACGTTCATTGGGGCTGACCGATGCATATTCATTTCAAGATTTGAGTTGTTTCTTTGTTTTCAATGGCAGTGGGATCTAATATAACTGAGAAATTCTTGTATATACCTGTTTTGACTTGATTCTCGTGTGATATGACCATAATTGAACTCAAGGGAGAACCACCATGGAAATAGCTTCAGTAGTATGATTTCCTTTCCTTTGAGTATGAAATCAATTTACATACCACAAAAACCTAATTTGTTAGGCTTGATAATTGAGAGGTTACATGTCTCATTCACAATATCCCGTACTGGCACGTTTCATAATATAACATCAAAAGCATGAATCTATTAAAAAGGCAGTCCAACCTTTTCAAATGTGTTGTTCTTATCCTAGGCTTGCCTAATGTCATGGCTCCTAATAATAAACAATCCTTGCATGAAGACCTTTTAGACACTACCAACTGACTTTGTGGTCTTTGAATAAATGTGAGGATGAGGGAAATATGTGTAAAATATGAATTAAAGGTGCATATTGGAAGTTATAATCACTACAAAAAAAAAACATCATTTAATAGCGGTTAAAAATGGTTATTAGTAGCGGTTTTAATCGCTACAAACAACATTAGTAACGGTTGTAAAAACCGCTACTAAATCATATGTTGCAAGCGGTTTTGTAGCGGTTTACAAAAACCGCTACTCATGTAACACAACCGCTACAAATTTAGTAGCGGTTACTAAACCGCTACTAATGTTGGCGCCACAATTTCTCGTGGCGAAAAATGAAAAATAAAAATTTTGTTCCAATTTTGTAGCGGTTGGAAAACCACTACTAAATTCAAATGGGAATTTTAAAAGCGACGCAAAAAATTTAATACTATTTTGAGTTTAAATTTGTAGCGGTTCTAAAATCGCTATAAAATTTTGGGAATTTTTTTAAAAAAAAATCATAAAATTATTTGAGTCCATTGTTATAATATTGTGTTGAATAGTTTATTATTTAAGTAACTTAAATGATATTATTATTTATAAAGAATGATTAAATTAAGTTAGATAAGTATAAACTTTATATAGATAATATTATTGAGAATGTGTAGATAATGAGTATAAATATTATGAGAAGGGAGAAAATGTTGAAATCAAAGAATTGAAATTTCTTTTACTATATTTGATCACCTTACTCAGCTCTTTGGCTTTTAAAAAAAAAAAATTTAGATGAGAGAAAATGAAAGAGAAGAAAGGTTGAAAGAAATGGAGGAGTGTTTGAAATGAGGTGTGGTGAAGGTATTTATAGGGATCTATGTAGCTTTTGTAGCGGTTGATGTGATATTATTTGTAGCGGTTTCACATTTGTAGCGGTTTTATTTGATTTTGTAGTGGTTTCATAACCCCTACAAATATTAGTCTGATTTTTCTATAATAAAAATATTTCACACTTGTAGCGGTTTTATTTTGATTTTGTAGCGGTTTCAGAACCCCTACTAATATTTTTTTGAATTTTTTTTATAAAAATATTTTAAATTTCAAATGTTTAATTTGTAGCAGTTTTGTTTGTAAAACCGCTACAAATATTTATACTTTGTAGCGATTTATATACAAAAACGCTACAAATTCATTTTTTTATAAATATTTATTTCAAATGTACTCTGTAGCGGTTATATGATAAAAACCGCTACAAATTTTCACCACCGTTGACAGGATTTGAAATTCAAATTTTCAATGTGCAACACTTTGTAGCGGTTATGTAAAAAAAACCGCTACAAATGTTCATGATTGTTAGTGGGAATTAAAATATTCAAATTTTAAATGAACATTTTCTAGCAGTTAGTATTAAAAAACCGCTACAAATATTCATAATCGTTGGCGGGAATTACAATTTTTCAAATTTCAAATGTTCAATTTGTAGCGGTTTTGTTTGTAAAACCGCTACAAAGTTACTTATCACCTTGTAGCGGTTTCATCCATTTAACCGCTACAAATATTTATATTTTGTAGCGGTTTATATTTATAAACCGCTACAAATGTTTTATTTATTTATTTTTAATGCATTTGGTAGCGGTTATATACTATAACCGCTACAAATATGAGTTAAATTTTGTAGCGGTTCTTTGTAACCGCTACAAAAAAGTGGCCTTCTAAATCCTGTAGCGGTTATTATCGTAAAAACCGCTACAAAAAACCGCCACAATAGTCGTGCTAGCTTCGCGTCAAGTTGACGCCACATTTGTAGCTGTTAATATAGACTAACCGCTACAAAATAACTGCGACAAATTTAGCACGGGTTTGGCGCCAAAATTTGTAGCAGTTATGTCTTGTAAACCGCTACAAATCATGTTTCCTAACCTACGAGCCACTTGACGCGAAGCATATCATTACAAATTTGTAGCAGTGTTGCTCAAAACCGCTACAAATCCTGATATTTGTAGCGGTTTATTCTAACCGCTACAAATACACCGCTACGAATTATCTTTTCTTTTGTAGTGAATGTATAAACGAATTCATTTCTAATAAAAATGAAGACAAAAACATGAGGAGATTAGTGAATGAATTTTAGATATTGGATTTTAATATATAAGTTTATGCTTAATAATTTATGAATTATAAAGCAGGTAACCTGACAATAAGTTTATAACTTATATAACATTTATCAAGGGCTGACCAAATAAACATTTGTTTTCACTAACCTATGCTTTTCTTCGCGTGCTCATTGTTGTTAGCTTAAGCTTGCTTTTGAGTTTTCCACATTAACCATACCCTTACAAAATTAAAGCTGATGGTATTCATTACAAGTTGTGGGTACCACTATGGATACTGTAAGAATTTTGGTGCACCTGGAATCCGATTGACTTGTTGAAGTACTCACATGAAACCGGAGTACCAACACGGACTTCGATTACACTACACACGGCAAATAACAAATTCACCATAGATGGAAGAAGAAGAGAATAAGTTTAAGAGGAAGAGAATAGACTTATATGTAACGTGTCTTGTAACCCTAAACCTTTATACAATCACACACAGGGTTCCATGTGTCTCTTCCTCAATCGATGTACCCCTTCCTCATCAAAAGATATATTGTAGCAATTCATCAATACTATTATGGAATATTATTGTTATCTACCCAAAATTTTCTATTATTTATATTTTGATCATAATGCTGTTAGGTTTGGGCTCTAATCCACTTAAGAGTGGACTAGCTGTATTCCAACCGATACTAATAAAAATCACTTCTTCATGTTGATTACGATGCAAGAAACTCTCTTATGACAAGAAATGGACCACCTCATATGGTTGATATACAAGAAAAGGTCCAGCTCAACAATCTTGCAACTTACAATGCACCAAGTCTTGGCAACATAAACTCTCTTATGACAAATTAAACATCCTGCAAAACTCTACATGCTCCATGAAATTTGAACACCGCAGCTTCTACGAGACAAAGAAAGGAACAAAAATAAAATTTATATAATGAAATGAAGAAATGTCATTTACAATCCTGTATGAAAAATAACCTCTGACATTTTAGGTTTAATTATATATAACCTCTAAAATTTGAGTTATGTATTAATATCTTTACATTTTTAAAATTTAGGTAAAAACTAAATGAAAAATATAATAATACTTCAATGTTATATTTGTTATAAATTTAGAATACCATTTGTAACAAGATACTTTTCTCTATAACTTGGGTGATGTAATAATAATATCTACATTTTTAAAATTTAATAGAGAGGTAAATAAAAACATATAATAAACCTTAAATGTTATTAATTTAGAATATTACTTGTTATAAATTCATAGGGCCGCTTGTAACATTGTAATAAGACATTGTACATTGAAAGAATAATTTATATATGACTACCAGAATATTAATACTTTCGCAATTGAAAATTGATTCTATTTGTGCTTCATCCTCTTCTTCCATATGTTTCTCATGATAAAATAAAACGTATAACCAAATAAAATTTGTTGAGACAGAAATATTAAACTAAAAGACCAAAAGTTATAGCCTTGAACACATCTCCTATCTTTATGTTTAGGGTATAAAATTGTTTACATTGGTTTTCTAGCTTTTTTTTCAGGCTGAAAGTTGAAAGGTTTGAAGTTAAAAATGTTATCAAGTTTTATATTACATATTTTACTTGTATAATCAATTATAATTATTTACTTGAGAGGGAAACAAATCAAATATATCTTGAAAGTCTTACCTTGTCAATTGTTGTGCATTGTAAAGCCTCCAGGCTTCATTATTGTATTGACTGGTGTTTGTTTGGAGCATCCTCCGGCATTATATCAACAGAGATAGTCCAACACCGGCATTGTATCAACAGAGATAGTCCAACATTATAAGTTATAATGTATAAATGATTTGACGTCCTTTAGAAAAATGAAGACAAAAACTTGAGGAGATTAGTAAATGAATTTTAGATTTTGAATTTTAATATAAGTTCATCCTTAATAATTCTGACAACAAGTTTATATCATTCATAACATATCAAGCACATTGTCACCAAATAAGCATCATTTCCCCTCACCTTCAGATAAACCAAATGCTTTTCTTCACATGATCACTGTTATTAGCTTAAACTTGCATGCATGCCACCTGGCACCTGGTTGTACTAACACCATCACCATGAACACTAATAAAACTCATTTATTCAAGTTAATCACTATGCAAAAGATGCAATCAAAATGGAATACCTCATATGGTTGATATACAAGAAAAGGTTAAGCGCAACAATCTTGCATCCTCCAGTGCACCAAGTCTTGGCAACATATATAAACTCTTTTATGAGAAACATCTTGCGAAACTCTACTTGCTCCATGAAATTCTAACACCATGGCTTCTAATGGACAAAGAAGGGCAGCTATGCATGAATAGGCTGTCAAAAGCAAAAGCTGAAAAGAAAATTAGGAAGGAAAGAATTCCAGGAGGGAAAACTTCAAAAAATAGTACAATTTTCTACTATTTTGGGAAGTTTTCCATCCTAACATTCCTTTCCTTCTATTTTCTTCTCACTTTATCCTCCATCCAAACATAGTATTAAAGATAGGCAAAAAAAGAAGCCACAATATAAGACACCAGTAATGCATAACCATATGATACATATTGTGCATATGCAGCTTAATTATAAGAAGGTAGAATCTATAAGGCAGGGAAATTTCCATGACAGGTTTATTCTTGGAAGAACCTGAGAGAAGAAAAGAAATACATAAAACTAAAGCAAGCCGTAAGAAATTGAGGAATTATTCATCCCAAGAGGAAGGAATACTATAAAAGAAAATGAATGAAACCTGAAAGTAAAACCCAATGACCTCTGCAGAATATTAGTACAAAGCATGTAATTAAATGGAATATGTTCAGCAAAATACAGATTTAAAAATAAGAGGAAGTTTCACTGCTGCAACATTATGGTATAAATACACAGATTGATCTAGGAGTCACCTAATAGTCATCTAGTTAAGACAATAGATGCTTCTGGGAGCGAAAGGAGAATAGGGAACATAGATTCTGAATTTTGAAATTGAATGAATGCAAGAGTTGAGAGGACCTGGGTTGCTGAGAGGGTATAGTTACTCATGATCTTGTATAGCTTGTTGCATAGCCTCCGGTATGTTAAGCACTGAACTACTTTGTATGTGAATATATTGGGAGAGGCAAAACTTACAACAAACAAAAAAGAAATTTCAAACGGAATTTGCAATTCCGTGGCAAATTCCGTCAAAAAAGAATTCATTTTGCCACAAAAAAATATTCCATAATAAATTCCATCAGAAATTCCGTGACAAATTTATTTGTCATGGAATTAACCACGGAATAATTCCGTGGCTAACTAATTCATGGAAAAATATTCCGTAGCAAATTCTGTGGTTTGCCACGGAATTAGCCATGGAAATTTCCGCGGCTAATTTTGCTAAGGAATAATTCTGTGGCTAATTCCGTCAGAAATATTAAAAAATTATTATTATTATTATTATTATTATTATTATTAGATAAATTTAATTATTAAAAAATTATTATATTTGAAATATATATATAAATTATTAGTTATAAATTAATTTTAATTAAAAATAAAATTTAAATTTAGAAATTGGACAAAAATATAGTCATATGAAAATTTATTTAAGATGTAAAATTTTTAATTTGAAATTAATCTATATTAAAAAATAATAAGGATATATAAAATTATTTTATATTTTTATTAAATTTATATTCAGTTTTTTATAATAATTTATATTTATGTATAAGAAACAAATATATATATATATATATATATATATATTTATAAATAATTGATTATATATAATAAGATTATATATATATATATATAATTGTGTAATAATAAAACATTAAAGCATTTTAGACCAACTAGTAAGAGATCACGCCCACGAGGGAGGTCTTGGGTTCGAACCACGAGGGGGTCAAGAAGAATTGCATTTTCAGGAAATATGGAGCGGCGACATGTGGCAGGGTCGAGAAACAACAACATGAAAAGAATGTCCTCCACGTACTGCTTTCTTTCCAAAATACTATCGTTGAAGTACACTTGTTTTAATAATCTATTTTTTATTTTTTTATTTAGCATATGGATTTTCTTAGGTTAGCATATTATAGTGATCACTAACTAATTCCTCAGTGTTAGTTGATTATTAAAACAAGTGTTACGTGGCCCAAATTTTGTGGCCGAAACAGGATTTCACGACAGATAAAACAATGGAGGTTTTAAGATTGACAATTGATATTTTATTTGCTACTGTCAAGCAAGTAATTATAATTGATTCTACAATTAAAATATGTGATGAAAAATACAACAAATTCTTGGCACGCATTTATATAGCCTTAACTTACCTCTATATATCCATTTACTCCTCTAATCAATTGAGTTGGTATATATTTTAAGGAAAATCACTCCTAGGTCCCAAGCAACAGAGATATCCACAGAAAAGTCCCTAGAAATTCTAAAATATCAGAAAAGTCCCTAGGGACTTTTCTGTGATTATTTTCTAATGTAAAATGACAAAGATGCCCACATTCTAATCTCCTTCACTCAAAATCAGACTCGTGCTTCAGCAGCAATTGAAGACCTTGCCCTTGCTTCTCGCCTTCTGTCGCTGCCGCTCTGCTCCCAATCGTCGTCTGTCGATGCTCCTCTCCTAGTCGGTGTGCGTCACTTGAGCTCCGCTCCCATTCACTACGTCGCTGCTGCTCCTCTCCCAGTTGTTGTGCGTCGCTGCTCCGCTCCGAGTCGCCGTCCGTCATACAACTTAATATTTTAATGTTATATGATTTGCTATTCAGTTGTGACAGTACAGTGATGAAATTGTAAAATTTCTTAATTCATGTAACCTCTATAGCATTCTCTCTGTACTATGACTTGTTAGAGATTTTGTTGCTATATATAATTATTCAAGCATCATTATTATATTGACGAAAATAAAAGTATCATTATCATGTTATCTGTGGCAGGTTTCCATTGAGCTCTGATGTCATGTTTTAAGTGATTGGCCTAGCCTTGCATATTTGTTTTGCATTGCTTCATTTAAGATGGTTGTTACTTCATATATTTTGGAGTTATAATGTTTGGGGATGAAATCAAAGATTAATAAAAGTTAATAGAAAACTAGCTTAATTCCAGTTTGGACACATTTTTCATTTTTCTTCCCTTTTGCTTATTCTTTTCTTGATCTATCCTGCATAGCATAAAAGTGGTTGGTTTGATTTGGAGGCTCTTGGCTGTTTCTTGTTTTATATGTTGTGAAAATGAATGCAGCTTTTGATAGGCCCCCTTTTTTTGGTAATACATTCTCTTAAATCTAAGAAATTGGACTTAATGAACTGCCTTGAATTGAGATTAGCACATGCTAAATTTTGTATGTTCTGCTGATGGCGTTATGATCAGCCATAACATGATTTTACAACTTTTGCTATGTTGTACATATAATTTCATGCCATTATATTCTTTTTAATCAAACCTTCTACTGCTAGTTTGACTGAAATTCAGAATGCTCGTGGTATTATGGATGTTCTTGCAGAAATGCTCAATGCAATAGAACCAAGTAACAAAGAAGTAAGTTGCTTTCCTTGAATATACATTTAAAACATGATGTATCGTATGAGAATACCTTTAGCTACTGATTATTGGCAAAGATGTCATAGATTGTTGGCTTTTGTTAATTTAGCCACTGATTAGGTTGAAGTGTTTAGCACCCTGTCAAATGTGAGGTAGAAGTTGTTAAAAAAACTCAACGTGTTGTAAATGGACGCTTGAAGGGTTGTAAACAAAGCACTTTGCTTACTTAACGTTAGAAAACCTTGTTTCTGTCCAATGTGAGTTAGAAGTTGTTAAAAAAACTCAACGTGTTGTAAATGGACGCTTAAAGGGTTGTAAACAAGGCACTTTGCTTACTTAACGTGAGAAAACCTTGTTTCTATCCAATGTGAGGTAGAAGTTGTTAAAAAGACTCAACGAGTTGTAAATAGATGCTTGACAGGTTGTAAACAAAGCCCTTCACTTACTTAATGTGAGAAAACCTTGTTTTCGTCCAATGTGAGGTAGAAGTTGTTAAAAAAACTCAACGTGTTGTAAATGGACGCTTGAAGGGTTGTAAACAAAGCACTTTGCTTACTTAACGTGAGAAAACCTTATTTCTATCCAATGTGAGGTAGAAGTTGTTAAAAAGACTCAACCAGTTGTAAATAGACGCTTGACAGGTTGTAAACAAAGCGCTTCACTTACTTAATTTGAGAAAACCTTATTTCTGTCAAATGTGAGGTAGAAGTTGTTAAAAAGACTCAAAGTGTTGTAAATGGACGCTTGAAGGGTTGTAAACAAGGCACTTTGCTTACTTAACGTGAGAAAACCTTGTTTCTATCTAATGTGAGGTAGAAGTTGTTAAAAAGACTCAACGAGTTGTAAATAGATGCTTGACAGGTTGTAAACAAAGCCCTTCACTTACTTAATGTGAGAAAACCTTGTTTCTGTCCAATGTGAGGTAGAAGTTGTTAAAAAAACTCAACGTGTTGTAAATGGACGCTTGAAGGGTTGTAAACAAAGCACTTTTCTTACTTAACGTGAGAAAACCTTATTTCTATCCAATGTGAGGTAGAAGTTATTAGAAAGACTCAACCAGTTATAAATAGACGCTTGAAAGTTTGTAAACAAAGCGCTTCACTTACTTAATGTGAGAAAACCTTATTTCTATCAAATGTGAGGTAGAAGTTGTTAAAAAGACTCAAAGTGTTGTAAATGGACGCTTGACGAGTTGTAAACAAAGCACTTCGCTTACTTTACAACTTTGCTTACAAAGTAAAGTGCTTCGTTTCACAACGTCCCACATGTTCCTCTTTGACACTTTTCTCACGTTAAGTATGACCAATTGAGTTATTTACAACTCATAAAGCGTGTATTAACAACCCTTTCATTTTGTTTCACAACCCCCAACACCTTTCCTTTGGCACTATGTTTTCTCACATTAAGTATGACCAATTGAGCTACTTACAACTCGTAAAGCGTGTATTAACAACCTTTCAGTTTGTTTCACAACCTCCAACACCTCTCACTCTCGCACTGTTTCCTCACGTTAAGCATGACCAATTGAGCTATTTACAACTCGTAAAGCGTGTATTAACAACCCATTCAGTTCGTTTCACAACCGGATGCCGTGACTGCATCAGTAGTTTCTATTTGGCAGCTCACAACAGTTGAATTGTATCATAATTGATCAAGTTGTTGATAACTTATTGGCCTATTATATCAAGTGCGTTACACACATGCACAAATGACTTGTAAGTCTCCCATGACTTTATAAACTTCACACCTTACACTGTCACCTAAGCAATTCATCATTTTAACTAATTTTAATGCCTATTTTATTACAAATCCTGCTGCAAAATTTGACAGCAACTGATGCAAATTTTCACAACTCTTAATACCCGTTTTCACAACATAATGAGTTATTTTCACAAGGGATCTATCAGACCCGATAGTGTACCAAATGAAAGTCCCCCCTATAAGTACAACATAGCATGAAGTTAAGCAATTGATGCAACCTAATGAAAGTCCACCCTGTAAGTACAACATAGCATGAAGTTAAGCAACTTATGCAACTTGATGAAAGTCCCCCTTGTACCAAAGTTATTTTCAAAACGGACACGCACGCCGAAATGACCGGACCACCGCGACGGACAAGCTCGGGGAATGACCTAACCAACGACCGACACGCATCGCGCAGCACCAGACCACCACGGAGAGGTAGCAAGACGTTTTCGAAAATCCTCTTCTTGCACGATTTGGGGCTGCTCTGTTTCAAATAGAAAAGAGAAGAGTTTAACTTTCAATTAAGGGCATGTGTGTCATTTTACGTTGCAAAATAATATCAAAAAAGTCCCTAGGGACTTTTCTGATATTTCAGAATCTCTAGGGACTTTTTTGTGGATATCTCTGTTGCTTGGGACTTGGGAGTGATTTTCCCTATATTTTATGTTAATTATGTAGTGTGAATTTGGTTGTTGATTGGATAGTTAATTTGACATTGCATAAATGATTGTATAAATCTTGGATCTATTGGAAATTGTATTAAATCAGATGCAGTGCTTCTATCTTACTAGGTATGGGATGACGGATTAAATGACATATTCTGCTTATGCATATTTTTCATGCCCAAGCCTGGTTATCTTGCAAACTTAACTTCAAACCTTTTAACTGTTTACCAACAGTTGATGGCAAAATAATAATAATAATAATAATAATAATAATAATAATAATAATAATAATAATAATAATAATAATAATAATAATAATAATAATAATAAACGATTTTATGTTTTAAACCTAAGATAGACAATTTCTTTTATTTTTTCAACAAAACAGATAATGCTTGACATCAAGGGTATAACTTTTGGTCATTCAGCTTTTTATACTTCTATCTTGACAAATTTTATTTGGTTTCACATTTTATGTTGTCAGGAGAAAAAACTAGACAAAAAGGATGAAGCACTAATAAAATCAGTTTTCTCAAGCGTAAGTATTGCTATTCTGATAATCATATATAAGTTATTCTTTTAACATTTGCAAGACTTGTTTTGAGTTAACATTGCATTCATTCTATAATCATAAATAAAAATTAAAAGAACCTGTCAAAAAATGCGAAGCATTTGAACTCTTGTGTCAAAATTATGATAGTGGTGGTTATGTATTGCCGAAAGATTTCTTTTTTCATAATACTCTACTACTTGTTTCCACTTATTTTTAATCATACTTTCACCGTGACTGATTGATATATAGATAATTGAACATTTGAACTATAACTCTGTTTGAAATATGGCAATTGGTATAATGTAACTAAGAAATTATTGTATGTACCCTTTTCCGGGTTAATTCTTGTAATGGATTCTCATTAACCCAACCACATAGGACAAGAGGAGGGTGAAATGCAGTTCAGTGTTTAATCAGTTAAGTTCATATTTATTAATTAAAAATGTAATAAGGTTGAGGATAGTAAGTATGAGGCTTTTATAATATATTTATAAAAAAAAATTTCTTATTAAAATGTTACAAGTGGTATTCCTTTTTTCAATGAAAGTTACAAGTGGTATTCTAAAGTTATAACAAGTAATATTCTAAATCAATAACATACAAGTGTAGTTACATTTTTTATTTACTTCTCTATTTAAATTTTAAAAAAGTAAAAATTTTATTAGTACATCACCCAGATTATAGAGACAATTATGCCATTAGAATGTTACAAGTGGTATTCTAAATTTATAATAAAGATAACATTTAAGTGTCAATATATTTTTCATTTATTTTTTATCTAAAATTTTAAAACGTAAAGACATTAATACATAACTCAAATTTTAGAGGTTATGCATAATTAAACCTAAAATTTGGGATGGCTTTCTGTAAAAAAAATTATAACAAATTAAGTTATTTTTTGAAAGAATAATTTAATTATTTATTACCCATATTTAATATGTCTCAATATATTATTTTATATATATCCACATGCATGACCAGTCTCCCTCGTAGCTTTCTGGATCATCTTCTTTGGACGTTTTGGGGATTCCGAGTTCAAGACGGCGTATCATATATACACACATATATATATATATATATATATATATATATATATATATATATATATATATATATATATATATATATATATATATATATATATCCTCTGATTTTATTTATTAGTGAGGTTTTTTTTTTATTTGATCGCATGTTTCTTTTTTTCGAAATTTAGAGTGAAAAAGGGATTTTTCATTCTTACAATAAATACGCTTTCTGAAATTTGAACTTGTGTTCTCCCTTTAACAAAAGTAAGGCCATTTTTTTGGGAAAGAAAAAACACGGAGCAACATCTAACCGTTAGTTATAAGGATAAAATTGATAAATAAGTAATAAAGTAACATGTAAATTATATAACCTCCCTTCTATTTACTCTAAATTACATAAACCTCTCTTTTAATTTTGAAATTCAACTTTCACTAGTAGAAAAACGCATTTTAGACTGGCCCATTTAGACCGATTGTAATGGATTAGGTCTAAAACAAATGCGTGCTGGAATTTTCGTAATTATGAACAAGTTGGGAGACCGGTTATTATAATAACCGGTGTAAAAAAGATTATTTAGACCGGTTCTATACTAACCGGTCTAAAAAAATTAAGGATTTTATTTTTTAGATTGGTTACTGAGAGAACCAGTCTAAAATATATTGATTTTAGACCCGTTAATAGGGAAACCGGTCTTAAAAAAGGGTTTTTAAGACCGGCCCCTAACAACCACTGAACCGGTCTTAAAAACCCTTTTTTAGACCGGTTTCCCTATTAACCGATCTAAAAAATCTTCCCTAATTTATTTTCGCGCCGTGCCTCTCACTCCCGTCCTCTTCCATTCTGAATCACCTAAGCTACTTTGATCCCAATCTTTTCTCTCCTCAGCCGTCGACTCCCCATCCCTTACCTGATCCCATTCTGAATCAAGTCCGTCGTCGCTCTTCGGTCGCTGTCATACATTGCTTCAGCTGCTCGTGGTTGTCGTCGTGGGTGCTGTCATCCCTTATTCATTGCATTTCTGGGACATCTTCATCTTCAATCTCTTTTTTGAGGTATGCTTCATCGTCCTCTACATTTCCCCCTCTACAATTACTGTATAGAAGCAGTTACCTCCAGATTTGGTCATCGGCCTAGGCTAGCGAAGGGGATGAACTAAACAGTAGCTTAATATAAATTTTCTGGTGTGTTTGGTGTTTAAAACCCTCTCAAAGCTGATCCCTGATGAGTGCCCTATATGTATATATTGAGATATTGCATAGATTTTATAACTTCAAAGCTGACCCACATCAGAATTTTTGGCCTTGCTAAGTACTAATTTAGTTATTGCTGAATGCTATTGCTGTTGCACTTAACTCATTCCAGATTGATGTTGTTGTGATTGAACTTTTGATGTTGTAGAAATCAACTCTAAATTTCTTAAGTTGAGCTGTTATGAAATCAAGTTTCTTCAATGAATTTTCACTGGATATTTTGTGAATCTGATTGTTGTGGAGAAAATTGCTGTCAAGGTGAGTGCTTGAGTGACTGTCATTGGTTCTTAACAATTTTCTGCTGGAAGAACGTTCTTTGGCTGAATATGAGAAGCTAATATGATCTGATTCTGCATTTCAAATTGCTATTTGGATTGAATACTTAATTTGATTTTGGTAATGACAGTTATTTGTTGCAAACCAAAACAAGCCTCCTGAGATTGTCACCATACTTGTTACCAACAAGACCAAGCTTTTGCGGTTATTGGCAAGTATCGAGAAAGGTATGTAGAGCTCTCTTTTGTGCGTGTGTTTTCTGTGCTTGACAAGTGACAATTCATTAATGTGAGTATTTTTATTAAGTAAAGGAGGGAGTAATATATATGTGCATGTCAAGAAACCATAGTACCTTTCTTAGGTGATATCTCAGGATAATGATGATGGGAGGCCGAATAGTGTGAAATATTTACTCCCTTGGTTTCGGTCTGAGAGGTTTTAAAGGTGAAATATTTATTTTGGCCTTGGTCTGAGAGGTTTTGATGCTTTTTTTTCTGCAGAGGATGAGCAATTTCAGGTTGTTCAGGCAGGATTTGGTTTATTATATATCCCTCTCCCTCTACACCATGGCCTCCCTCCAATTGCAGGTTTGTTTGTTTTTTTTTTAAATACAATGCGTTAGTTTTAAGACATTTAGTATATAATTTTCATTTTAAGACATTTGATAAGTTAACTGTTATTTTTTTAGTTGTACTGTATTGATATAAAATTAACTTTAATTACTATAATAGTATTACTAATAAGGAAGCAGACATAAAAAACCAATATGAAGGAAATTGGGGAAGATAGGGGTGTAGACTTATGATGTGAGAAAGTTCCTATGGTTCAAAGATGTAAAATTATGTTATAAGCAATTCACATTTTGAAATGTTATCAATATGAGTTTTTATTTTAAAAATAGGTGAATATGTCTTGATTGAATCGAGGAATTTGACCTAATGGATATAAATAAATGGACCTAAGCTTCATCTATTTCTTTTTCATTGATTATTATATCAAATAGGTTCATGAAAATTTAATCAAAGTATTATTAGAAACCCCTGAATTGGGTGAAAGGGATTCAATTTAATTAAAACTTTGAATCCTGTATTGATGGTGACCGAATAAATCTGATTGACATATATTGAATGCCAATGTCAGTGCCTTACCTCAAATTTAACATTTGCAGTTAATTTGACTGTTTTTTGGCCTTGAAGTGCGAGTGTGATAGAAAATGATTATAAGAGCAATGTTGCCAGCTCTTGTCATTACACATTCAATATGCATGAATAGGGTTGAGATCTAACTTCTTCAACCCCATTCATATAAATTTGTGGCCAAAATCTTTCTTATATTTCATAGAAGTAAAAAAAGTCAACACTCTTGTTTATTCCATTTCTTGCTTTCCTCCTGACTTACAAGCAAAGCTATATAATAAAGATTCTGAATTCTGTTTTGAGCTGAATTCTTTGTTAATGGATCACAACTAGTAAACCTTTTCAATCCTACCTTTTCCAGGGGAAAAAGTAGAAAACAAAAAAAAGGTGTTTGAATATATGGATTGTAGTTGGATACAAGCTAAACGGATGAGTGTTGAATATGATGTTGGGGTGAGGGGTTTTTTAGACTTTGCAAAAAGAAATGCCGATAATGATAGTGGGATGTTTTATTGCCCTTGTGTAAAATGTTTGAATGAGAAGCGATTAAGTGCTGCAGATATATATACACATTTAATTTGTGAAGGGTTTTGTAAGACGTATGTAGTATGGGTATGGCATGGTGAATAATTAGAAATGCCAAGTGCATCTCAACAGGGGGAAGTGACTTGTGATGATAATGACAGGGATATGGATGATCGGATAGAGGATATTATTCGTGATGTAGGAGAAGAGGCTTTTGAACATTCACATGCATATGGTAATATGTGCAGTGATGCTGAGATGCCGCTGTACCCAGGGTGTAAAAAATACCAATTGCTAAAAAGCTGTATTGAAATTGGTAAGCTTGAAAGCACGGCATAGATGGAGCAACAAGAGTTTTTCAGAAACGTTTGAGGCCTTTAAAGACATGCTTCTTGATGATAATGTGTTGCCTTGTCGATGCTATGATGCTAAGAAAATACTGTGTCTACTAGGGATGAAGTATAAAAAGATCCATGCTTGCCCTAATGATTGCATATTGTATAGAAAAGATCATGAAGAGAAGGAGCAGTGTCTGATATGTGAAACTCCGACGTATAAATCAAATAAGGGCCTTGCAAAAGTGTTGTGGTATATTCCAATCATTCCAAGGTTTAAGCGCCTGATTGCCAATGAAATTGATGCCAAAAATTTGAGATGGCATGCAGATGAGAGGATTTCTGATGGAAAGCTTCGACATCCAGCTGGTTCATCTCAATAGCAGAAAATCGATCAATTATTTCCTAGCTTCGGTGAAGAACCTAGGAATCTCAGGCTTGGGCTTAGCATAGATGGTATGAATCCTTATGGTAGCCTAAGCAGTATACATAGTTCATGGCCTGTTCTGTTGGTAATTTACAACTTATCTCTTTTGTTGTGTATGAAACAAAAGTACATTATGTTGTCTTTGTTGATTTTGGGACGAAAGCAACCCGGAAATGAAATAGATGTTTACCTAGAACCCTTGATCGAAGCTTGAAAGAGTTTTGGGATAAAGGTGTCGATGTTTTTTATGCGAACAAGAAGAAGACTTTTAATATGCGAGCAATGATCTTTTGTACTATAAATGACTTCCCTGCATATGGGAACTTGTCAGGATATAGCGTTAAAGGCCACAAAGCTTGTCCGATATGTGAAGAAGCTTGTCCGATATGTGAGGAAGGCACATGCTACCATCAACTTCAACATGGAAGAAAGACGGTTTACCTTGGCCATAGGCGATTTCTTAGACAAAGCCACTCTTATCGTAGATTAAAAAAAACTTTTTTTGGTGGTCAAGAGTTTGAAGATGCTCCAAAGGCATTGACTGGGGAGAAAATTTATGAAAAGGTGAAAAATATCAATACTATGTTTGGTAAGTCATCAAAGAGTAGAAATGAGATAAATATATGGAAAAAAAGGTCCGTCTTCTTCGATCTTCCATATTGGCTCAATCTTGATGTCAGACACTGTATTGATTTCATGCATGTGGAGAAAAACGTATGTGATAGTATTGTTGGGACACTACTTAACATACAAGGAAGTTCTAAGGATGGCGTGAAGGCAAGATTAGACTTGCAAGAAATAAGAATATGAGAATATTTACATCCAAGGCCATATGGTAATAGAACTTTTTGTTCTCCAGCTGCTCATACTTTGTCTAAGGTTGAGAAAAGAAGCTTTTGTGAGTTCTTACATGGTGCTAAAGTTCCCTCAGGGTATTCTTCAAATTTTAAAAAGCTTGTATCGATGAAAGACTTGAAGTTAATAGGGCTAAAGTCTCATGATTGTCATGTCTTAATGCAACAACAACTCCCTGTAGCTATTCGAGGCATTGCCGAATATGATCTTCAACACATATTGACTAGACTTTGTTTCTTCTTCAATGCCATTTGTTGTAAAGTCATTGACACGGAAAGATTGGAGGAATTGAAAAATGAAGGATATATGATCTTGTGCCAGCTTGAGAAGCTTTTTCTTCCTTCCTTTTTTGACATCATGGTACACTTGATTGTTCATCTAGTGAGGGAGATAAAGTTATGTGGCCTTATCTATTACTGGTGGATGTACCCAATTGAAAGAACTGTGAAAATACTAAAAGGGTATGTGAAGAACCCCAACCGGCCTGAAGCATCTATTGTTCAAAAATATGTTTCTGAAGAAGCTATAGAATTTTATCAACATTATTTGTCAAATGTACGACATATTGGCCTTCCTAAACGTCATGATCAAGAATGGGGTAGATGCGGGGCAACAGTAAAGAGCATAGATGTTGATGAATTGCAACAAGTCCACTTGTACATCTTCAACAATGTTGATAAAGTTCAATATTAAATGAATGCCTATAAAGAAATTGTACGGAAACAAAATAATCGAATGACTGGACAAAGGTTAATTAAGGAGCATAACAGAACTTTCGCACATTGGTTCAAACAAAAGGTTGATGGAGAAGAATGTGTTTCTGATACAATAAAATGGTTAGCACGTGGTCCTGAAGTTGATATAATAAGTTGGACTTCATTTGTGATCAACGATTATACCTTTTACACGAAGTCCCTAGATGATAAGAGCATCGTCTAGAACAGTGGTGTTGTATTAGTGGCTGAATCTATGCACTTCTCTAGTTCGAAAGATAAGGACCCTACATTGGCTGTCATACCTTATTATGGGGTGATTAAAGAGATTTGGGTGGTTGACTATGTTAAAATTAGATTTCCCATTTTCAAATGTAAGTGGGTTGATGTCAATAATGGTGTGAAGATCGATAGGTTAGGATTTACATTAGTAGATCTAAATAGTAGAAGTTTTGGAGATGAACCTTTCATTATGGCAGATCAGGCGCAACAAGTGTTCTATATCACTGATTAGACAAATAAAATGTGGTCTGTAGCTCTTCAAGGAAAAATGGTCGTTGATATTGACAAGAAAAGTCGCTCAAATTATGATCTTCTTGAGACTCATTTTTCCAGGGGTCTACCAGAATTGAATGAAGAAGATGAAGCAGATAATGTACACAACACAAGAAATGATCATCACGAGGGAATATGGGAGGATATCTCTTTATGATACTACTTTGAACTTAACTAACTAAAGTAATTATGATTATGATTTATATCTGAAGAATATGTTTAGTTATTTTATCGATATAGTCTTCACATGTCATAACTTAGGATTTATCTTTCTTTGTTGTCGTTACAGGCAAATGATGAATCCCTAGCGTCCTAGTGCAGAGGATCAGCCACCTACTGCACCTCTGAGTCAGCCACCTAGTGCTCAGGAGAGTCAGCCAGCTAGTGCTCAGCAGAGTCAGCCAGCTAGTGTTAATCAGGGCGAGCCTAGCAATGCTCAGAGCCAGGGTCATAGTGAGCGCAGTAGCCAGTCTGTACGGAGGGGTAGACGTGGCACACGGTTGACAGATGTTTCCCTCATTCGGAGTGCAGGCCAAAAGATACCAATTGAGTTTGATAGATATTGGAAACCAATCGGTCTTAATGCCTAACGGTACAGGATTTTTGTCGGCCTCCTTGCACACAACAAGCCGAGAATCTTGATAGAGGAGTGGAGAAATGTCGATGAAAAGGCAAAGAAACATATTTAAGACACTATCCAGGTATACAATTCTCTTAAGTATCTAATTAATTATTATCAAATATGTCACAAATTTGTCACTTACTCCTTCAATGCATGCATTCCAGCTCACGTACGACGTTCCTCAGAGTGAGATTTTGTACAACAAGACAATGACGTATTGTTATGAGCACTGGAGCAAGTTTAAGACAAATCTAACCAATAATTACATTCATATTGAGGTGAAAGATGGTCAGCCTCGTCCTAATCCGTGCGACCAGTATACATTTCTTGATCAAGTGACTTGGCAATCATTTGTTAGGCTTCGGACTACTCTAGAATCTTTGGTTAGTTGACTTATTTTTCGTTTTATTTACTTAGTAATTATCTTAATTGATTATAACACTTTCCTTTTGTATCATTTCTTATTCGCAGGCAAAAAGGCAAAAAGCACAAGAGAGTGGTAGAAAGAATTATTGCCCTCATATAATGTCTCGTGGGGGTTATACAAAGGCTGAAAGAAACTTGTTGGCGGCCAAACGGAAGAGATTGGAAGAAGCATCTCAATCCGATCCTTCTGTTCTTCTTTCTCCACCATCTCCGATTCGTCGCAAAGAAAAATGGCAATTTGCCTACCAAAAAAGGAGTGGGTCTTATACGAGTGAACAATCTCATATAGTAGGTGAAAGAATTGTAAGTATATATCGTTGCTGTTATTAATTACATAAGAAACGTACATCATTACTTATGTTTGTTATTTTGTATTATCTTACAGGAGGAACTTAGAAAAAAACAAGTTGAGGGATCCTTTTAAGTCGGAGGGTAGGAATGATATTCTAACAGTTGCTATTGGCAAACATGAGCATCCAGGCTGTGTCAAGGGAGTTGGAGAAGGGGTAGGGATATGGGATTACTTTAGAGCCCCCGTACGCCATTCCTCAAACATCGTGACTAGGGAGGAATTGGAGACTATGTTGGCCACTGCAAGAGCAGAAGCAAAGGCCAAGGCTGAAGCATCATTTGATGCACTATTAGAGACCCGGTTGAGAAAGATGAAAGAGGAAATGATAGTGTTTATGAGCTCAAGACAAGATACCAGTGCTCCCCAGCAACAATCGATTGATCCTAATAAGCAGAGAACTAAAGGGAGTTGTTGCAACATCAGGCAGTCATCAGAGGGTCCTACAAGAGAAATTACTGAGCCTTATGATATTTTTGTCGAGGATCCTCTGAGACGGTTAGTTGCACGGGGTAGTGTGCATAACCTGGGATCAACTGTCCACCACCAACAAATGGAAGCTAATCCAGTCCGAGTGTTAGTTGATGAGGTGATCATTGCAGATGCACCTGTCCCTATCCCTTCTGATGAATTCAAGATTGTAAGCGATTTCCTGGGTACGTTCATCTTGTGGCCAATGAACCTTGTTTCTGTTCGAGCCGACGAAAGTCCGATCAAAGCCCCACCAAGTCCAGCTCCCTTCAGTCAGCAAGAAGTTTCACATCCTCCACTAACTAACACTAATGAACACATTACAACCATCAAAATGAAGCTCTTCATTCAAGGATCAATATTAGAGAAGGAAGTTTGAGCAATGGAAGCCATTTTCCTTACCTTTTCAAAGCTTTTCTTCCTTCCCTTTACTGCAAAAATGGAGCCAGAAAATGGAGAGAGATGAGAGATGGAGTGAGGAGTAGTGAAGAAGAACAAATGATGACAATACTCCCTCCATACTTCTGCAACGCACAAGAGGGAAGAGAGGAGAGAGAAATTCATTCTTTAATCCCATTTGACTTTTCTTTATCTTCCTCTCACACCCACTTTGCCACATGTCATTTTCCTATTAGCTCTCACACACTTAGTCACCAATTAAACTCTCTAATCCTTCCATTAGCCATTTAATCACACTTCTCATTTTTCTTTTAGTTAGTAATTAATGTCTCCATTAATCGCCAACTTAGAGCCAATAATTCCATCCTTTAAATTTTCCATCAATTATGACATATAAATTAATATTGTCACCAATATACATTAATTTCAGTTTAATTCGATAATTATCCTCAATAATTATCATTAGGCCTTAATCGAAAATTGGGGCGTTACAATTCTCCCCTCGTTCAATAAATTTCGTCCTCGAAATTTGATACTGCACTTAGGACATAAACTCTGGACGCCTCTTCATGATGGCTTCCGTTCCTCGATTTGCTTCCCATTAGGATAATCCTTTCAAACCATTTGTATTAACAGTACACCACAAGTCCAATTCACTCAAGAATTTCAGCGGACCAACCCTTCGTGGTTCAATTTCTTTCTTTCAATCACTTTATCATTTCTTGTACTCGGAGACACCCTCACGAGCGTGTGATCTCCGATTTCAATCCTTAGAGGTCTTCACCTCACTCAGTTACTATGATTCGGACTACACTCGTTCATTCCAGCTTTAAGCCCCTTTAATCTCAGTCGTTAGGTCATTTTCCCCTTCCGAGAATATCTCAAAGCACCACAGACCCGCTGCGCACAACTGATAGTTTCCGTTGTCATCACATCTCTCAGCTTTTGCTGTTTTCCACTATACTTTCGCTTACACTATACTCACTTTCCCATCATTACCCTCACCCGTACACCCACCAATATCTCCACTAGTGGTAACCGGGACCTTTGGGTTTCAATAACAATATCGAGTCTCTCCGGAATCTCAATCTCTTCTATCTAAAGTACCTTTCTATCACAGTCCACCCTGCCTACACTCCACCCGTATACCCCCTCCGAGGGCTCGGCCGATGGCAGTGCGCTTGGCGTGGTGAATACTTTTATTGTCGCACCCCACCTGTATCCCTCAACAGGGTCAGCCAGTGGCGGTGCGCTTGGCGTGGTCACATTTACACATAGATTTACGGTCTTTACATTCTATACGGTACATCAATGGCCGATAGTAGAGATGACCAACGTCAAACCCTACAACGGCTCACGTCGACATGCACCTGCTGTAAGTTACACTGTCTTAAGTTTCTACTCATTATAGTTCTCAAACATGTGACATTCACCACATTTGGGCTTCTATCTCTTTATCTATCCTTTAGCAATGTTAAGTTGATTTAATAGGAGTCCCAAAGGAATCTCCCATTACCACTAACAACATTCACAATCTCTATTTGTTCGTGCCAGACTTTTGCCCAATTCAATTCGAATCATTCCAAGGCGTATGACTTCTTATCTCAAGAAAACCCATCCATTATGGGATTCATTACAATGCACCATCACTAAGAGCCAACCTTTCCGTAACACTAGTCTATGAGTCAACATCATGGCGACTGCAGTCCACGGTTCATCGTCAAGGTGGCTGCACTCTAGGGTTTGTCGTCATGGCAGTTCCACACTAGGGTTTGTCGTCACAGTGGCTTCACACTACGGTATGGTACTCTCTGTAGGTAGCCCTTTGAGATCAGACTTCCCCTAGGTAGCTCTCTCCTATCAGAACTCTCCGTAGGTAGCCCTTCCCTATCAGAATTCTCTACAGGTAGCCCTTTCCAATTTGAATTCTCTGTAGATAGCGCTTCCCAATTGGTTGTCTCTAGATGAAGGTGTCATTGTATTAAGAACTCAGAAGCCATTCACTCTTCCCATTCTCTATCCTTCCTTTCACAAACAATACCGGAGCTTCCAATGGTGACACACTGACTCGAATGAGTCCCTTCTCGAACAACTCTTCAATTTGTTTCTTCAATTCCACCTTTTCATAAGGCCATTCTATGTGGGGCTTTGGATATCGAACCAGCTCCAAGCACTATTTGCATTGAAAATTCTACTTCCGTTTCTAGAGGCAATCCGTCGTCCACCAATCAATACCCAGAATACCCTCTATTTGGTGCAGAGGTAAACAAATCAAATCAACAGTAGACTCCAACCCTTCCATAGTTATAATACTATTTAGACAAGCTTCACTGTCACAGACTTAACACCCATAGGTGTTGACACAACAATATCAATTGGCAATCTATGAACATACAATCCTAGGCACTTTACACAGTCATAGACTATAAGCTAATGACTAGCACCCTAATCAATCAAAATTTGCAATACACTAACATTGAGAAGAATAGTACCTTGGGTCAATTCGGGAGATTTCCTTGCCTCTTCATGGGTCATTGTGAACATTCTCGCTTGATTCTTGGGTCTTGACTCTACCGGTCGCCCTTTGCAATCTTTGGCCATATGCCCGGGCTGCTTGCAGAGGAAGCACACCCATTGCCCTTCACAATTTCTGTTAGCATGTGCTCTATTGCACCGGGGGCATACCCACTGTGGTAACTGTCCCTGATTCCCATAATCTCCAGATTGGTACGATTTCTTACTACCGCCCTTGGATGAGAATTCTTGGTCTTTACGTTTCTGGGATGAACTTCCCTTACTAGTGTCATCGCGACCACCACCCTTACTTGGGTTGATCTCCCTCAGGTTGTTCTCGGTGATCCGACACTCTTACACCGCTTTGTTGAACTTGTCAAACTGTCAGGCAGCCAATCTTTTCTCAACTCCCTCCTCAAACTGTCGGAGCTCCACTCCTCATCATCTTTATACTGGAGGTAGGAGGAATACCAGGATAGACGAACAAATCGAGACAAGTACTCGTCAAAGGTCTCATCGTCCCCTTGCTTTATCTTTAGAAACTCTGACTCTTTCTCTATTCTCACAGACTTAGGGAAGAATTTGTCATTGAACTCTCTTTGAAACACTTCCCAAGTCACTTGCACATTATGGGCCCGCATGGTCATGGCAATGTTTCGCCACCATCGGTCTGCATCTCCTTCTAGCTTGTAGATAGCTAACTTTGCTTTCACCTCCGATGGGCACTCAAGTACCTCGAAGATCTTCTCTAGCCTCATCAACCAATCCTCCGCTGCTTGAGGGTCAAATCTTCCTTTAAACACAGGAGGCATGTGTTTGCAGAATTTGGACACCCAAGAATTAAGGTCTCCATCATTTTGAGCCGGCACCCCATGTGACCCTTGATTATGCTCAATATGAGGTGGGGACTCTTGAGGTCTATTCGACCTCTCAGCTGTCTCCTCTGGTTAGGTCTCTTCTCTAGTCTCTGCATAAGTAGATTGGAGCCTTTCCTCATTTCTCTTATCTCTTTCTTCCCTGAGCTCTTCCCTGAGCTCACAGATCATGTCTCTTTGCTCTCTTATCAATGTCATCATTTCTTGCATCGGATCAGGAGGATTATCATTGAGCTCTTCCACCTCCGGATCCGGTTGTCTATTTCTAGGGCGAGCCATTGTTCTCTTCAGTCTACAAATGATTCACCCAGTCATAAATTACAATAGAAGTATACACATATTCCTTAAACTTTTATATACCAATCAATATCTGGAATACTCATGTGTATACAATCAACTATATCAATCCTCTAACACTCAGGCAATAAACTAGGGCAACTATCCTAGCAATTCCTACAAATGCCAGGAAAACTGCTCTGATATCACAAATGTAACCCCCATCGATAATCAGGCCGAGATTAGTGTTTAAGGGCGTTTAATAATAGAATGAGAAATCCGGAACAATTAAAAACTTTTTAAAACACCTGTACAAATGGATCTCCATTCATTTCATTCATTAAAACAAATGGCCTGTTTGGTCTGTTACATATACAATATCAGAGTAAACACAATTCCCGACGTTCACCCGGGATAATAACAGTAATCCAAAGGTTTATACAGGGCATCATTGCCCATCTCAATATCTATACCGGGGATTACACAAAACTATACCACTACAATTATATTCAATATGCGTACATTTATCCAAAATGATAACCAGTTCAATATAACACCAAAATATATAGCTAAGACTACCGATGGCAGTCCTAATCGTCCTTTGCCACTTGCTTGCTTTTTGATCCACTTGCCCTGTCTAAAAATGTTATTTAGAAAGAATGAGATTCTAGAGAATCCCAGTAGCAACAGTTTATTTATATGATGCATATATACAAAGCAAGTCACATATATCACAATGCAGTAATCAATATTCGAGACCAGGCTTTCGCCACGTTCCTTTCACTATATACGAGTCCGGGCTTTTGCCACATCCCCTTCACTTTCACTGTAATCGAGTCCAGGCTTTCGCCACGTCCTCTTCACTTTCACTGTATTCAATGACTAATGCAAACAAGCAATGCAATACACATGATATAGGATAAAGTGTCACTACCTTGGTCTTTCCAATCTTGAGCAGGCATGGGCCTTCTATGCTCCGGACAAATATCAAATCCTAAAGTCATAATTAAGGATGAAGCATTATTCTTTATTCCAATACTCAATTGACTCTTCAACACTTAGATTTGGTTATCAATAATGACCCTTAAGAAGCCACAAATGCCTCTAATAAAACCCCTAAAAGGTTGGGAAACGATAGGTTGAAGATCTCTTTTCAAAAACTTAAAGTGCTGGAACACAGGGGTTGGTCGCAGCCAAAATATGGTCAGAAGGCCACTGGCATCGGCCAGCCACCCATGGGCCGCGGCCAGAATCATGCCAGAAAGGTTTGGGCCGCGGCCAGCCACTCATGGGCCGCGGCCAAGCAATTTCCTGATTCTTGGCTGAAATTTGAAAAATCATATCTAATTGTAGAAAAATTGAGACGAAGTGATTACAAAGCCAAATGAAAGGTATTTAAGTCCTTTTTCTAGGAAAAATATGGCTAATTACTTCAAATCATCAAAAAAATACAGAATCACCTAAAACTCAACACTACTCAAGAACATAGTTCTGTTTCCATCCCCAAACTTTGGACAACCATATCTCCTATAATACTAAACGAAATGACACAAAATATATGTCCATTTCGAAGCTTGGGATGTGATCTTTAAGAATGGAAAGTTTCACAATTTTCTGAAATCATTTGGTCATTTAAAACATCCACACAAATAAACTGCCCAGACAGAGTTCACATTGACAGCATTTTCCAACTTTTCTACCAAGGTGTCCAATAACTCCAAAATCATTAACCAAACATATTCTCATACAATTTTCCACAATGAACACAATGGTAATCTCAAAATGACCAAATTCACAATCTAACCACATGCCCTGTTTTGACCAATACACCAAAACCAACACAAAGTTTCCAAACTTTACTTTTAATGATTCAAACCAATCCATTTGTCCAAAAGACATCACAATATACCATTTTCATGATCACAACATGTCAAACTCACTAAGACCCTAATTTTCAAAAATAGGGAAGAAAATTCCAGAAAATCAATGCTCAACCAACAACCACAATATATATATATATATATATATATATATATATATATATATATATATATATATATATATATATATATATATATATATATATATATATATATATATATATCAAAAGGGAGTTAACACTCACCTCCTTTCACTTTGCCAAAGAGATTTCTTGATTCTTCAACTTTTACAATCTCTTGAGGTCACAAATAAACACCAATGAACACATTAAAACCATCAAAATGAAGCTCTTCATTCAAGGATCAATATTAGAGAAGGAAGTTTGAGCAATGGAAGCCATCTTCCTTACCTTTTCAAAGCTTTTCTTCCTTCCCTTTGCTGCAAAAATGGCACCAGAAAATGGAGAGAGAAGAGAGAGATGAGAGATGGAGTGAGGAGTAGTGAAGAAGAAGAACAAATGATGACAATACTCCCTCCATACTTCTGCAGCGCACAAGAGGGAAGAGAGGAGAGAGAAATTCATTCTTTAATCCCATTTGACTTTTCTTTATCTTCCTCTCACACCCACTTTGCCACATGTCATTTTCCTATTAGCTCTCACACACTTAGTCACCAATTAAACTCTCTAATCCTTCCATTAGCCATTTAATCACACTTCTCATTTTTCTTTTAGTTAGTAATTAATTTCCCCATTAATCACCAACTTAGAGCCAATATAAATTAATATTGTCACCAATATACATTAATTTCAGTTTAATCCGATAATTATCCTCAATAATTATTATTAGGCCTTAATCGAAAATTGGGGCGTTACAATAGGGGTCCAACTTATGTGGTTTTTATGTTTTGAGACACATTTACAATATTATCACTCTAGGCACAACTGATTTTACTCAAGAGGTCAATTTATATTTCAGAACTTTTGTATTACTCTATTATTTTTAAGTTACTAAGTTAATGTTTCGTTTGGTTTTAGTGTTACAGATGTTTGATCTTGCTGATCCCTTTCCTGAAGAAGATATTGATTTCATTCGCAAATGTTGTGCTGAATTCATCTGAGCTATTACAAAAATAGTGAGTTTTTGAATCCAACATTACATTATACATTATTGTTCTCTTATGTATTGCTAACAAGGTTTATTTCTACTGTTGCTTGTATCAATACTTGAATTTTATTGCTACCGTTGTCATTTCAAAGTTTTGCATCTATTTCTGAGCAAATTCTTCTGTTTGGACATTCCTTCATGTTTTTAGTTTTAGAAAACTTCATGTTGCACATTGAAATTGCAAGAAATGGAGTGAATTTGGAGATCCTAGAATCTGATTTTAACTTGTTGCTTAAATTGTGACATTTGATCTTGAACCTTGTTCTACACTAATTACCATTTCTTGGAAGTTTATTTAAAGTTACCTGGCTTACACCTTTATTTGTGCTTGTTGTTGATCTTGCTACTGTCATTGCTTTTATGAAATCTGTTATGTTTCTTCTGTGCAATCTGTTACTTACTTCATACTTAGGGAGTTGCATATAGATAGACAAATACATGCACTCCATTTCATCCGTTGCATTTTGCATTGTTCTCTGTTGCTTCAAGATTCATTACTACTGTCATTTGGTCCTCCTTACTGTCTAATTGCACTGTTGGTGTTATTTAGTGCTAAACTAAGGTTGGTCATTACCTTTGGCTAAATTCTTGACAAATTTGCTTGCACTCTACTTGTGACTTAGGGATTGAAACTACAAGTGCATTTGGGCTAAAATTGAGCCAATGGAGTTTATACATTAAATGCTGCCATATTTTCCATACTGTAATTAAAGTGCTGCAAATGAATCATCAATGTGTGACTGGCTTGTATGAAATTTTGTTGCTGCTATAGACTGCTGATTTTGAATATTGAAATTGAAATCTGTGATTGTTTTGTACTACTGTTAAAATTGGAGCATCCAGTGCGTGTATATAGAAAAGGGATGTTTTTTAAAAAAATAGAAGCTTTAAGACCGGTTGTAGTCACAATCGGTCTTAAAAGTACCGGTTGTGCCGACAACCGGTCTTAAAAGGTCTGACCTTTAAGACCTGTTGCGGGCAGAACAGGTCTTAAAGGTGACCTTTAAGACTGGTTTTAAGAACAACCGGTCTAAAAAATAACAGACTTTTTAGACTTACTGTAACAAAACCTAATTTACAACCGGTCTAAAAAGTCTTTTTTAACCGGTCTAAAAAGTCAATTTTCCACTAGTGTTTCATCAACCCAACCATTAGTTGACCATTAAATTATAGCCCCAACCCCTCATTTTGACCAAAATGCCCCTCTTTAACATAAATATTACTTAATAATCATTTAATCACATATCTTTACCCAAAATTTAAAATTAATTTTAATATATATTTTTAAATTTTTGTTCGACAATTAAATTGATTACCATATTACAAATTTAATTAATTTATCATAATAATTTTTTTCCAATAAATTTAAGTGTTTAATCCTGTCTATGCCCTAAAACGTATTTATAATTTAATCTTTATTATACATAAGTTGGCTAAAATTTTTTGCAATCATATCTATATATATATAAGTCAATTTTTTGAGATTCTTATATAAATATATTATAAGTCAATTTTTTAATAGATTTCATTAAACATATGTTTGTTAAAAAATTACTCAAATTTTAGGTCAATTTATTAATTTTTTCAATTGAAAAATAATTTTTAATATATTAGAACTCAATTTAATGTTGTTTCTAAATTTATTTCTTTTAAAAACATAATAAATTAAAAATTAAAAAAGGGATACCGTCGGTTTTTCCTGTTAAATACAAAAGGGGAGTCCTTATCTTTTTATATTTTCTTTTGACTATAGTATATGTCCGTTTGGTTTGATCCCATTACACCCTACAGTGCGACGCAATGTAATGTGATGTAATGGTAATACAATGCAATATTAATTACAGGGTTAGTGTTTGGTTTGATTTTCAAGTAAGGTGCAATGAGTTATTTTGTAATAATTATTTAAAATTAATATATCACAAAAAATTTATTTTACTCTTAATATAATTTTTATAGAAAAAATAGTTAAGAGCCATAGCATTGCCTCATAATAACCGTCACGCTATCTCGCTAAGGATTGTTCAATGTTGATGGTTGTGGTGGTGGAGGCGACAGTAACAATGATAGTGTGGTGGCCATGGCAGGTGGCCTGGTAACAGCTGTAACGGTGGAGGAAGAGGCAGTGGTGATGGTGGTAGTGAGGGGTGACAGCGACGGCAGTGGAGGAGGAGGTAGCAGTGACGGCAGAGGCAATAGTGGAGATGGAGGTGGCGATAGTAAGGTTGGCAACGATGACGGTGGAGGAGGAGGAGGTAGTGGTGGCGATGATAGCAATGGTGGAGGTGGAGGCAGTAGTGGCCGGGGGTGGCAACAATGGAGGTGGAGGAGGAGGCAGGGGCGGTGGAGGCAATGATGGGGTGTTAGCAGCAACGGAGGAAGAGGTGGCAACGGTGGAGGTGGAGGTAACAATAATGATGGAGGAGGAGGTAGTGGTGCTGGGCACAGTGATGGAGCTAACGACAGTGGTGTGGGGTGCGACGACGGTGATGGAAGAAGAGGAGGAGGTAGTGGTGGCAGCCACAATGGTGGAGGCAGCGGCGGCGGCGGTAGTTGTGGCATGGTGTGACATATGAAATGATGCAAGTAAAACAAAGACTAATTAAAACTAAAGGATAAATTAGACTTTCTCAACCATGCAATAGAGTGATAATGAATATTCATAGGGGAAGAGCTATGAATGAGGATTACCAATTTTTTGGTAATCATCATTACCATAGTAAACCCTACTACCATGTTAAAGAGCAATCAAACACTCTTACTTTAGTAATGCAATCAATATTACCATTACAAACATGCAATGCGTTTGAATTAAACGGGCCATTTATGTTTAGATGAGGTTCTATTTTAGCCCTTTAACTTTAAAAAGAGTATTTTTAGTCCTTTTAAGTTAAAACCATTAACTTTACTAACTTAGCAAATTTAAGACGTTGATATGTCTTTCTAAAAGATTGGTTTTACTATTAAAATATAAAAGTAATTATATTAGAGTATTAAAATTTGAACATGTCGACATTTTAAATTTGCTTACTCAATAGTTTTCTGTATACATAATTATTAAAAAGTCTTTACAAATTTTAATGTTGTTTTTTTAATTGGAGATAATTTTTTTTACTAACTAAATAAAATGATACATTAAAAAAAACAGACTTCAATAGCTAACCTGATAGGGTAAACAACTGTAAAGCCCAAAGAGCAGATAGGACCTTGAGGATGATCCATGCACAAAGAAGCCCAAACTTTCAGCCCAATATCCTTATGATACACATATCTTAATGTAGAGAAAGAAACGCGCCCATATGAACCAAACTTAAAACGAACGACCAATCTTAAGGGGTTCTGAAAGAGAAAGAACAAAATGGTTGCCATGTTGCTGAACTATAAAATCCCTTTCTTGAAGCTCCGAATGAAGATTGATGAGAGATTGCAACTTGCTAGCATGACCAATTCGGTTAGAGAGAACCTTGGCAATGAGAAAATGCTTTCAACGATAACTCCAGATGTTTGAGGTGGCAAGGAGGAATACACAGCCGAAAAAAGAACCGCAGAAAGAGAAATCAAGAGTGTAGAGCAAGAAAACTTGAGAAATCGCCAAGAAAAAGCAAAAGAAGAAAAGAAACCATGAACAATCCAATTGCGTTAAGAAAGAAAACCCTCCTTGAGAAATAAATTTCTCATTTTATTTCTATAAACTAGATCGGTCATGTACGATGCACAGTTAGTTGTGGGTGGCATTATTTACCTATGTTTTGTTATTTAGACTAGTGGATGTAATTAAGCATATTATGCTAAATTTCTTAACTACATTTTTGACATTGATGTTAATTAATGTTAATTTTTTTCTAATAACACCCATATTGTATAGATTCAATGCTCATGTCTATTGGTGCTATCATTTGTGTGATTGACGTCATTATTTCCAATGCATTGCACTACCTCACCCTCGTATAGCTCTTTAGCGAAAAATGTACTATATTCATTTTACTATCATTGTTATACTGATTTGGGTCTATTGTAATGCATTGTGGAAATTAAGTTTATGCGCTGATTCCAACATTATGTTATACCTCATTCGTTTGAGAATTTTTATCAATAGATGAGATATGATATCTCTAATTTTCACAAAGAAATTGATTTTTGCTATGGTATATAATACTCCGTAAGAAGAATAAAATTGAAGTTAGCAAAGTCAACAAAACAACTTCATTGGATTCGTTGCCAGTACAAAATGGAACCATTAAATTTAGAGTTAAGATGCAAAAATACCCATGAACTGTTCTTAAAAGTGCACCCAACATCATAAGTTTTTTTAGGTGCAAAAATACCCATGAGCTTCGCAAAATGGGGCAAAAATGCCCACACTGTTAATTGGTACAAACGTCTATTTTGTGGGACCCACATAATTATTTTTTGAGATGTAAAAATACCCATGAACTTTTCTCAAAAGTGCATGAAATATCATGAACTTTTGAAAAGTTCATGGGCACTTTTGCACATGAAAAAAAGTTCATGGTGTTGGGTGCACTTTTGAGAAAAGTTCAAGGGTATTTTTGTATCTCAAAAATAATAATGTGGGTTCCACAAAACAGACGTTTGTACCAATTAATGATGGGGCATTTTTACCCCATTTTGAGAAGTTTATGGTATTTTTGCACTTAAAAAAGGTTTATGATGTTGGGTGCACTTTTTAGAAAAGTTCATTGAGTATTTTTGCACCTTAACCCTTAAATCTAATACACTACTTTAGACCACTACATTGTAAAATACTTCCTTGTAAATATGACACACCGTGAGGTTACTTTTAACTTAGTTAAAAGATGCCACAAAATAGGACCAATTAGCATGAAGGTAAAAGATGTTAAATCAAAAGCGAAACGATAATACGCTCTTGTTACTTAATCAACTAGAAAGGGGTATAATATATAGACTCTAGACAGAGTAATTAGAGGAAAAAATAAATCGATTGCAATCAAATATTATATCCTATACTGAAAGCACTAAATCAGGGATTACAATCAATGAGATAATCATGTGATTCTCTAATTTAAAATTTAAATAGATTTCTAACACTCCCCCTCAAGCTGGATAGTAGATATCAATCATTCCCAACTTACCCTGAAATCCTTCAAACTTAACTCTGCCTAGTGGTTTTGTCATAATGTCTACAATCTGGTTTGCAGATCGTATATGGGATATAATCATGGTGCCTTCTTCTATCTTTTTTTTAATGAAGTATCTGTCTATCTCAACATGCTTCGATCTATCATGATATCTGGGTTCTTGACCATTTTAATGCTAGCCTTGTTGTCACACTAGAGCTGCATTGATCCCTCATGTGGGATTCCCAACTTTTTTAATAACCTGATGATCCAAATTCCTTCACATACTCCATCGTTAACAGCTCTTAGCTCTGCTTTGCACTACTTCTTGACACCACAGTTTGTTTCTTGCTTCTTCATGTAAGTAGATTTCCCCACACGTATGTTCAATACCCTAAGGTTGACCTCCTATTCTCTCTACCCCTTGCATGGTCTGCATCGGTGTAGTTTTTTATGTTTCTGGCAGTGCCTTTCTTAAAGAAAATTCCTCTACCTAGATTAAGTTTCAGATAGTTTAGAATTCTATATACAACCTCTATATGTTTTTCTTGTGGCTGATGCATGAAGTGACTTACTATTCCAACTGCATAATTGATATCTAGACGTGTGTGGGTTAAGCATATCAATTTTCTCACAAGTCTTCTGTGTCTTTCTAAATCAACTGGAACACCTTGTGGCTTGATCTTAAGGTGACATCCTTCTTCCATCGGTAGCCCCTCAGATTGGGCACCCAACATTCTTGTCTCATGTAATAGGTCCGAGGTATACTTCCACTGAGATATGTTGATGCCCTTTTTAGTTCTTGCTACTTCCATGCTCAGAAAATACCTCATTTGTCTAAGGTGTTTCACCTAGAATTCAATTGACAAATCCCATTTCAGTTGAGCAATATATTCTTCATCGTTACTTGTAATGATTATGTCATCAATATAGATGATTAGGATATTGATGTTGCCATTTGTAACACCTTACATTTCTGCCCCTTTTAAATGTGTTGGATTCATTACTATTCAATTCTTTAGGGGTTCATTTATCATTTGAGGCTATTTAGCCGTTATTCTTACCGTGTTCATGATGGCTAACGAATACGGTCTATGGACTGCGATACAAGATGGTGATTATATTCCAATGAAGAAAATCAAAGATAGAGTCATTAAAAAGAACCCAGAGGAGTTTAACGAAGAAGATAAGAGGTTAGTAACATTAAACAGCAAAGCTATTTTAATGATACAAAGTACCCTTAGTCAAAAGAAATATTTTCGAATCTGCACACTACTAACAGCCAAAGATATGTGGGATGCTCTTGAGATTGCTCACAAAGGCACATCCAAAATCCAAGAAAATAGAGTCAATACTCTAATTACAGAGTATGATCTATTTCGTATGAAACCTGGAGAAAGAATCTCAAAATTCTAACTCAGATATACTCATATTGTTAATCAACTATCTGCACTTGGGAAATCATTTAATCAAAATTACCAGGTAAGAAAGATCCTTAACATTCTTATGAAAGAATAGGAAGCAAAGGTAACAACTATCAAAGAAGCTAAAGGAGAATCAATGAGATCCGTAGCTACTCTATTTGGTAGCCTTTCTGAGTATGAAGGAAAGTTAAGGTTCAACAAGGAACTAGAAGAGTTCGATGATACAAAGAAGAGAGGAATTGCACTTAAAGCCATCAAGGAAGATGAATCCTTGGAAAATGAAGACATCCCTAATGATGATGACATGGGCATGATAGTGAGGAAATTCAAGAAGTTCTATAGAAGAGGCCAAAAGAATTTCAAGAATTATCAAGTTGGACCAAGCAAGAAAGAAAACAAGGAGCAACAGATAGTATGCTACGAATGTGGAAAGCCTGGACAAATCAAATCTGAATGCTTCAAGAATAAAGACAAGAAGAAGCATAAAAAGAAAGCATACATATCATCTATATGGGGTGATAGCTCGTCGGATGAAGAAAGTGACAACGATGAAGTTGCAAATCTATGCTTGGTGGCTAAAGAAGAAGAATCGGACTCCGAGGTAAGTGATTCTGAACCTACTTATGATGAATTATTATCTGAATATAATGCATTGCATACTGAATTCATCAAGGTAGCTAAGGAAATGGTTAGTCATAAGAAGAAAGTAAAAGAATTAGAAAATATTGTCATATCATCATGTGCATTGTGTGAAGAAAAAGATAAGAAAATAAGTAACTTAAACAAAAACTAAGGAAAGATTTACTAAAGGAAGTGAAACTTTGAAAGTTATTTTAAAATCTCAAAGAGTTTCCTTTGATAATCTGGAATTGGATATAATTCTTATCAAGATAAAAACAAAGGTAAGAAGAAAAAGGGCAGTATGACTTATCTTAGATATTTTAAGAATTCTGTGCATATATCAAATCCATTTGCATCATGTAATTACTGTAATAGAAAAGGACATTATACTTCATCATGTTAGTTTAGAAAAAGGACTGGTCATTGGTACGTACAAAGGGGTTCTGAAAGGGACGCAAGTGCCAAGAGTAATGTATACTAAGCACGAAGGACCCAAGAAAGTGTGGGTATCTAAAGCTTGATCACATTACTTTAGGTATGTCTTAAAGCATCATGGGCAAACAAGTGGTACATTGATAGTAGATGCTCTAGACACATAACTGGTGACAGAAATAAGTTCACCATGCTAGAAACCAGAGAAGGAGGAAAGGTAACTTTTGGAGGAAACTAATATGGACGTATTGCTGGAATTGGTGAAGTGGGAAAATTCGATGGTGCTCAAATCAATGATGTATATTACTTTGAAGGATTATGCCACAATCTCCTAAGTGTAAGTCAAAGTACTGACAGAGATAACTGGGTGATTTTTGATTCAGAAGAATGCTTGATAGTAAATAAGAAGGATTTTTTATTATAATAGAAGAAAACCCCTAACAGCGTTAGTACGGATTTAACGGTTTTTGTGATGGATGCCCCTTTTTAATTATTCATTGGTATTTTTGCCCCTTTTAAAACATATTTGTGCTAGACGCTTCTCGGATAAAACTTCATTGATAAATTTGCTCCTTAACCCAATTGTATAAAAAAAGTGTTGAATGAATTAATAAAGTAACCCATAAAATAAACACAAATCATTAATTATTAACAAGCATAAAATAGAAATATAATTAAAAACTTAATAACTAAAGAGTTAATTTTTGCAATAATATTTTTCTTTATAATAATCACAACATTATAGATAAATATTTTTTGTTGTCTTTATGACATGGTAAATCTTTAACTTTTACATCAATAGATTAATTTAAACTCATAATTAATTTAATTTTCTCCTATATATATTTAACAAAAAAGGAGATATTTTGATGCATTAAAAAACGTCATCCAAATATATCTCAACTCCCTCCCAGTTTGATTGAATCCGGAGTCAGGATCTTTTAAAAAAAGGGAGAATTCTAGAAAAATACTTTGGAAAATATAAAAAGACAAATCAATGATTCCATTTAAATATTTCTAGATCAGACTATAGGCACTAAAATAGGATTTGCAAATGTTGGAAAAAGACCTCATTACCCAATTCTTTCCTCGTTAAAATGGATCGATCCAGAGAAGGGAAACATGCATGTGGGCTAAAAGATTGTGGCAAGGCTTACTGTCAGCGGGGTTGGTGTGACAGTCAGAAACCTTGCTATGTGGCGATGGTTTGTGTGCAATCTAATGGTCGGCTCCTAGTGGCTTAGCGAACAATTACAACGACAAGGGAGTGTTGAGGAGGGCCCTAGATAGATATGCTATCCAAAATGCTGTTAATGTGAAAACAAGTAGAAGTAGCAAGAAACTATTGATTGCTACATGTGAAGTTGGTTGTCCCTTTAGGTTATATGCATCTAAAGATGGGGATAATGTGGGCTACAAGGTGAAGACGTTGGTAAGTGAGCATATGTGTGCAAGGGTTTATAAGAACAATAAGGCAAGTGCAAAATTTCTGGCTGAACAGTTCAAGGAGAAAATTTAGGAGAGGCCACAATTCAAACCTAGTGAGATGAAGGATGAGGTTCGACGCAAGTTGAGAGTTCATGGGAGCACACATAAATGCAAAAGGAAAAGAGAAAAATAATGTTTGGAATGGATGGTAGTTATGTGGATTAATTTGCTAAGCTAGAAGCCTACTGTAATAAACTCAAAGTGACAAATCCAAGGTCAGATGTGAATGTAGAGGTAAGTGAGGAGGCATTAGGACAAGGGAGGCATGTTTTCAGAAGGATGCTCATATGTTTCCATGCTATCAAGGTATTTGTCCAATTATTTATTGTCATAAAAAGTGGAGTTTATTTCTATTTTGGTTGTTTGGAACCTTGTTTCTGTCGAACTGGGTGTATATTTGTGTCTGCCATCAATTCTATCTCTTTGTTTAAGTGTTTGCCTTGAAGGGTAAAGCAAGGGGGATCTTGTTAACTGCTATTGGGGCTGATGCAAATGATTCTCTCTATCCATTGACATTTGATTTAACAGAAAAAGAGAATGGCATCAATTAGAGTTAGTTCTTACAAAGTTTTAAGTTATCTCTAGAACTTGCAGATGGTTCTAAAGTAACCTTGATGTCTAACATGCAAAAGGTATACCTTCTATCTGTATAATTTTTGATATTTGTTAAACAATGGAGGGACTGATATTTGTTAAATTCAAGGACTGTTAAATGTTGTAAGTGAAATTCTTCCTTTGGCCGAGCATGGACTTTGTGCGAGGCATATTTACACCAATTTGTCTAACTAATGGAGGGCAACGAGATAAAGAAGGAGTTCTTCTCCTACCCTGGAGTACCTTTAAGGAGCAATTCAGAGACAACATAAAAGGCACTTGAGAAGATGAACAAGCGAGCAGCTGTAATAGCATGTACCTATCCTATAAAAGTTTGGGTAAGAGCAAACTTCACATGTAGGTGTCTGTCTTGGGCTATAGATAACAATATAAGTGAGAGCTTAAATGCATGGATTGATGAATATAGATACTTGCCAGTAATTAGGATGTTCGATGGAATTAGGGTTAAGATGATCGAAAAATGGGCTTCAAGTGATCAAAACATTAGGACCTGGAGGAGAGATTATAGCCCTAAATGTATGGAGTTATTTGAGATAAATAGGTCCTAGGCTAATAATTATAGAGTCTATTTCAATGGAGACGAGGGTTATGAGGTCAGTAAGGGTCAAGATAGGCATAAAGTATCTCTGGTTAGCAACAAATGCACTTATAGGGCATGAGACTTACCTGGAATCTTATGCCAACATAGTATTTGTGCCATGTATCATGCGAAAATTGAGCTTATGACCCAAATATCTCGGTACTACTACAAGGAGACATATATTGCTAGCTATAGGACCAAGTTTGAACCCGTAAGAGGCAAACAATTTTGGGATACCGAGAGATTTCTCCCTATACTTCCTCCCCTAGTTTCCACAATGCCTGGAAGACCTCCCAAAAAATGAAAGAGAATAGAAGAAGCAACGGCGAGAAAGAATATCTCTTGCCCTCAGCCTACTAACAAAAAGGCACCATAAGTGCCTCAAGTTGAGAGATTAAGCAAGAAAGGGAAACTCCTAAGATGCAATTTCTGTTAGATCTACAAGGTTTGATGATAACTAAGATTGGATTGATCCTTCAGAAAGATTTGATAATAAACAAAAGAGATTTGAACAAAGGAACTAAGCCTTTGATGGCAGGAAAAATTATTACTTGAGTAGCCACTAGAGTAATGAAGAAGAGCAGGAATTCACTGAACAGGGAAAGAAGCACTGGCAGATTTCAAAGAAGGATACTCGAGGGATCACTCGAGTAATGAGTCCCCATTACTTGAGTAACCACTTGAGTAAGGATGTTCCAGAGCTCTCTGTCAAGATTTGCATGGACTTACTCGAGTAATATAGTCACTGAGCTCTCTACCAAGTTTTGGATGATGTCGCTCGAGTAATGACAGAAACTCACTCGAGGGACCCCTCGAGTGACCAGGTAAGTTTTTAGGTAGTAAAGACTCTGCCAATGTTTTGATAAGACCACTCAAGTAATGCTTCTGAATCACTCCAGTAACCATTCTAGTGATCAAGTCAGAAGTGTTGGACTTTAGTCTCTGTCAAGTTTTTCAATGGATTAATCAAGTAGCCACTCGAGTAATGGATAATAATCACTCTATTAGCCACTCCAGTAATCAAGTCACAGTCATTGACTTAACTCTCTGCCAAGATTTTTAAGGGCTCACTCGAGTAGCCACTCGAGTAATGCAGTACAGAAAGTATATTTTAATCTATTGTTTATTGATTTGTTATCCATATAATTAATCTTTTATTGTATTAGTCTTCTAAGTATATTTACAAAATAACAATGAAGAGAGCATGCTTTGAGAGAAAAGTTAAACATATCATCTGTAATGTCTGAAACGCTCACCTACCGCAAACGACTAGTTTTCAAATTCGAAGAACGGTCAAACAAAGTTGCGTGACTCTAACGGACATGTTTGAAATGCTTCCAATGGACATTACAATTCATCTATATATATGGAGCATTCAACGAAGAACAACACAACAATTGAGAACACGCAAACTCACATCGATCAATATATTCTTAGTGCTATATTTTCTTATACTCACTCTTTGTACTTCAGAGATTATCTATTTACTCTGTGAGAGAGAGTTTTTTTTATTACAAACTTAATATTTGTTATTGAGACAACTTAAGGTTGTGGAACTTTGAGGTAGGGATTTGACTACAACATGTAAGGGGGAGCGAGTGTCCAGTAAAGGAACTTGTTGTATACTGAGGTGCCAAGAACCCACTGAATCTTGAAAAATATAGTGAAACTTTCAGAGAAGCTATGAGGATTGAACGCAGGTTAAAGTGGTTGTGGCCAAACCAGTATAACTCCCGGTGTACACTTCAGTGATATTTCTCTTAGCTCTTAACTGCTTTAAATTCCCAATCAATTTTTATTTACAAAATGATTTTTCTGTAATCACCCAATTTACCCCCCTCTTGGGTGAAACGCTTGCACTAACAGGTTCTGCCGCAAAGAAGGTCATAACCGACGTATATTCAAAGAGGTAATATCGTTTTGTATATTTACTTATTATTTCTCTTATGCACCCCAATCTAACATATTTGCTTATTGTTTTTTTAGGCATCCCAATCAAGCAATCGTCACCTAGGAAGACCTAAGAAAAACATAAATACAACACCTATGTCTCATACCAACTCAAATCCCACTCCACAAACCTAATCAACACCAACTCCTACACCATAAACCCATCAATCTTCTTCCAAACAGCCTCACGAACCCTCCCAACCATCCAATTCTATAACAAAAAGTAGGTGTCTATACAAAACTAGAGTTCCATGTGGAATAGGTATAACCGTGGACAAAGAAAATAGAAGAACTGCATACAAATATGAGTAAACACCTTGCAATTGCCTTGATCCTATTTTCTATTGTCATTTTTTATTATGTCCTTTTTGGTTATTGCAATTCCTTTTCCTTTGTTAGCCTGGACTAAGTTCAAAGGTGGTAATGGAGGAAGGTTTGGCTCAAGAGTATATGGCACACTATGCTAACCCCCAAAAGAAATTCCCAATCCCAAATGAGAGGGAGCTCAGAATGCCAGTACATCCTTAATCTTCTGCAATAGTTGGTTCAATGAGGATATAATTTAAAGACAAAGACACTCTTTCTCAGCCACCAACACTTTCAGTTAAACCTCCTGGATTGATATGGAAGGGCAATCCAAGTATCACAAGCTCCTAACTCTAACATCAAGCTCAAAGGATGATAATAAGAAGCAAGATTACATCTGACAAGTCCCATACTTAGGTTGCTTGTGTCTCTTGTATTTTGTGGCTCATTATGTTACCTTATTATCTTTTGATTTTGGTGACTAGTCACTTAGCCTTACTAGTCTTTTTTATTTTGGTGACTACGCACTTGCTATCTTTTGTATTTTGATGACCTGATGACAAAAAGTGTTTTTTCCAATTTGTGCGTTAATCCTTGTTTGATCACCTGAAAAATGCTTAATCACTAATATAATAAAGTGTTAGAGTGATTAGAAGTAAGAAGATTGAGTTACAGAATCATTTCAATGATTATTAGAAGTTTCGAAGTGATGCTTTGTTTTCTAGAACATTAGTTATTCAAATAGTATCCTTTGTATTTGAATAACCCCCTTTATAAAACATTGATTTTTATTTAAATGGAATAACTTGTATTCGAATAGCCTTCTTTAATAATGAGTAATCCTTATTCAAATACTTCATCCTCTATTCGAATAAACTTTCAGAACTTAGAGTGTATCAGAATAATCAGTCCCTTATTCGAATAGCTTCTTCAAAAAAGGTGATGTTATTTGAATAATCCCTCTTGTATTCGAATAGACTCTTGTTTTTCTTGAGCACTTGTATTCAAATACTCATGTTTATATTCGAATAGTTTTCTCAAAGAGTGAAGCATATTAGGATAATCACTTCAGTATTCAAATAAATTGATAACAAATGAAGAGCCCCATATTCGAATACACTTACCTCTATTCGAATAATCTTTCAAAATTGAAATGTATTTGAATAGTTAATTCATTATTCGAATAGCTTCTCACATAAAATATATGATTTTATTCGAATAGACTTATTGCTATTCGAATAAACTTCTTACAAAATAAGGAGAGCTTATTCAAATACTGCAACCTCTATCCAAATAAACCACTGATTCTAACAGGCATAACTCTTTGGATATAACTCCAAATTTGGCAAACGACATATCATCAGAAAGCTCTTCAAGTCTATTTTTCTTAGCAATTGGAATCAATTCAAAATACTTTGTAGTCCAAACGTTATGATCCAATTTGTATAGACTATTATGGAACAGAGCATTGAATTTTAGCACCAACTTTAAAAATTCATATCTCTTTCATATGAACACCTTTGAGCTTTCTCTTAGTGTTTGTGTGTCTCATTTTAAGTCTAGTTCATATGAATCAAGTTTCACCTCAATCAGATGTGTGGTTTGAGAGATATGTTCAAAATATTGAACCTGTTAGGAAATACAACACTGAAAATGAGTGTCATATTTCAAAATTCATATCTATCTCATCTGAACTCCTTTTACCTTGATCTTGTTTTCAAAATGATGCAATAGAAGTCTAATTTTATATGAATCAAGTTTTAGCTCAATCGGAGTTGTGGTTTGGGAGATATGACCAAATTACTTAACCTTGCTCATGTTGAATGAAACAGAGTCCGCTGCGTCATTCGAATAATATTGTTTCTATTCAAATAGAAGTCCTCTTATTCAAATAGAACTCCTTTTATTCAAAAACAACTTTTATTCGAATAAAACCCAATATTTTGAAAGACCGAACTTTTAACTTCCGACACAGGAACCTCCAGAATTACTTCTAAGAGCTTGAATCTTGATATTCTCGTTAGATCTTGTAAGTTCTTCTTTCTTTAATTTCTTCTTTCCTTTTTCTTGATTTTTCTCCATAATCCTTTTATAATTCTTGCTTTCTTGACTAATATCTTCAATTTCTTTCTTCTTCTCCCTCTTATTCATTCTCATCAATTCAATCACTTCTTTGTTTCTTGACGTCATTTTCCTATATTCATTATCTTCTCATTCTTCCTCTTTCTTTGCTTGACTAATCTGTAAGATAGTTGACATTAAATATAGTTGTTAGTTAATGTAGGAGTATACTATGCAAACTTTTTGCTCTTAATATTTGACATATATATTTGACATCATTAAAACAAATCATATCTAACAAGTAATAGCGTTATAAATTGCCCTTCCATATCATTCTTTTGTTTGTCTACACTTGTTTTCCTAAAATATGTTCTTTTATTGTGTCAAGTTAATAATGATATATTTGATCCATGCGTAGCATTTTAAAATTATCTTTGTTCATAATTGAAGGTTGTTAGATGTCATTCACTGGCTATAGATCCTGAATTGCTTCCACCAGAGCTTATTCCTATAGCATGGACCGATTTTGTTGGCACTCTTCTTAAATCTAAGGAGTCTAACAGTACCAAACCTTGTGAAGCCCTGACAAAGGGAAGCATTTTTTCTGATTTTGTCTCCACTGAAGTAGATAATAGAAGTTCAAACCTTTCAAGTCATTATGACCTGACAAGAAGAACAAGAGTTCTCATGGGCATCAAGAATACTATAAGACCGCATAATGGTTTACAACTGTGTTCAACCCTAATATTTCACCACAACAATTTTAGTCTTTTCATTGATACAACAACAATTCATCTCAAAGTCACATGATCACTCCAAATTGTACATAATTCATAACTACCTTACATCAACTACCTTCTCAAAACAAATACAATAAACAAAACCCATAAAACAAATAACAATGTTATTGTTGTTTTAAACTTCAACTGCCACATCCTCAGTTCGCCTTCATGCACATCATGTTTGTGCTTAAGGTTCCTTATCTCACTATGAATTGCATCAATCTCTTTGTGTATCCTATTCCTATGATCTCCTTTTCTAATCTTGATATTTTCATCAACAATCTATCAACATCATCCACAAGCTCCTTAATTACAGTATTTGCTCACTCCCCAAACTCACCATCATGCCACGAGAAATATCCGCAACCTCCATCCTATACTCAAAAATGTAACACAAGTGAGGAACCTCCATAGAACCTTATGAACTTTGAAAAATATTCAACAATTCCCTTCCCACCCAATTAGAACCACATACTTGATTGTAGCATAGGCATCCATAGAGCCTCCTACTTGGGTTCACGTAGGTCTACGCCATCCATCGTGGCACCATCAATCTATGGTGGCAAAACCTTCTTGAAGCTTCGTACATCTCCTCTCGACTTGCTTGTCTAAGCAAAGCTACTCGTCTTCTACATCTTGTTGTACTCGAAGAAGACGATGAGTCCATTAAGCTGCTACCTGCTTCACTGGTGTCGAACTGGGTTATGGATGAAGAGATCACCTCTGTCAAACTGGGTTATGAGTGAGGACAACACCTTCATTCCAAATCACTGTGCCTTCTCTACACTCCTTCACCTTCGTCGAACTGCTCCTTCACCTCCATCGAACGCGTATGGCTTCGGGCACACATAGATCGTTGATAGGGTGAAGAGATAAGGTAGGTGTTTAGATCAATTAAGCATTGAATTTTCCATCTGCCATATTTTAAGATGATATGCCACGTTTCAACACAATTCATGTATAGTACATGCCAAATGGAACAATTATGGGTCCCACAACTGTAATAATTAACAGAAGTTAAGTCTGACTAACTGGCTTGTTATAATTGCAACAAAAAAATTGTTGATGTCTAGTTTTACACCCAAAAATAGTTATTTGTGTTGGATGCACATAGAAAAATAATTCGTTGCTATTTTTGCACTTTAACCCTGTAAACAAATCATATGTGTGTCCTTAAATTGGACATGCATTTATTTAGGAACTAAGATTCTGCATTGTTTTGTCAACAAAAAATCACATATTTTCAAAAGAAATATATTATAAGATGATTTTTTTTTAATTTTTTAGTTTTTTTTTAAATTAATCAAAACTCAAAAAGAAGTAGGTTTCTAATTATTTTTATATTTTAAAGGCTATTTCAATTTGGGGAACTTAAGATATATTGGAAGAGAATATCAATTTACAACTAACTGTTAAATAGTTGTAGAGAGTTTGGTCCGGATTAATTTTGTAACTGAACATTTATATTCTAATTTTTAGTCCTTGAAAATAATTATATTTTTTAAAATCCTTATTAGGGTAATAATATTTCTTTTCTTTCATCATTCTCCTTAATTTTCCCTAAATTTAAAGCATTCAATTATGACATGGGGAAGATAGATCATGTCTATATATAACACATATATGCACGTGTTTGGCACTGCTTTTTCCAGGCATATTCGTACGATTTTGAGTCAAAATTGTGATTGTCTACAGCTCTAAAATTTTGGAGTGTTTGATTAAACAATTAGGAAATCGCGTTTTTGATGATTGCGACTAGGAAACTTACAAAAAACATAAACTCCATTTTGGAGCTTTTATGTGAGAGAGAGAGAGAGAGAGAGAGAGGGCATGTGGTATTTGGTAGAGAGAGAGAGAGAGAGAGAGAAAGGCAGAGTGACATGAGAAGAAGATAGGAAAAAGAGAAGGATGATGTGAGAAAGAGAAAGAGATAGGAAAAATATTTATATATATTACTAATTTATATTCCTCTCGATCCTAAATATAAGATAGAATAGACTTTTTAGTGATATTAAGAAAGCTAATTAAATTACTTGAAAATATTTATATTTATCATTTTTTTCAAACTATTTTGCCCAACTTATAAACCGACATATAATCCAAATATACTGACTTTGACATTAATTTTCCACCATATTGTACGGGATATGTGATTCAATTAGTTATGTAATCTTTTTTAATGCTTTTAACCCCTTAAAATATTTTTTCAGCTGTACCCAGTGTGTTATCAGATTTATTGCAATTTTACCCTTAATGTACTTTTTCAGCTCCAAAAATTACTTTAAAATATTTTTGGGTGCTTTTAACCTTTACCCAGTCTTAGGAGATTGACTACAATTTTACCTTTAATGTATTCTTTTAGTAGCAAAGAGCACCCAATACTTATAATACTGATTTATTAATTTCCTCCCACTCTAAAATAATTTTCCAGTAGCACCTAATATTTTAAAGTAATTTTTAAATATTTACTTGATTTTTTAAATATTTTTTCACCCACTTTCTCTTACCATTATCATAAAAGTCACTTATGCTTAAGCCAATTCAAACAAGTTTTACTTTTGTAAAAGTCATTTATATAATCGTCAATCCAAACATAAATCACATTATACAATTTAGTTTTTACTAAAAGTAGGATTATAAAAAGTCAAATAAGAAAAAACCATTTTCCCTATCGCTGTTCCAAACACACACTATATTTGCAAAGCCGATAATGTGAGTTGGAGCCAGTTAGCCGAACCCGCAACCCGTAAAATTAGGTAGTGCTGGGAAAACGGGCCGGCCTGTGACGAGCTCGGGCCTAAATGGGCGGGGCCGTTTAGGCCCAAATCCAAATCCGTACCCTTTTAGAGCGGCCTGGCCCGTTTAAGGTAGGCCCGTGGGCTTTTGGCCCGTTTAAGTTTTTTTTTTTTTGCTTCTTATTCTCATAAAGATTAAAATACCTAATTTATAAATATCATCAACACTAATTTAAAACATAAATATTATCCAAGTTTAATAGAACACAAATACTAAAACTTAAGTCCAAACCATAATTAATGTTCATAACCAATTAAATAAGTTCACAGTCACAATCAAACAAGCCTACAAGTTTCAAATGTCAGTAATAATATAACACTTAATTTGGATTTTGGTGTATACATGCAAAAAAAGAAAAAATAAAATTAAAGAAGAGAAGTTTCAAATGAGGTCTGAGTCAGTGTGAGAGCATTTCTGATATGAGGGTTAGGTTAGGTTAATTCTACCCTCTGACCAATGTTTGCTGCCCATTGCTTTGTGCCCATTTAAAAAAAAAAAGTTAAACGGGCCTAAAAGAGCCGGCCTTTTTAGGCCCGCTTTCATTTTCAGCCTCTAAATCATAGGTCCAGCCCTTGATGGACTCGGCCCGAATTCCCGGCTCTAAAATTAGGTGGGTTAGGTTGCCAAAAACTGAACCCGTTTCAATGTGGATCTTTTGGATCCGACCCCGTAACACCCGAACCCTTGACGGGCTAGCCATCAGCCTGTATTTTTTTTTCTTTTTCTTTTTAATGATTTCTCTGTAAACGAAAACACTCCCCGATTCCCTTCCCTCCCACGACGTGGCATCGTGTCCTTCTTCTGTGGCTGCCTGAGCCCCCGAGTCCCCGGCTCTCCTCTCTGCCCACTTCAATTGAACCCTAACACTAGACCAGTACACCCCCTTCGGTCCTTCAATCTCTCGAAGTCGCGGCCGGCTCCGCCTCCTCCAATCTCGGCGTTGTCTGCTCGGCTCCTCCTCCTCCATCGTGTTTTCGTCTCCTGCTCCTCCTCCAATCTCAGCTCCTCCTCAGTCTCTTCAGTCATCTCCTCCGTGGCTCCGTCTCTGGCTCTCCTTTGCTTTGCTTTGCTGCTGAGGTACTATACTGCCCTGCTCTTCCTTTGCTTTGCTTGCTTCCTCTGTCCAATTCCTATGAGACTTTGTTGCTGAAACAGTATATGGTAGTCTTTGATTTTCATTTTTTCCCCTTTCGTTTTTTTCGTTTCACCCCAGGGCAATCAACAAACGAGACACAGAGGTTGGTGATCCTTTTAGTCACTGGTAACTCACTGAGTTGAGAATCTAACCAAGTTGCGCCTATGAATTACTCCACTATATCTTCGGCTTTGGCTTCCCAATCGTATGATAAGATTGCCAGTATCTGCGACAACCTCATGATTCAGGTAGTTCATAATTTTTCCTCTAGGTATTTCGATTGCATCTATTAATCTAAACGGACTGTTAAGCAGGTTGCAGCAGAAGGCGTTTCTTATCAGGACGAATGGCCTTATGCGATTCATCTTCTGGGTCACATTTATGTTGATGACATGTAATCTCATTCTCTTCTTGTTGCTTCTCCTTGCAAGTTTCGTGTTTGTTTTTCGAATATTAATTTTGAAACGAGAGTGACATCTACGTTCCTTCATCTTTGTTCAATACGATTCTTTTAAAAGATATATTTTTTAATTGATTGAATTTTTGGGTGAACTGAGGCTTTGCTTGCTCTAAAATCTGTCCTAAAGGAAAATCAAATGCACTAAGACGCATGCCTTACAAATTATGCTACTCATCTACCCTAGCCAGTGTAGAGCCTTTGGGGGGTTGTCAGTATCATACTTGCTGTGGTGATATTGCAGTAACAGTGCACGGTTTCTATGGAAATCAATACCTTCCTCGATCAAAGAAAACAAGCCAGAGGTAGTTGCGGCTTGGAAAATTGGGCAGAAGCTGTGGACTCGTGACTATGGGGGAGTTCATGAGGCAATTCGTGGGTTTGACTGGAGTCAGGAGCTTAATGGCCTTGTAGCTTCATACTCAGGCAAGCTTTAAAATTTCCTTTCCTATCCAACAGGGATGATTGAGAACTCTTGTGTCTTAGCTGAAATTTGCTGTTGTACTTTGCAAAGAATTGAAGTTTCTAATTTATATTGATTGAAATGAATTTTAAAAAGGAAAAATTGGGCAAAAGTTTGACTTTAGTTGTGAGGAGATATGTTTCAGATATCACTCTATGATAACTATCAAATTCACTCACCGCAGCATGAAATTGGCAGTTGAAGTTATATGTTGTTTCAATTTTCAACTACGAACTCCGAAAAGGCCTAGTGTATAGTATGGGAGATCTTTCCAGAAGATTATTCTGGCCATAACATAGAGATTTCATTATGTTTCCTCACTATCCTGCCCCTTCTACTCCTGGTAATTGGCAGACAAGCAGTGCTGTTTTTGTTAATCTTTAGCAACTATTAGGTGAACTAAGGCATAATTTTCAGAGATGCAACGTTTGGTGGAACTATTGTTTCATAGGAATCATTGTTAAAAGAAGCCAGTAATATGTTATTAGTAAGTAAAGCAACTGTCAATTGTTATCTAAGAAGTGGTTGTGGCTTATAAATGGAACATATTTAAGTGCAAAATGACCTGAGCTAACACCACGTTGATTGTTTCTTAATGATCTTTATGGAAGCAAAGAATTATTTCAGTCAATCCAATCTACAGCAGCTTTAGTCAGCGTATCATTGTTAAGCTGCAAGCCTGAATGGTGGTTCCGTAATATCATAGTTGTTTAACTTTTAAAACCTCAAATCTTATCAGGGATAATATCAAAACAAGAAGATTTAAATCTATATTGTTTACAAAAGGAGTTGAGATGGATGTGCATACCTGCAAGAAAATATAAGATTCATAATGAATGTATACGAGGAAAAGTTGGTGTCACATTTATTTTGATGAAAAGAATGATAGAAAATCATTTAAGATGGCTTGGACGTGTAAAAAAAGGTCAGTAGAGATGTTAGTAAGTGGTCTGAATAGTTGAGCATATGGTTTATAGCCCTATGAAAAGATGTAGAGGGAGTTCAAGAAGGATATTTAAGAGTTTTAAAAAATCTTTAAGTAAATGATATTGCTGGAGTATAATGGCATTTTGTGATCCATGATCTATATAGCCAACCTCAATCAATAGGATAACACATGTTGTTATTGTTGCTATAATAGCTGTGTCGTTTACAAAATATAGAGATTCCCCCCCTATCCTCATGATATACTCATACCAAATAATCTAATTATTTATTGGCGATGATTAAGTTTGTTTTGTTATTGTCTTGAGATAGATGTGCATATCCTCATGAAACGTAATTATTTTTTTCCCAAACCAATTTATATATTGGTTTGATTTGATTGCAATAGCCAAAACATCTTGCTGAATATATTTCCTTGTGGGCATGTTCTTATTTTGTTTTGTTTTTTTTTTTTGGTTACTTACCAGTTTTAAGCGTCCGTACTAACTATTTGAGACCCAAGACTATAGTTATTTTCTGATCTGAATAATGGCATTGCATTCACCATACCCACTACATGTTACTCTTGTTCATCAACAATCAACAATACATAATCATGAGATTAATTCTATGTGAGGGCATCTTCAAAAAAAGGCACATTGTCACTCAATTAAACTGTTATTGATTTGATGATGTCCACCAATATAAATTTGCCATGACTTGTAACAAAAATTCAGATTTGAGAGACATTTGGGTCAACATGGACGTGTTACTTTAGTTGGAACACGTTCTTTTAGGTTTTCATTTATATGCAATGAAAAATATCAAATTTTTACCCTGAAAGGAGAAAAAGAATGGATCTTCAAAGATCTAAGCACTATGGCATGATTATCTAAAACCCTAAAACAAAGTGCGTTAGTCTTTTTTGCTACCATGCTTTCTAGTGTAGGAGCAATTATATTACTTAACTGCATATTACATCAACTCTTTGCAGAGCTCTACACAAAGAAGATGTTTCAGCTGCTGCTCTCTGCTTATTCTACCATAAGCATTCAGGATACAGCTTTATTTCTTGGAATGACTGAGGATAATGCTACAAGTTGTAAGTAATCATGTTGCTTTGTTTGAATTAAAATCGTGTGATTCTATGGTTATTTTCCCACTTTTCCAACTTTCATTTGCGTCTTAGGTCAGAGCAAATGTTTTAAGGTTTACCAAATGAAATTTTATACTGGAAGATGTAAAAAATCGATAACCATCTACTTTTATTTAATATGTAGCCATGATTTACCCATATTATTAACACGAATTTTGGAAGTAAGCCTTGGCGCAGTGGTAAGGTTGCTACCATATGACCTAGAGGTCATGGATTCAAATTCTAGAAATAGCCTCTTTGCTTGCGGGGTAAGGTTGCATACATCTATCCCTCCCCAGATCCCACTTGATAGGAGTTTTGTGCAGTGGGCTGCCTTTTTTTTTAATTATTAACACACGAATTCAAAATTAATACTATTCCATGGGCCATATTAAAAGACAAAAAGATTATTTCTCCTTGAAAGGATCAAGCATGTTGCTTAAAATGCCCTTTTATCACTAAAAAAGAAGAGAGACTGAGAATAAAATGATGGAGAACCCTGAGATTATATATAAATGAAAGTCCCATGTACCTTAAACGTGAAGATTTTTAGGGAAGACCTTCAACCCTGTTTAGAATATCTGTAGAAATTACTTGTAAGGACCTTGAAACCTGCAAAAGACAAAAACAACTTCTATGATGAATTTGAAAGTTTGGTATTGACACTATATTTATTCTATAGATGTTTAAATACAGCACTATACAGAATAAGTAGGATTAATTTGATTGATCCCCATATCTTGCAATGCCTTTTTCTTCTCTTGGATTCAACTTCATCCTCTCCAGTGCTCCCCTGTCTTGGTTTCTTGTTTTCGAGATGAAAATTTCATATAAGCATGTTGATAAGTTTTAAGATGATAGTATGAGCCATTTTACAATATATTTATAGAAACAATTATCTTATTAGAATGTTACAAGTGGTATTCTAAATTTATAACAAGGATGGATAACATTTAAGTGTTGTTACATTTTTCATTCAGTTTTTATCTACATTTTAAAATGTAAAGATATTAATACATAACCCAAATTTTAGATCTTATATATAATTAAACCTAAAATCTATAATGGCTTTTTTGTAAAAAAATTTTATAACAAATTATGTTATTTTTTAAATGAATAAGTTGCATTCTCCTCTTTTTAAGTCACTTCCAACATGCTTCAATTTCTATTGAATTGATCGTTGAACCTTTTCATTTCTCTCTAGATGTTTTTCATGAGAAATTTTTTGTTTGTATAATGCCAGATGTGCTCCAGCAAGGTTGGGCTGTTGAACCAGCTTCTCGAATGTTAACTGTGAAGAAGCAGCCTATTGTGACACAGCAGAAGGTGGATCCTGGTAAATTGCAGCGTTTGACAGAGTATGTCTTCCATCTTGAGCATTAAAATCTTTTGACCTGGTGAAGACGTAGATAGATGCCTCTTCCTTCATAATCTTTACCCTTTCTTTCACTTCCACCACCTCAAAGCAGTGGCTTCTAGATTATGCTGTGTAAAGCCTGCTCTAATGTGCCTTTGACATTTCGTAGAACAAAGATTGATGTTCATTCTATGGATTTCCATTTAGAGACTTAAACTTTACTTGCATTACAAGTAAACCTCATTCGTGGATAGCATTTACTGACTGAGCATTTGCTTGAACTGAAGATTTTCCCGTGCGTGATGGATTTTTTTTGTAGTGTGTGATGGAATAACTTTTCATGGGTTTGATTTGAATCAATTAATACGTTAGTAGTTATCCTTGGTATAGGAATCCTAGTTTGTTGTGAAATAATATTTGTTAAACCAACAATATGTTAGTTGAGGTAGTAAGAGAGTCCACTCATTACAGAAAACACCGGTTTGAATATCGAGAAGCGAACTTGTTGTGAGAGGTGAAAATCTTTTACGTTTCAAGCCCTAAAGAGAAACTCTTGATTAAACCAAACACACACAGGCACACACATATATATTTAATGAAAACGCCAGTTTAATTACAAGTGAAGCAGGGTCAATCGAATTTTTATTAATATATCAAATTTTATTTACTTTCAATTTGTTTTTATTTATTTTTGATCAATTTTGTGAAATTAAATTCAAGCATTGTTAGTAGTTTGTCCAATGAAATTCCTTTTTTCCTATTTACACAGGTTAACTCTCAATCTTAGAGGGAATTGAGTATTTCTTTATTTTTTTTATAAACAAAAAATTTAGTTGATGTATTAGTATTTATTTTTTAATAAGATCAATATTCATATTAATTGTAAGATTTGATATTTGAGATGCCCGGGATGTTGAGTTGAACCAACAATACCAATTTGGATTCTCATGCCATGAAGAAAATCATATCAATCACTATTAAGAAGGGAACATCCAAGAAGCATGTGACAGTGTAGAATTGAAAATGAGCACATATGATAATGCCAGCTTCCTAACCTATACATTCAATGGCCCAAATTACTTTGACGTTAACCTTACCAAAACAAAGCTTTTATGTCCCAAGTTGTCACTTCATTAAAGAAAAGAATATAATAATTCATAATGTTGCTATGAACTCAAAATCTCATTCCTCGGCCACTCTTTGCCCTCAATATATTCTTCATAACTTCCTCCTACCCAAGAAACTAAAAAACTAAGCTTCATTGTGTTAAGCCATCTAATCGAATTACCTTCCTTCCCATGGAGTCAACAGAACATTTTTTTTTTTAAAGAAAAAGGATAAAAGAAAATTTTTCAAGTGAAAATCGGTATAGTTTTTGTTGAAAAATTTTATTGATCAAATGGACCTAATATATTTTTATATACCTAAAGTATCAACACTGCAGGATTTTAAACACAAAAAGTAGCAATATTTGATTAAATTCATGCCCTTTTGTCCAATAAACTTTTCAAACAAAGACTTTTCATCAATTTTTCTAATTTTCAATAACTAACTCTAAATTTCATTTCTTACAATTTCTCTGCAACCTAACGCAAATAGTAGCAAGAGTCATATGAGCTCTTAGCTTGGAGCGCCGCATTAAGTAATGCAATTAGCAAGAATTAAAAGGCACAACCAAACAGTTCTTGGTACCTGCAACTTATTGATACCAAAACTATCTTGTAAGTAAAAGGTCACAATATAATCCCATTTGTAATATCAAATCGTTAATACTAGGCCATTAAATAAAAAAAAAAAAAAAAAAAAGGCAACACCAAACAAAACAGCCTCATGGTAAACGAATATATACATTATACACTATGAACAAAGTCTAACCTTGAACGCCATTTTCAAGTTAGCTTACATTACAACGTTACGAGTCAAGAAATTAGAACAACATTCTCTAATAAACTGATTTTCCTGTAAAGTGATCACACAGCGAGATCAAAAAAAAAAAAAAAAAAAAGAGGGGAAATGATTCGCAGAGTCAAAGGTGAACAAACCCTTCCTCTTTCTCTCTCTCCATGGATCTCATTTCTTTCTTACATCTGATTCTAGAAACTTCTGTTCGATTTCTACACTTGATCTTTCACAATATCGTCGTCGTTATTCAAACGTTTTTGAAATCCTCTACTAACAGGAAATCACAGGTTCTGTAACTCTATACAGATCAAGAACGAATCGGTACCTCTTATTCTTTCTCCTTCTCCTTGGATTCGTCCTTATTTCCCCCAAACTTTCACCATCATTCATTGTTTCGACGTTTGAAGATACATCGACATCGTCGAGCTTGCTCTTTTGTTGTTCTTCTTCTTCTTGTGGCCTCCCCTGTACGCTGAAGCTGTTGCTGCTATTGTTGTCTTCGACGACGTCGTTGAAATCGCCGGCCGTTAGGGAACGATGACTGGAGGAAGAATCTCCGTTGCTAAGCTCGATGAGTTGCCGAGCTGCTTCCATCTCCGATTCCGACAACGTCGGTTTCTGCTTCTTCTTCGGGACGACGATGCTCTTATCGTCGAATGAGTACGATGAAGACTTGGATTTCTCCATATGAATCATCATGAAGGTACGAAAACGAAGTATTATCGATCTTTTGGTTGTTGTTGTTATAGTAAGCTTCAGAAAAGCATAGGTCGGTTTGCAAAACTTGCTGCGGTAGTTTTCCTCTTTTATCAAATCGTTTACTTGACTTTGCCAATATATGTAATTTTCCTTTTATAATAACTTTATTGGACGTATCGAATTTTTTAAGTCCAATTTAGAGTTGCCTGCTGCTATTAAACTGACAATTTTTTTACAAAATTAAATATGATACTTTATTGTTCTTAAAAAATTATTTGCCGTCAATAAAATTGATTTATTGGTATAATACTTATTCTTTGAACAAAAAAAATTAGTTAAATATATTTTTCCTATATACTTATAGGGGAAGTAAAATACTTTTTATTTCAAAGTTTAGTACTTGTTTAATTACGGAGAAAATTTATGTACTTAGTTTTATATACATAAGATATTTGCTTTCAGTTAAATTTAAATATTTGAAGTTTTTTATTTATTTTTTATGCATTGACAAACTCTTTTTATTTATGGGATAAAAGTATATTTAGTTTGTATGTTTTCTCATTTAATTATTCTAACATCCATATTAAAAATAAAATTAGAATATTATGTTTTAGAAAAAATTTAATTTAATTGTTAAATACAACATTATGTTCATTTTATAATACGTTTTGATTTCTAGTAATTGGTCCAATCAATATACAATTAATTTATTTTGTATTTAGAGTTTAAAATATTCAGTAATTTAATAATCGAATTGTTTATTTATTTTTCCTTTATATCTCTTCTTTGTTTGATAAATTTTGTGTCTCCCCGGGGGAGCTGGTAACTTCTCTGTAAATGATAAAAGATCTTATACATCATAATAGTAGGATTACTTATCTTCAAGGGAAAGATGCTCATTCAATTAGACAATTATTCCATTTAATGGGGGCAATTAATTACTTCATACAATTTACTGTTGTGACCGACTTTTAAAGCATAATCTTTAGCATTACGTGGGGGTTTTAAAATATCTGCAGAACGTGAGGGCCACTATTTTACTTTTTCGTGTGGTTTACTGTTTCTTCCCACCCTCTCATCTGTTTTTTTTTCCCCCTTTTTTTTTCAAATAATAAATACTTGATACCCCTTCAACATGAAGTTTTCAACTTTTGTTTCCCATATGCCTTTTTCTGGGAGGAGTCAAAGGGTCAGGCCAGGCCCTGTAATAGAACTTTTCATTAGTCTGGGTTCGTGTCACTGGAAAAAGTAATACTCCTCTCTCATATAAAATATGTTTAAAAAATTGATCTTGATTCTAATTATAAAATAAAATTTTCACATTTATCAATCTTTTATTAACTTACCCTTATTGATATTCCATCAAAAACAATTAAAGAGGGGAGGAAATAAAGGAATCAAGAAAAGTAACTAGGGTGTTTTAAAAAATATATATCATATTAACTAACCAAATCAACTTCTTTAATCTAATCAAATTAGATAAATATATATTATATTAAAATGAAGGGAGCATCTATTACGGTTTGGTATTATGATGATGATGTATAACAACCAAGACTTGTCAAGAATTGGGCTTTGCCATAGAAGTTGTAGCCATTTTATCTTTTTTTATTAGAGGTGACCAGATCTTGATATAAAAGCTAATTGATTCTTGAATTTAGTACTACATATAAGTAAGATCTATTTTATCTTTAAAATTTATAATTTTTTTTAAAATATCCCTATTGATGGCTCACATTAAGAGTTTCCATCTAATGATATTCATAATGAAGTATGTTATTTTAGTAAAACCAACCTATATTTATTATAAATAATTAACATAACTAATTTCATTTTTTTAACCAATATAACAAATTTGATTAATCTATCCAAATTTGTCAATTATGGTGATACTACAACAAACACACGTATCAAGCTTTCAATTGTTGTGTGGAAATTTCAAGGTATTAAAACTCGGACCGGGTATTGAACCGGTCAGGGTACTAAGTTAAAGGTCAGTGGGTCAGACTAGGGCCAAACAAGAGCTAAACCGGGACCAAACCGCTGAAAAATTAAAGATTTTAGACTTATAGTATGAAATTCTAAAGGAAAAAATATATAAAAAAAATTTTAAAATTGGAACCCGAACTGGACTGGTCCACCGGCTGGTTCACCGGTTTCCGGGCCGGACCGGCCGGTCCTGTCCAAGCTCCTGAACCTGGGGAAATTTTGACTTTTGATTTCTTTATAGTTTCTCATTCACACTTCTTTTGCAATTGCAAAATGATCTGTGTAGGATCACTCTTCCTCCATTGCGACGAAACAACTGTGGTTTGCTTGGATGAACTTTGATTGCTACATTAATTAGGCATATTATCCATATTCTTAATCTGAATAACAATAATTAAAGCATGGCATTTATTTGAAGGTAATCATAAAAGTATGAAACAAATTCATATGACTTCAGAACAACCAATCAAAACTCAAGTCAGAGACAAATCAACTACTTCATAGATGTAAGAGCAAGATGGAGAGAAAAATGGGAGCGAGAAGCTCCTCTAGGTCGATGTAAGCGAAGTTAAAATGGAGATTATTGGAGGCATGATGGTGAAGAATGAGAGGCAACAATGACAAAGAAAAGCGATGAAGCAATGAAGTTCATAATAGAGACAATGGGTTTCCAGAGAAGGAACCCAATCGGAGAACTAGTTTCAGTGCTCATCACAATGATAAGCATTAAGAGCTCATCGCTATAATAAGATTTGTATAGTTCAAATAGCATTTTAACCATCTAGGTTTAAGAATTTCCAATTAATGTTTTTAAATAAAAACAATTTTTTTTTGAAAAAAACATGACAGTTAAGAGATTATCTTTATTTTAAATTATGTATGTAATATAATTTTTTCAAGAAAAAAAGTAAAAGTTAAAAAAAAAAAAATTGATCTAAATCATTTAAATTAGATATGAACGGTCCGTGGCAGTGAAAAGCTCTTAGCGCTTATTATTGCAATAGGCATTAAAATTGGTTCCCCTATTCGATGTGGATGAAAGAACCATTCAAATTGTTAATTTTAATTTACTGGTTTTTATTGGTTCAACCTGTTTCAACCAATTCCTTACTGATTCACTTTTTTTTTAATCCCAGTTCCACTGTATGTCTGGATTGGACTATAGGCGATTCTTAGACTAGCCAATATGGTGTGTGTGTGTGTGTTTTGCTTGGAATAAATATTTTTTTATTAGAGCCAAACTTGCCCGTAACATTGTCGGATATTAAATATGGATATCTTTTCTAGTGGGGATTCGAACCTTTGTAACTAAATATGGCATAATTTTGTCAACATTGGTAAATAGTATATGTAATGACCCATTTGCTATCTTGAAAGAGTTTTTGAACACAGTGACAATGGAAATGGAGGGAACTTGGTATGTTTTTTTATTGGGTAAAGGTGCAAAATTACTCATGTGCTTTTGCCCAAAGCATGCTCAGTACCATATACTTTTCAGAGATAAGTACCTATAAACTTTTAAAATGAAAGCAAAAATATCACTACATTTAAGTTAACTATTAGTTAACTGAAAATGCATACATGGAATCTGACATGGCCATGATAATTTCTTATGTGGCAGGCAGTGTAGGGCAAAAATTAAAAAAAACAACACATGTCAATGAATTGCCACCTTACTTAAACTCACTAATAAAAAGATAATACATAATCCAACTTTTGTCCTACCTATCATCCACTTTTCTTCTACTTCTTTCCTCTAAAAATGAGCCGCCACAAGCACTCATTTTCTTCTTTTTTCTGTGTCCGTCAGTTTGGATTAACGGTAGAAGCTATTTTTACAAGTAATTTATAGAATACGAGGTAAATATGTGATATGAGTTTTGTCTCGACTTGTGTAAACGTATTTCTCAAACGCTAACTCAGTGCTTATTTGGATTAGCGGTATAAAAGATACTTTTCCAATGTGATTTAGGAAATACAAGATAAATTTGTGAGAGGGAATTTTGCCTCAACTTGCGTTAATATACTTTTCCACTGCTTTATCAAACAGCTCATTAATCAGTCCTTAGTTTTAGATTCCAAACCCCTCCCAATGTCCAGCAAAACTTCAGCCGCCCACAGTGGCTGCACGTCCATCTCGCATCCATCGTGGTTAACCTTCCACCATCTGAAATATTCCTTCCATCTTCTTCATCACTCATTTGCCCTAACATCACCCTAGTTCAAATTTCTCTCATCCCCTCATTTTTGTTCCCTCTAAATTGGGGGGTTTTGGAGGGGATAAAAAATAAGACCCTCCCCTTCCATCCCCTCCCTTTGAATAGTAGAAAAATAAAATAATAATTCAAGAGAAGAGAGGAGGAGAGTTAGATGACATATAATCATACACCATGCATAGCTTTTTATAGACAAAGAACACGGATAAAACCATACGGCAACATAATTATGATTAAAGAGAACTTAATGATGAATAAAAAGACAGTTTTAAAACATTAGATTAATGGTGGTTTAATGCAATTAAAACCAATTAATGAAAAAATAATGCCAACTTATTAAATTACACAAAAATTCCAACAATGAACTTTAACAATAAGTTCTAAAAATCATCTTCTTATTAGTCTTTATACTAGCTCAAACCCACATCTTAATACCACTCTGATCCTATTTATAAGTCCATTTTAACTAAATCTCACATACCAATGAGAGGTAGTTAACTCAATGATTATAGGTTAAATTTCCAACTATGCCTTCATTTATGAATAAATACTTTTCAACTCTTTCTTCTCTTTCTATCTTTAAATTATTTCTTCATTAGTACAGTAAATAGGGATAAAATTATCACAATCTCATTTATTACACTGAAACTTGATTTATAAATAGGATCAAATTTTTTTATCAAAAAGGATTTATAAATAGGACTAGAGTGGTATACACTAAGGTTTCCTCAATCTCACGCGGTATAGAACTTTTTATAACATCCTAATGCACTACAGATCCAACATGAAACACATAGAATAAGGATGAGGTTGCTATGGAGAAGAAGAGTAGCGATGGTTTAGTGCTTGTTTGTTTTAATTTTTCAAAAGTATTTTTATGATTTATGAGATAAATATATGAGAGGAGTTTTGTCTCAATGTGTGGAAAAATGCTTAAAAAGGAAATTTTTTTCATCTTCCCAAACGAGCACTTGATCATGTTGAAGTTAGAGATATATAAACTCAGTAACTATGGAGAAGAGATGGTGGAGGAACGAAAAGAGTCTAGAGGACAAAAAGGTCCAAATATTGGACTTATATATCTAGATATTGGTAGTGCAAAAGAATGCCAGTTCCTTCATTTATAATGGAACCGACTTCCACATCAAGGTGCCTTCAATGCTATCAAGTGAGCTAATTTAATCTAGTTTTTTTTAAGTTCATCAAATTTAGTAGTTAACCAAATGTATATATGGAAAATTTTGTAGATCAGCTCTTGATCAAATCCAATCATACCAAATGAGGCATGAGGGAATTTAGCATGTTGAGAATTATTAGTGAAATGCATTAATATTAGGAAAAAAATGAAATTAAGCGGTACATTTTGGAGAATTTTTTGGCAAATTAAAAAAGAATACCAAGTAAAAGTTAATCAAATTTTTTTGAATCATAAAATTTACCATGTTGTTTAATGAAAAGGAAATTTCATTTCAAAGTAATATGATACAATAAGAAAAGTATCGATTATTTGAAGAAAATAGAGCAAGAAACCAGAAAAGAACCACATAAAGCCGTGACGCCTCCATGCACGATGTCACTTAAAGTTCCAACAACTAACCAAGAAATTGAGACACGTCTCTACGGAACGTGATAAGAGTCAATGATTCAGTGCGTCTATACCCCTTGAGGTATTGAATACGGCCTTGGTATAACACGCCAGAGACAGTAGTTTGGAACGTTATGCGCACCCAACATGGAACAGGGTCAGAGCTGATGTGGGAAGCTGATGAAAAACAAGGTAGTACCTAAAAACACCAAATCAAACAAATTAAAAGTGAAATGTAAAGTAGAGAGTAGCCTCAGGCAAGCATATGCAGGCATAACACTACCCATTTTAAGAAGGGGTGAGCAAACGGTTTATTTATACGGTGTTCGGTTAAAACTGAAAAAACCAAAATGCATGTTTTTTCACCACCGAACCAAAACCAAAGTGACTAAGAAAACCGAACTGAATTATTTCAATTTGGCTTTTCCGGTTAATTTGGTGTTTGGGCTAAATTTTAGACCTTTTTGTTTGAAGCATGTCCAATTCGAAAAATCTAAAGATAAGATAAATTAAGTACAATTTTTGAAGATTCCTTGCCAGCACAAAACACCAGGAGTTTTAATAATTAAGAAATCTTAAAACAAAAGTCTGAAAAGATCTGATTAGTATTCTAAACTATCATATTCATATAATGAAATGAGTTGTAACATTAGAAGTTGGCTAATTATCATTCAAAATAACACCATAAGTCTATTGCAGCTCATTCGCCATATGACAAATAAGGCAACTTTGACAGCAATGTTTCCAATTCAGAGAAATTGGAGCATCAAAGTATAAACAAAAGCGGTACAGAAAAATATTTAGATCTACATTTGTTCAACCGTCACAAATTCTAACCACATCATCAACTCAAAAGTCTGCTTCTATGTGTATTCATAGCATCAAAAACAACTGCAGCGACTCAACCATAACAAATCCAGCGTTACTTGATCCAAAACATGAAAGATATTGAGTGTAGCATGCAATTAAAGCAAGAATAAATTAAATAAAAAGAAAGAAAAAAAATATTACAATAATACAATGAGGGAATCTTTAAGAAAAAAGCTAAAAGCCTTCACCATCTAAAAGACGCGAGGGGAAACTTTCTAAAAGCTAAAAGACAAATTTTTCATTCAATACTAACAAATTTGTTCATACTCGGAGAACCCCATATTTATAAACCAGAGAAAAGTAAAAGAAGTGTTTCAAGATAGTGGATATATATAAAGAGTAAAGGTGCAAGTTTAACAATGAAATTTTCTAACAAGAGCATCTAGCACCATTAAATTTTTTTAGGTACCAAAATGTACATAAATTTTACAAAATGGAGCAATTTTAACACAGACCCTAACTCTATTAATGTTGACCATGAGAAGAGAAAAAAGTTTGACCATAAATGGTGACATGACAATGGTGGAATGCTGATTTGGAATTTTATGACTATCATACCCTCATAGGTTTTATCAATTGACAACTTTTGCCCCTATTGTATTATGACCGTTCTTCATTTCTCTCTTCATTCTTTGGCTCAGACAGCCGCCCTCTTACTCTCTCCGATGATGGCGAGGTCTAACTACAGCATAGGATAGAGAGGTCGGTGGCGGCTTCTATCACCGGCCACATCTCGTTGTGCAGGTTGTCAACCATAGCTTGTCGACCCTTCAAGCTCCGTTGATCCTCCTTCTCCACCCACTGCTCGTGCCATCGTGTGTGCAGGTTGTCTCTCTCCCTCAAATCCCAACCCACAATTCAAGATTCTCCGGTTTAATGGTTGACAGATCAGGACCAACATTGTCAGCTTTAGCTCATCGGCGACGCAATCTCCTCTAGTTCGTAATTTTTTCTTCAAGTTCATACCTTTGTTTCTCTTCTTTTTAAATATTCTACCTATGCTCCTTGATCTACTTTGTTTCAGAATATTTGGGTAATTATTGGTTGTTGGTGGCTAATAATTATGCAAACATAGAGTATTATGGTTGTTTCTATGGTGGCCGAAATTTCCATGTTGGCCGAGCCATGGTGGCTTGTGGTGTTTGAGATGGTGCTGAGTTGCTCCTTTTTTTGGGAAAATGATGTGTGGAGTTGTACGTTCAGTTCAACTGTCAATTGGAGGGGAAAACATAATGCATGTACATTGTGTGGGACCCATATAATATCCTTTTGCATCCACTTAACTAATGGGTTAAAATTGCCCTATTTTATAAAATTTATTTACATTTTAGCACCTAAAAAAATTTAATAGTGTCAAATACCTTTATAAAAAAAAATGTTGTTATTAAAATTGCACCTTTACCCATATATAAAAATGACAAGGGAGTAAGGGAATAAAGATATCTTTTTTAAGGTTTAAAAGAGGATTTTGTTCTTCCCTTTTCTTTTTCTGGGTGTAAGAGGAATAAGAATAAGAGATGAAGCCAGTAGGAAAGTGCAGAAAAAAAGGAGCTTTGAGGCGGGTTCAAAAAAATGAAAAGATCAAAGAGTGCATAAATGAAAAACATCAACAAACACAATTTGTTTTACAATCGACATCAACATTAGAAACAAAACACTGAAGTAAAGCATGAAAGGAGAGATTTTTTGTATTGAGGGAAGTGAGACTGAGCTCTGCTTTGGATCAAAATAAAGTACCGAGGGAAGTGAAGCAACTCACCTAAGTGAGAGACGAGGCTGAGACAGTGAGACCGAGCTTTGCTTCCGACTTTGACTTTGTAGAAGAAGCAGATCATAGTCATAGATGAATGGTAGATATGGCTATGTGAGATTGAGTGTCAGAGTGAGAGACACAATGTAGTGAGGACTAAAGGAGGCAGCTGCTGATGGATGATCGGTGATGCGAAGTGAGGAGGCGAGAGGCTAGGGTTTTGAGATGAAAGTGAAAGTGAAAATGAAAAGTGAGGAGTGACCGAGTGAGGAAGGGCTAATGAAGGGTTGAAGGGTTACTTGCTTGGGTGGATCTGAGGATTATGGGTAAAACTAGAAAAAAAAATTAAAATATGTATATTGTGTTAATACACAAAACTACGTCATTTTGACTCAAAATTCGGTTATTTGACGGGAAATAACCTCAGAGGAAGGGTTGATGGTTGTTTATTCATGATACCCTCAGAGCTGTTGGTATTGACAGGAAAATTTGTGAGGTATTATGGCTTGTATATCAAGTCCCTCCTTTCAAGTGTTACGGAATGGGAAAGCCACCGATACTCTTAGTTCCTCTCGTGGAATTAGATAAGGGGATCCACTTTCCCCCTATATTTTCACTCTATATATGAAATGTCTTAGCCATATTATTCAAGACGCTGTTAATGAGGGCTTTTGGAAACCAATCGATCTTACTAGAAATGGACCTTCTATTTCTCACCTCTTTTTCGCAAATGATCTTATATTGTTTGGAGAGCCTTCAAAGAGTTAGGTGGAAGGGATGTTAAACTATTTACATATTTTTTGCCAAGCATCTGGACAGAAAATGAACAATGGCAAGACAAAAATGTGTTTCTCCAAAAATGTCCATTTCTCCAAGGCTTATAATCTCAACCGAAGTATGGTTGTACAATTACAGGGGATTTGAAAAAATATCTTGGTATTCTTTTAATCCATAAAAGGACATCTAAGATCACCTTTGCACCTATCTTGGAAAAAATTCAAAAAGGGCTTTCTGGGTGGAAGAGAGGATGCTTAAGCCTAGCTAGAAGAGTTACATTTGAAAAGAGCAGAAATTTCTTATAGGATGACAAGGATGATCAGAAAAAACTACATCTTGTTTCATGGGACTAGATCATAAAAGACAAAAGAGATGGTGGACTTCAAATCCGTGACATGTATAAACAAAATGAAGCCTTTATAATGAAGTTATGCTGGCATTTATTGAATAATAAGGAAACATTATGGGTTCGTGTTCTCAAGACTAAATATTGTTGGGATCAGGCGAATAGGTCAGTGGCTCGAAGGAATGCATCCTTTACATGGAGAGGTATTTGCTCTATTTGGGATAAATTTCAAAGAGGGGTGGGAGTCGGAATTGGGAATGGTGCTTTGGCTTCTTTCTGGTATGACAGCTGGTTTGAGCTGAATAAGCCGTTGATTGAGTTAATTCCGCTATTTGAGGCTTTTGTAGATAGAAACGAAAAAGTTCAATATTATATTAACCTTGGGGTAATTGGGATACGGGCAAATTGAGCAGATGGTTTCAATCTTATGTTATCAATCAAATTATGTGTGCACACCCTCCTTGTGAGGAGAAAGGATAGGATAAATACTTTTGGAAGGCTTCTTCTGACGGCTGTTTCTCTGTTAGTTCTGCATATCATTTTCTTTTTACAGGTTCTGAATATTCAAATGAAACAATCTGGAGGATGCTATGGAAATGGGCGGTACTTGAAAAGATTAAATCATTCATGTGGCTTGTTGTACATGGCAGAACGCATACAGCATAACTCAAAGCTCGGAGAGGATTGACAGATCATGCATGTTGTTCGTTTGGTTGTAACTAGGATGACGATGTGATGCACCTTCTACAAGACTGTGTCAACGCTCGAGAACAATGGATATCCATGATCTAACCAGTATTGTGGGATCAATTTTCTACTTTACAGGGATTGGAGTGGTACGATGGAATCTCAAGCATGAAGCGGGTAGGAATTTCACAAAGATCAACTGGGCAATACTATTTGGTTATGTATGTTGGAACATTTGGGTGGATCGATGTAAGAAGCTATTTGGGGAAGACTCAGAGATTGATTTTCAAAATGATCACTCTAGCTTATTTAGGGCTAGTTGGGATATGGAGTTAACCTTAGATTGCCAGTTTTACACACAACCGGTCAATGGAGGTGGAGGTGTCATTGGAGGAAAGCTGGGTTTTAGCACTCTAGAAACTGATGGTTCTGTTCTAGAATCAGGTCAAAACGGTTGTGCAGGAGCTATTAAGGGAGAGGATGGAAGTTGGATTTGTGGTTATATATGCAAGCTTATTCAAGTGCCTCTTGTGGTAGGAGAAATTATTGCCATCATCCAAGATCTTCAAATATGTTGGAACAAGAATCTTATGAATATTGTAGTTTTCACTAATTGTCTTGAGGCTGTGAACCTTCTCATAAGGGGTTGTGGTAGCAAGCATCCATTTAGAGAAGTCATTAAAGAGGCTAGACTATGATTGTCTAGAAGCTGGCAGGTCCTTATTAGTCATATTTCTAAAGATTAAAATATCTTAGCGGATTATTTAGCTAAGTTAGTACATAGAAGTGCAGAAAATTTTGTTCTCCTTAATCACCCACCATCTTTCATTTGTGAGACGGTAGATGATGATGGATGATTAGGTTGGTTTCTATTAGGACCGGTTTTTGTATTAGCTCCATAATGGATTAATGGATTCCAGTATTTACTCAAAAAAAAAAAAAAGTTCGGTTATTTAGTTATAACCAAATTATTTTCATAATAACTATATCAAAAACTGAACACTGAAATTTGTCTGTTTCAAAAAAAAATACTGAAATAACTGAAACCAAATAACGGAATTGAGTTTTAATCAGTTCAGTATTCGGTTTCAATTATGATTTGCTTACCCCCTAATTTTAAGCTTGAGTGGATCCATCAGCTCATAAATCCGCAATATGAATTTTTTGGCTCAAGAATTTCTAAAACTCAGCAATTGTAAAACTCTTGCAAACCAAGTTGCAACAATGATGACCCCAATTACGCTTGCAACCCCTACATTCTCGAAGAGAGCAAAAGGACATGCATATGAATGTAAATTGTGGAGCGTATTTAATAAATATTGAATATGTAACTATTAAATTTTATCAAATCATATTCAAAAAGAATAATTAAGAGTAGCCCTTCCAAAATATTTTTTATTAATAAAATTCAAACTCTCAACCTCATTTATATAGCATGTTTAGTTTGGTATTATAAATAGTTTAAACTGCACAAAACTCTCGTGATGAACATGAAATCATATATACAAACATCTCTCTAAATACTTATAAACTAATAATAAATCACCTAAACTCTTAAGTTTGTATAGATAACCCAAACCATCAAGTGTGTGTGTGCGTGAGTGTGTGCGCGCGCGTATCCTGAACCATGTTTTTGTGTGTATACCCTCCACAAAACGAACTTTGAGTTATATGTATTTAACCCTTGAAGCTTTAAGTTATGTACAGATATGATGGAGAAAGTTAACAACAAAGAAGTTTTCTTCATAACTATAATGCCTCGATCTATTGAAGCTATGGCTTAAGTAATTTGTAATATTATACATATTTAATATATCTCCCATTTAAACTTAAAAAAAAAAAAAAAAGAATGCCTTTTTTGGTATTAGGGGGTGTTCAAATCTGGGACCTGGACCCCCACTCTTGGTCCCGGTAATCCTAAGCGGGACCGGGACTAAATCGGGAAATCCCGGTTTTTTTTAAATTAAATTTAAAAAATATTATTATATTAGTTAAATTTTCTATAATCTAATTGTTAAGTGATTATTTAACATCTAATAAGGTCATCATAATCACACAAATTAATCTAGAATTGAAGAATAACATTTTATTATTATTATTATTATTATTATCACCTTCATTATTTTTGTTATTATCTTTATACATTATATAGTTAGGATTAGTATCATGATATATACAATTTAACTCCAACTAAATATATGATACATATTTTATCAAATGATAACTTAATTTATAAGATAAAAAAAATACAAAAATAAAAGAATAACTTAGCTCTTAAAGAAAAAAATTAAAAAAAATTAAAAAAAGGGGGGACGGGATGAGATTGGGATCACAAGGTGTGAGCTCAGTCCCAGTCCCGAGTCCAATAGATCCCGGTCCCGGTTTTCCCAGTCCCAGCCTTGACCTGGACGGGAAATTCCCGGGATCAAAATATCCGGGACCGGGACACTTTGAACACCTCTATTTGGTATGATGACAAAAATTTTTATAAATTATTTGAAGTGAAAATAGAAACAGAAGTGAGTTATTTTTTTTGACATGGAAATAGAAGTGAGGTTAAAAGTTTTTTTTCCTTGCTAGGGAGTTTATTTGATATACCTTTGGAACTATGATATATATTTTTTAATTAATATGTCTATTTATAATGTAAAAAAGACCTTCATGCCCTTGGGGAAGCACACCTTACCCTACCCACCATCTCAAAAAACCCATCAGCCACCATAGCCACTGGCCACCAAACAAAGAATAACAACCAACCACCAAACAAAAAACACTAGAACAGCACAACAGACAAAAAATGTCTCATTTTTCACACAACAACAATAAGGAATAACTAACATTAGCACTGAATTGGGATCAAATTTAGAATCAAAGTAGAACTTACAAACTAGAACTTTAAGAATAATAATAATACAACCATCTCATTTTTGCATCTAAAACTTTAAGAACTTTTTTGCTATTATAAAGGGAGTCAGGCGAAAGAAGGAAGAGAGGGACGACAATGGTGATAATGGTTAATGGTGCAACAAGAGGAGAGGAACGAAAGCCAAAGGAAGAACTGAAGAACAAAGCAATGGACTTTGTTGCCTCTTCCACCATCACCACACACTTTTCACCTTTGAAAATTCAAGAGGGAAAATGCGATGAAGACTATAGACCGCATCCTCCGCCATCCACTATCAACTTCGTTATCATCATTGTTCTCATCTTTGTTGCTTTGTTATCACCGTTGTCATTATAGGTGGAGGGGTGGACACGGCAGCTCGACAATGGAAGAAAATAGGATTTTAATGTGAGGGGCAAACTCGTCAATACATTATAAAACTATAATGCCCCGTTTGGTACAATGGAAGAGTTTTTAAGGGAAGTGGAAGTGGAAATGAAAGTGTAATTGGAAGTGGAAGTAGAACTGGAAGTGAGGTTTTAACGTGTGTTTGATATGATGGTGGAAGTGAGATATAACTTTTAATTAAAATATATCTTTATAATGTGAAAATACCAAAACACCCCCCAAACAAAAAACAAAAAACTCTTTTACCCCAAGCATGTTCACCGGAAATTATCCACACCGATAACAAATGTATCAGTTAGTAAATGATTCTTCCAAACTCAAATGATCATTATCATCAATCTAAACAATATATAAATCAAATCCATGAGATGCAAAGCATGAGACCAAATGGAGAAGTTGAGATTGAAAGGCTAAGAGGTATCCATTGAAATCGAAGGGCACAATATCGAAGAGTAGTAGCAACAACCACAGTATGCAGCCATTGAAATCAAAGGGAGAACATGAAAACAAACAGAAATCAAAATCAAATGTTCAAAATCTAAATCGAAACCAAAAACCCATGTGCTGAAGACAAATTGAAATCACAAACCCAAATGTTAAAAGAGCAAAAATCATTCAACTTGGCTGAGTTGCATTTGCTGTCGAAGGAAGACAACAGCGAAATCTTGTTCGGAGCGGTGTTGCGTTCGCTGGTGGGGGAGACAAGGATGGAGGTGCGTTCGTTATTTGAGGCTAGAGTTGAGAAGGAGGAGACCGCCATCACAGATCCAGGAGTTGAGCGGTGTTGCGATGTTCGCTGTCCGCTATCGTCCTTGTTGTCGTTGCCAAATCAATGTTCGCTGGTGAGGGAGAAGAGGAAGGAGGAGGAGTTGCTCGCTGTCCGCCGTCGTCCTTGTCGGCATCCTCTCCTCCGCCATCCGCCGTCATCATCCTTACCTTCATTGTCGTCCTTCACGGATGTTTGAGGAAGAAAGAGTAAAGGGCAAAATGGTCAGAGTTCCACTTCCTTGAAAGGTGGAAGTGAGTTCTCATGGGTAGCATAAGGAAGTGACTTTCATCATTTTTTATGGAAGTAATTTCCATGAGGAAGTGAAATCATACATACCAAACAACCAAATTTCAGAATTCCACCTCCACTTCCACTTCTCCAGATCCAGTTCACTTGTACCAAACGAGGCGTAATAGTGAGAAAGTCTCACTTTCATGGAACTCAACCCAATTCTATGGAATAGGACATAAAAAATTAAAAACCAATTCTATCTAATTTAATGAAGTGGCAGTCATGGAAATGGGCTCAAACAAAACAAACAGCCCAAATGTGAATTCCACTTCCAGTTTTAATTTTAGATCATCAGTTTCAGTAGTTCCAGGAAATCGGGTTAAGCTCGTCGGGCCGGCCTGTTTAGACCCAAACTTTTTAAGAACCAGACTTATGATTTAGAGATTAAAAAAGGAAGTAGGCCTAAAAGGGCCGGTCTTGTAGGGCCGCAAGTCCTGTAGGGCCGACTCTTTTAGACCCGTTTAATTTTTTTAAAAATAAATTAATAAATATAATATCATTATATCAAATTATCAATATGAGAGACACCTAAGTACATAATAGAGTATTAATAACAGGCAAACGCTTATTAATTGGTTTAATTTATTTTATTTTCTACAATAGTTTATTCATTTAAATATAAAAAAGCAGACTAATATGGATATTAGATGATTATTTTAACTAAAAATTTATGAGTTTTAAAAAGAATGTATCTTAATCTAAAAAATAATAATAAATAAATTGTAAAACTTGAAAAAAAAATTAATTAAAATGAGTTTAAGCCTGTTTAGACCCGAGTCTGTGAAGGGTCAATTCTATAGAACCGCAGACTTTAAAAAAATGAAACTTTTTAAGAAACGGGCCGACCGTCTTCCCGACTCTACCTATCTCTGTCTCTAAGTTTCAGTGAGCTAGACTGGGGATGAGAGTGCAGAAAACAAAAATTATATCACCAAGAAAAAAACAAAAATTATGGTTTTAGCGAAACCAGCAACTGCAACCGAACACTGAAATATGATTTCAATGGTTTCGAAAACCGAAGATACACTTGAAAATCAAATCAAATAAAGTCACTTCTAATTAACTTCATTGATTGTTTTATGCAGATACACAAGCGAAGCGTTGGGTGTTGATAGGCTGGCAAAGAAATAAATAAATTCATCATTATTAAAAGAAACATTTAATGAACTTTTTGTATTTTTGTTTATTTTGGTGGAGGCAAAGTATATATCCAAATTCCGAATGCAAGTAAAGGGTCACACTTTCAGTGCCTTGTTTGTTCATGTTGTCTTTGTTCACCATTCACAAGCCTGAATTGAAAGAAAAGGGAACAAAGAGCTCAGAATCTGCTCACAGAAACGCAGAAATCTGTTGGAAATCCGTTCACGCCATGGCGACTTCTAAGGTTGTTACTGCGATTACAGATCTGCCTTATCAGTCTTCTTCTTCTTCCTGTTCTCTTTCTTCCAGCCTCGCTGATCTCTCCAAGATCTCTCCCTCCATGAGCATGGACGATATCCTGAAGCTCATCAATCCTCCCTTCGAATCCCAACCTGGTTCGGCTGCCAATGCCCGATCCGATGTCGTCGGTTCGATTCCCCGGCCGGTGAGCGTGTTGCCTCCGACGGAAATGGCCGCTAGGACGGTGGATGAGGTGTGGAAGGGGATCGTAGAGGGGAGTGATCAGATGCCGGTGGACTCAGGGGAGGAGGAGACTTCGCTGGAGGATTTCTTGACCAAAGCTGGGCCTGTCGGAGAGGAGGACGTCAGAGGCGTTCCCGCCGTTGCGGTGGGTGCTGACGGAGGGAGCCATTGGGCGGACGCTGCGGCGTTCGACGGTGTTGGTGGTGGTAGTGGTGGTGGATTCCTGGCGCAATCCATGCCGGCGTTTGAAAACATAATTGAGGGGCCGGTGATTGGAGGAGTAGCTGCAGAATCATCGAGAAGGGGAAAGAAGAGGGTTCAAGAAGTACCCATGGACAAGGCCTCGCTTCAGAAACATAGAAGAATGATAAAAAACAGAGAGTCCGCGGCTAGGTCCAGAGAACGCAAGCAGGTTGTTGTTTAATTTTGAAATTTAAATTCAACAAAGAACAATTGATAATAAGCCTGTTTTGGTTTGATTTTGATATTGATAGAGAGCATGATGGTTAGCGAAAATTCGCAAGTGAATGTTAATTGGGAAACCAATAAAGTTGCATATTTCTGTTCATCATCTCTGTTCATCATCTGATGTTTTGGGTTTCCAAACTGAAAATTCTTCGGAGTTCTTAATTGTATTTTGTTCCTTTGGCTGTGTTTTCTCTTTGATCTTTCGGTTGCTTGTGGAAGTGTTTTCTTTTAAACCTGATTTTACTGACAGGCTTACACATCTGAGCTAGAGGCTATGGTAGCACAGCTGGAGAAAGAGAACGAGCAGTTAAGAAAGGAAGAGGTATTCTTATATAATAATGGCTTGGAATTTATGTTTGGTCAAGTGATTACTCTTCTTCTGGCAAAAAAAAAAAAAGTGATTACTCTTCTTACAGTCAGGGGATTCATGGATAGTGATTGCTGTTTTCCTCATGGACACAACAAAATTTGATGTGCCACCATTTATTTATTTATTTATTTTAAATCTAAATTTAGAGGCTATTGAAACCTTATAACGCTTGGGTGATGATCAAGGTGTCACCATTTGATTTGAACCATTGCATTGTGTCAAATAAGTACAGGTGTCCACTGACACTTGTCTAATTACTGGTCTGATAAGTTTAAGTATTATAAACTTGATGGTAACACCTTTGTGTTACTTTTCTATTTCTGTTGTGCCTAAGAATTTGCTTGGCTGAAGAGTTACTAAATTATTGGGGTCTTTAATGAATGCAGGCTGAGAGAAACAATGAGAGGTTCAAGCAGGTATGTAGAATATATCTCCTCACTTTCTTTTAAGTCTCTAACACTTCTCTTGCATGAGTAAAAAGACTGGAAAGATGATCCTGAGACTATTTCAATGGTCTGGCTTCATCTAGATTTGATTGCGAGCTTGGCTTGAGGTTAACATACCCAGCCTCCGATCAACTCTTGTCTATATGATCTTGAGTGGGAATCTACTCTATGCTTTTTAATGGTGAAAATCTGTTTAGGTAGATTTGATTTTACCAAAAATGAATAGATCCAAGTAATTATGGGAAAATCATTATGTATGTCAACCATATTTTGTAGCAGCATAAACTGTTGCCATGTTTATATGAGTATGGATTCTGGTGTACATATGATTATCTAAAATGGGTTTAACTGTTTTATCTTGAAGCAAATCGTGATATTTGATCCTCCTCCAGTCCTAAACGTAGGACCTAGTTATTTAGAAGTGGAGGTAGTATATTGAACCATGAAGCCAACCCTAATCTTTCTGAACATTTTGTCTGTAGCTCATGGAATACCTGGTTCCAGTTATGGAAAAGTGTAGTTGCAAGCCTCGAAGCATACACCGGAGGGTGAATTCAGCTCAATGGTGATGGTATCTGTTGTTTTTGTGGCCATCTGTAGATATTCATCAAAAAGAGCAAAGAATGATAGAGTTTTACAGACAGGATGGAAATGAAACAATGGAAGGTGGGGAGGAAATTTCAGAATACATGTGCTTTAGTTATATATTTTGCAGGATAAGTTGGGGTTTGGGTTTTATAGAGAAAAATTGCATCAGCAGAACAATTCAGAGTTATTTGATTTACACTGTGAAGGTAGATATATACTCAAGTCTTTATAGTCTGCGTAGATCCTTTCCATGTAGAAGATATTTTGTTTCTGCTGGGTTTTAGGAAAAAGTGCCTTATGAAAGTTGTAATAAGGACCAATTAAGAAGAATATATGTAATTTTAGCCATCACAGTATTATGCTTCTTGAATTTGTTATATATATATATATATTAATGTCTTCATTTTAAATTATACAGACTTTTGATTTGATCCTCTAATTATTACTCGTCCGGTCTTTAATAGAAGACATATTTATCTAATTTGATTAGATTAAGGAAGTTAATTAAGTTAGCTAATATGACATGTATTTTTCTAAACACTCTAATTATTTTCTTTAACTCATTTCTTCTCTCTCCTTGATTATTGTTGAGGGGACATTAATAGGGGTAAATTAGGAAAATGTTGATAGATATAAAAAATATATCTTATATTTAGGCTTAGATTAATTCCTCAAATATGTCTTGTATTAAATACTATAGAAGTATGAAATAGTTACATGTTTGATTTTATGTAAAAAATTATGTCTGTTTGCATTGAAACAGGATTTTCATCAAAACTATAATTTTTTGTGGTTTTGACTTTTTTTTGGCATTGACTTTTGAACGTGAAACTATGTTAGGCTCGGTTGGAATAGCGATTGAAATATTTAAAAATAGCTTTTCAATCGTGGTTTACGGTATACGAGATAAGTATGAGAGATGAGTATAATCTTGACTTATGTGTATAACTTATAAGCTTTTCAAAAGCTATCCCAAACAAGCACTAAATCAACTTGCACTTTCCTAATCAAATTATATAACGAGACATTTTTATACAGCATGATAATTAAAGGACTTTGTGCGAAATTTGAGTGATTAATACAAAAATTGGCGATGGATAGTATACCCATGAAAAAGGGCCATTGAAAACTTATTATGTATTAGAGTGCTCAAGATTTTAATTTACTCTGTATATATAATTGGAATTTTTTTGATAATATATGTAACACCTCAAATTTTATTTTTCAATATGCCTTGTAAACATTTGTGGCATTCAATAAAATGGATGGGTAAATTTTGGAGAATGTGATTATGCTTCCAATGAAATTTCCTCTGAGGTAGTGAGTGTGTCAGATAGTTTTGAATGATCAAATGATGAGTAAAAATTATGAAATTTTACAGGTTGAAAGTAGATATCCTAAACTTTAATTTGATAGGTCATATGACTCAATTAGAGCTATATACAAAAAGTTATGTATTTTTTAATTTAGCCCAGAAAAACTGGAAAGTTTCTGGAACAACATTCAAAGATTTAAATTTTGGGATTTTTGTGCTTCCAGTTGGTTAAAGTTTATATTTTTTTTTTCTTGAAATTACACTCAATAAGGGTTCCATAACCTTTGGAATCATTCCAAAATGATGTTTATAAATTTAGTTATGAATTTTCAAAGATGGGATAGAAAATCTGCCAAATAATCAGAAAATGGAATATAAATGTTATGGCAATGTTTAAAATTATGAGATACATGGAAAAGCCATTTGGGCTGATTGAATGACCCTTAGACATGATTATGGGTGGACCAAGAAGGAATGATTAGTTGGATTTTAATTGGGGTTTTTGACCCATTACATGAAGATGAAAGCTTATGTACATAAAATTAAAGTTTTGGTATTTTTGGAAATTAACCAATTATGACTTAAGCTTATGATATGATGACATAAGCATGAATTAAAAAGCATTCCTGCATCTTCTTCTTCCTCATTTAATGACGGTTTTGTGTTCACAAAGGGGGGAGAGAGAGAGAGAGAGAGAGTTTTGATTTCTAGAGAGAGAAAGAGGAGAAATTCGCTAGTTAAGCTTGATTTCTTCGGTGAACTAGCTCTTATCTTGTGTAATCCTTCTTCTAAGTTGTTCTTTTACATGAATTAAGGTTTGTTGAGCACAAATTTTGGAGTTAGGAGGGCTAAGGTTTTCGGTCTAAAGGGAAAAGCCAAAACGAGTTTGAAGTAACTTCCAAACCTTTGTATATTAACTGTTCTGGCTACTATGGACAATTTAATCAGTGAAATTTCGCTAGATTGTCTTTGTTTCTGAAAATTGGAAAATGTGTGTTGGAAATGTTATGTTGCCAAAATTAGGTTTAAATGGTAGTTATAACTCAATTAAATAGTTAACACAATAATTAGGAGTAGAAAGGAACACGTCTGCGGAGTTTAATTTAAAAAACCGCAATTTTCTTTGGAGTTCCTATAAGTTTCAGCCAGCTCTAGAAATGGGCCTTAGAGTTGGATTTTCAATTATTTGATGGTTTCATTGAGTTTAGGAAGGAAAATTAGGTGAGGTTACAGTTGGTCACTTTTTTGGAAAAACCCGAAAAATATAATTACAAAAACGCCCATAAAACACTGAAATAAGGGCTGCCAAAGGCAATTTCATCTTTTAGCAGTGAATTTAGTAATTTTAAGTTTGGAATTGGATTCCTTGGGCGAAAATATATCAGAGTAGCCCTAGACAAAATTTCGGGAAAAGTACAGCCGAACTAGGTACGGCTCAAGGTATTAAAAACCGGACCGGACCGGTCGGGTTGGACCAGAAACCGGTGACCCGGCCACTTGCCCGGTCCGGTTGATGTTAGAACTTGGCGGGATCGTGACTCGGGTAACTCGGGACAAACCGGTGTAACCTGGGAGCAACTCGGTAAACCCTCTGAGTTAGGCGGTTTAACCGGGCCATTTCTTTCCTCGCTGAGAAAAACACAAGAACTCCGGGAAAATGAAAAAGTCGCAGGGAAAAAGAAAGGAGAGGAAGAAAAGAAAGAAAAAAGGAGAGAAAGAACCAGTTATGTGAGGCTAGAAGAGCGTTATCGAAAGAAGCAGCAGCTGTGCAAGGCTGGAAGAACTGAAGAAGTTGTAGGAGACGGCAAAAAGAAGAGTGACCGAAAAATGCAGAGGCTACCCGAGGAACAAATTCAAAAGGCCAAGAAAAGAAAAGACAACTTATGTGACGTGATGGGCTATTGAAAGGTGTAGAAGAAAAGCAAGAGCCATACTTTGTCTGACACAATAGTCTCATTTCAAGGAAAAAAATTATATTAAATTGTTGCACATTCTTCTATAATATCATATGTCCAGTTGTTCATATTCACCTTTATTAAGTAGATGGAATAAAAAAAAATATTAGAATATGAAGTGGAAGAGGGAAAAATCTCGTTGCTATCAATTTTATTAAAATATTTTTAATTAAAAATTGAATATTTTAACACATTTTAATTAAATTATATTTTTTAATTATCACTGGTCTGACACCGGGTTGACCCTGGTCTAACCCACTGACCCTTAAATCACTACCTTAACCGGTTTATTGACCGGTCCGATTTTTAATACCTTGGTACGGTTGGGCCGAGCCAAGTCCTGGGGGCATTTTAGTAATTTTTCAATATAGACTCATATAATCCTCAGAAACACTATGGAAGTGTCTAAATGGTACATTTGGAATTATAGGACCGAGTGGAGATCCGAGCTGTGACACATTTTACGAGGCACGTAATTCGAGGCAGAAAAGGTTTAAGGTAGGAGACTTACCTTATTTGCATGCATTTGATATCTCTGCTTGTGTAGTGATGTATGTGATTACTTCACTTGACTGTGTACAACATATTTGAATAAATGAAGCTCTGTTTCTGTTTTCGCTGTAGCCATAGTTTTGTTACATGAAACATTAAGTATACGGAAATGTCATTATGGGGCATACATCTAGTTAAAGCTAATATGTCATACACAACATCTATCATGCATGCATTATGGTATCTGTTTCCTACTGAGATTCTCCCGAATCTCACCCTCCCCTACCAACAATTTAGACAGGCGAATACAGAAGGAACGCAGAAATCAGAGAAGAGAACTGCACGAGAGAGGGTTGTAGTAGTAGAGCGAAAACGGGAACATGTCTCTGTTTTATTGGGATGAGTTAGGCACCCTAGTAGCCCTATACTACTACATTGATGGTAATTATCATGTACAAACCCCTATGAGGAATTTTTGTGATCATGCACATATTATTAGTCTAATTATGCTATTCCTGTGTTTCTCACCGAACCACATATCATTTTCCGTGAATACTGTGATAAAGGTGAAATTAAAATACAGGGCGACATTTTGGTATCAGAGCTAGGTTTCGATCCTAGGACCTGTGGGTTTTGGCATCTACCTCTGGTGTTCAGAGAGAGGTTTGAATCTCAGATAGCCGAAGACTGGTTGAATTGGCTAGAAAAGATTTTTGAAGTTCTTGATTGCCCAAAATCAGGAACTATGATGCGATCTGGGTGATTTTTGACCGGTTCAAGAAGTTGGCACATTTTATACCGATCAACGCTAGTTACTCTCCAGACAAACTAGCAGAAATCTATATTCGGGAAATAGTGAAACTTCATGGCATACGGAAAAGTATCATTTTTGATAGAGATCCCCGGTTCACTTATAGATTCTAGAGGGATCTACATGAAGCTCTAGGTACTAAATTGAGATTCAGCACGACCTATCATCCTCAAACAGATGGACAGTCAAAAAAGGACTATTCAAATGCTAGAAGATATGCGAAGAGCGTGTGTCCTAGACTTTATTAGGACTACTTTTTTCTACTTGCTGAGTTCGCCTACAACAACAGCTACCATGTGAGCATCCAGATTGCTTCGTATAAAGCATTGTATGGGAGGAAGTGTCAATCACCTTTGTGCTGGACAGAGCTGTTTGAGAGAAAGTTGTATGGGCCAGACCTTATTGATCAGACCATAGAGCATATTAGAATCATTCGAAAAAGGCTCCTTGCAACGCAGAGTTGATAGAAAAGCTACGCTAATAAGAGAATATCTCTAGAGTTTGAAGTGGGTGAACATGTATTCTTGAGAGTGTCTCCGGTCATAGGCATCAGAAGAGCAATCAAAGGAAAGAAGTTGAGCCCACGATATATAGGTCCTTTTGAGATTCCTGCGAGAGTCGGCCCTGTAGTGTATCGAGTAGCCCTACCCCCAAACTTGAACAGGCTCCATGATGTGTTTCATGTTTCCCAACTGAAGAAGTACCAACCGGATTTGACACACATTATTGAGTATGAAGATGTTGACTTACAAGACAACTTCACGATGCGGTAGAGCCAAAACAAATCATTGATCGGGAAGAAAGATGGCTCAGACACCGAAACATTCTGTTTGTGAAAGTGGTCTGGAAGGGAATGTCTCAAAGGGAAGCAACTTGGGAAGTAGAAGCTGATATGCGGAACCATCATCTAGAGTTTATGGCTCAAGTTGTATAACAAATTTTAAGGGCAAAATTTATTCTACGTGGGGAGAATTGTAATGCCCCAAAATATGATTAAGGGCTAATGACTCTAAAAGGGAATTCAATTAATGTTAAAAAAACACTTTCAGAGAATACAATGCAAATTATGAGTTGAATGGGCATAATAGTCATTTAGCTAAATGAAATCCAAAACCCATATTTTTCCTTTTTCCTCATGATATTGGGACGTCCAAATAAGGGAGCATGAAGGGAATAGATACTTGGTGATAAATAAACCAAAAGATAAAGCAATTGTGACCATATAAAGTATGGTTGAAAAGTCAAAGATAGTAGCCAAGTGTATAATATAATGGGCATTACACATTAGTTGCAAGGGAATGTGATAAGTAAAATATTTGCATATTTATTCTCCCTTATATGATGATTTTATGGATGATATTTAAGCTCAATTTAATAAATTTGGGTGTTATTAATAAATAAATAATGATTTTGGCATAAAATAGAATTTCTTGGAAAATACTAAATTAGACCCTCTTTCAGTTTTCAGGCAATATCTGGAGCTCTAGATGTCGGATCGGGACATTCTTTATATGGATAAAAAGCTAAGAAAGAGCTCTACAACTTTTATGTTGAGACGAAATTCCAGTTCTATCTCCAAGAGTTTCGAATTTTGCTTGAAAGTTGGAAGAGGGAATCATCTACCATTCCACCAACCATTTCATCTACCTCTTCATCTTCCTTTTCACCTACTACTTCATCTACACATTTCATCTACCAATTCATCTTTCTTTTCACCAACTACTTCATCTACCACATTCTACCTACTACTTCATCTATCACATTTCATCTACCACTTCATCTTTCTTTTCACCTACTACTTCATCTACCACATTCTATCTACTAATCCACATATCACATTTCATCTACCACTTCATCTACCTTACTCCATTTTTCCCTATATATAGCCACCCTCTCCTTCACATTTGGGACACCAATTTATATCCATTACTTTCCTCTCTTCTATTTCTTCTTGCATGCCTCCTCTATGGAAGGCTTAGGATAGTATTACTTTTTGTATGCCACCTACATGGAAGGTTTTACCTCCTAAAGGGACGGCTAGATTTTTATATTTTTCATGCATCTTTTGGTTGTATATGTATGTTTGAGAATTTAATATTCAAGTTTTATGCAGTAATTTTAAGGCTTTCATTCTAGCTTTATATAATTTATTTTGGTTTTATTTTCAATTTTATCATGAGTTAAATTTTCATTTTCCTAGGGTGATGACGTAGCTTACTAATGACGGATTGAATCTTAACTTATTAAATCTAGTTTTAATTTCTCCTTCATGATTGAGTTTTAATTATTGTTATTAATGCTTTCATTTTGATTGGCCACCTTTTGAATGATCACAATATGCATGTTGAGACTGGAAGAAGATGCATGTGTGTAGATCCTATACTTAAAACCATGACTTTCATGTGAAATAGGAATATATTCATATGAGTTGTGTAGTCTTATTGAGTTCCATCAATCTTAATGCATAATTAATTGCTTAAATTCATATAGGAATATATTGGATTAGCAATTAATTATAGAATTGCTTGACCTTGGAAGAGGCTTGTAATTAAATTAGGGAAACTCGACTATCAATCATGTGGAATAAATTGGGCTAGAATAGATAAGTGATTCAATCCGGAATTTGTTAAGTGAAATCTAATCCCTAGGACTTTTTCTCATATTTGCTTTCATATCATCTGCATGCATATTTAATTATTTTTCTTTTATTTGTACTCTCAATCACCAATTTATCGATCGACTAAATAGAATTAAAATTACCAATTTTGGTACTTAGTGATCAATCCTCGTGGGAACGATACTCTACTCACTTCTATATTACTTGATTACGACAGTGTACACTTGCACTATTTAATTGATCATTTACACACGTAACAGAATGAATGAAGTTAATTTAAGAGTTTATTTAGTTCCTTTGGTAGCCATTTTTACGTAAAGTTGGAGAAAGGAAAGAGAAACATATGTAAGACCAAGAAAAGATGAGGACTTGGTCAATTTTCTCATGCTAAAAGCAATATGTGAGGAAGTGGAAATATGTTTAAAGTAAGAAGCTATTTTTCCTCTTATAAGAGGGCAAGATCATATGGCATGAGGAAGCAAAGGACAAGGTGAAGTCAAAGTCAATTATTTCAACTAAAGTAAGGAGGAAACATATGAAATTCAAGAAGCTTTCTTATAGCCTCTTTAAGGTATAGTTTCAGTCAAGTTAAGATGAAGGAAGAGAGAAAAGATGATGGAAAAAGTCTTATGGTCAAATATTGCAACTCTAAATAAAATATGTGGAGGAGGAAAATATGATAATTCAAGAGCTCCTTTTTAGTTAATACTAGAAGCAATTTTCGGCCAAGTATTAATGTGTTAACGGAAGAGAAAAACTGAACATTTAATCACTCTCTCTCTCTCACTCTCGAAGTCGGTTTAGGTGTTGCACAGAAAGAGAAAAGAAGAAGCAAAGTGTAAGTGAGTTCTTTCCTCTTGCGTTTCACCTTCTTAACCTCATCTACCCTTCATAAACATTGTTCCTCTTGATAAAAGCTTCATTTCTATGGTTTTATAATTTTAAGAGGAGGTGTTTTAAGCCATCATCCTAGAACAAAAGCTGAAAAATCAAAGAAAAGAGCTAAAGAGAAGCAAGAGGTGAGTATTGGCTTCAATTTGAGCTATTGGTTGTATAGGTTGAATGAGTATTTTGACATGTGTAATTCTGCCTTGATTTAGTCCAAGCTAGGGTTTTGAAGAGTTATAGTGATTTGATTACGCTCATGGTGTTTTATGATGCTTAGAGGACATATGAAGCTAGTTAGGGGCTTAAATTGAAAGTATGGTAATTGTTGGAATTTTGATGAATTTCTGCCCAAAATAGGACATGGGGAATGAGTGAGAATTTTTTTATTTTTATGTTACCATTGTGTTCTATATGAAAAAAGGTGTGGGAATAGCCCCGGGTTGTGAATTTTGGGTCATTGAAACTCAAAATGCAAAACTGAATTTTCTACCGAATAGAATTCCAACAAGTTACCCTGATTGTGTGGTGTTTTTGGATAACCAAATGATCTCTAAAAATTATGAACATTTCTAGTTAAATAGTAGACATATCAATATTTAATTTGATAGGTCACTTGTTTTATTTTGATTTGAATACTGGGAGTTATGAATTTTTGAATTTAGGTCATATAAACTGGGTTGAATTCTGACAGTGTGCAATAGATGAAAATTCTGGGAATGCTGTGTATCCAACTAGCTATGGCTGATATTTTTCCTTGAAACTAGACTAAATAAGGGTCACATAGCCTTTGGAATCACCCCATTTCGATTTTTATAGATTTAGTTATGATTTTTCAAAGTTGATGAAAAATTCTGGCAGATTTGGTCGCTTATGCGAAAATGGAAGATGTTATGGCATAATGTAATATTGTTGAACTCTAAGGTTAGAAATTGGCCTTTTAGGTTAATTGACCATTTTAGCTCCATAGTTGACTTGATTAAATGACCATAGTGATAACCAACCCAAGTATTATAATGTAATATTGTTGAACTATGAGGTTAGAAATTGACCTTTTAGGTTAATTGACCATTTTAGCTCTATAGTTGACTTGATTAAATGACCATAGTGATAACCAACCCAAGTATTATAATGTAATATTGTTGAATTCTGAGGTTAGAAATTGGCCTTTTAGGTTAATTGACCATTTTAGCTCCATAGTTGACTTGATTAAATGACCATAGTGATAACCAACCCAAGTATTATGAGTTATTAAAGAATTGGAATAAGTAATAACTCATCGTCCTTGATTATGATTGATAGGATTTGACATTTGCCCTACGCATGATAAACCGGTGCTAGACCACAAGCAGAAAGAACAAGGTAGTGACACTTTCTCTTATACTGTATGTAACGCATTGTATGTAAGTGATATCATTGAATTGTGTATTGCCAATGCTATGGAGCTTGTTGCTATGTGTATGCTGTGAAAGATATGTGTATGCCGTGAAGGCTATGTGTATATAGCCGTTGTGCTGTCGATTGTGACGCTGGTCACGCATCATGTGTATACATCCATGAGTGTTGTCGTTTGTGGCGAAAGCCATGCATCACTGTGTTGTTGTTGTTGCTGCTGCTGTTGGTGATTTACTTGCATGCTATGTGATTATATATTGCATGAGTGATTTGTTACTACTGGGATTTTCTGGAATTACATTCTTTTCATTGACTAACTTACAGCCAAGGCAAGTGGCTCAAAGGAGAAGCAGGAAACCAAAGGCAGATAGTTCTTATTTAGTTTGTGGTTGGTTGTCATATTTTGATTGGGATTACTGTACATTTTGTAAATATTATTTTGGATATGGTTATGTAATCCCCTTAATGGAAAATTGTAAGAGACAAATAAGCCCCGTAAACCCTTTAGTTATTATATGAAAACCCGGGGATTGTCGGGAATTTTGGTTTACATTCTAATATTTATGAATGCAACTTAATTGCACAGGTTAATTATATTCGAAATGTGTGTTTGGGACTGAATCAAACAAGTTTTGAAAGAAATTTCAAAAACCCACTTTATTTCGGGGCGAGACCTTGTCTTGAAGCGGGAACTTAAACATATTTTGTATTAACCATTGGTCTCTAATTTACCTTAATTATGCATTTTCGAATTATAATTACGGTTTATAAGGTATGGGGTTATAATATATGTCAACATTCATCATTTCTTCTCCTCACAACCATGCCAGGGTTTAAGTTTGTGAGAAAGATATTTTGAAAGTTTAAAATAGCAATAACATTCCATAAAAAATATATAGCTTAGAATATCTGTGTGTGTGTGTGTGTGTAATATAAAAATTCTAACAAATCACACTTTCCTAATCAAATAATATAACGAGACATTTTTATACAACATGATAATTAATGGACTTTGTACGAAATTTGAGTGATTAATACAAAATTTGGCGATGGATAGGGTACCCATGAAAAAGGGACATTGAAAACTTATTCTGTATTAGAGTGCTCAAGATTTTAATTTACTCTCTGTATATATAATTATATTGGAAGTTCTTTGATAATATATGTCGACATTCATCATTTCTTCTCCGCACAACCATGCCAGGGTTTAAGTTTGTGAGAAAGATATTTTGAATGTTTAAAATAGCAATAACATTCCATAAAAAATATATAGCTTAGAATATAATATATATATATATATATATTTATTTATTTATATGTATGTATGTAATATAAAAAATTTAACAAATCATACGTTTTATCAATTAGGATTAATCTAACATTTTTGGACCTTTTGTTTTTTAGCATTTATTATTTTTTTGTGGTATGCAGGGCGTTCCTCTCCCTGTTATAAATAACTTGTTTGTAGTTCTTATCTTTTCTGATTGAAAATAAAGAGAAAAATTTTGAAGAAATCTTGTTTAACTTGTAATATTTAAATTATATTGAAAGAAATAAAAAATTATGAAAAGAATATAAATAAAAGTTACATAAATTTGGGGGGGGACGAAAGAGTAAAAATCAATGCTGCAGATAAAAGAAAACAAACCTATATAATTCTTAATTGGGTTATGCTCTAATTTTGCTCCTGAAGTTGTCACAAAAAAGCAATGTTCCCCCAAAAAAATTTTTTAGGAGTAATGTCGCCTTGAAAGTTTTCAAATTATAGCAATTGCACCTCGACCAGGGCAATTCAGGTATCATCTATTTTTTGTTTTGGGTCTAGGTGTAAGTTTACCCCAAAAGTTTTTACTTATAAGCAATGTTGCCCCGGAAGTTTCTGATTTCAGCAATTTCACCCCAACTATTATTCATGTTAAGTTTACCCCTTAGTTGAACATATTTAGTAGGTCCATGTGAAACATTCCGATTTCTAAATCACATTTAAACTATTGTTTAAGTAACTTATCATCGTAATAAAGGTTTGAAAACCCAAACAATAAAATTACCATGGCAGAAAAGAAAAGAAACTGCATATAAAAGGCCAATCATAATCATTTAGAAAACAATTACTTTCTTTAGAGTTTTTAACACACTATCATGCTAGAAAAGGATATGCCGTAATAGAATAGTTTTAAACAACAATTTGAAAAACTAATCAGGGTAGAAAATGAAAAAACACTTCACCCTAGAATGTCTACCATGATTAACATAAAGTAATCAAAACAATTTAATACATCATTTTCAAACATAGTGAAAGTAAGTACTAGGGGTCTCTGATAGAAAACTGGGTCTCTGGCATTTGAAGTGCAACATGACAATAGTTGTTTCACACGCTCAGACCAATTTATTAAATATCTTAATCCAAATCCAATATCACAAAATCAAGGCAATTAGGCTCTGCCCAATATCGATAAAACTTATTTATCTAATATCTCAATGAAACATCAAAACCCATAGTTTCCAAAACCATAGTTCTCAATATTTGAGTTATATAGAATTACTAAATCATAATCTGATCGTTCATAGGTCAAGGCATTACATATGTAAACAATAATGATAAATTATGACATGTGCAAGGAAGGGGAATCTTAATGAGAGCACACAACTAGGCTCACCCTTTTATAACTTCCCCCTAGCCCTACTCAATTTTTTTTTACCCATAAAATGTAAATATAGCAACCGTGAGATCCAAATATCTTAGTAACCCTTAGTTATTCAAAAATATACATGCAAAATAAGATCGAGAACATACAGTTCTAAAATCAAGTTCAACATACAATAATTAATTTATATTATTCTTTACACAAAAACTTCACAAACTAGCTCTCGATTCGATTACCAAAACCCCCTCCAAATAGGTTCCAAAGTGATTGAAATTCATAATTCATTTTCTAAATATCATTCACAAGAAATTTCACAAAATCATGTCTCAACCTTGTTGCCAAATATGTTTATACAACAGAAATCATATTCAAATCATAAATCACATATATAACATGACAAGCAAATCATTGATGTGCAAACCATCCTATTAGCCCTGACCAGATTTATAATCGTTGACTAGAGCCATAGCAAACAAATGTCTACACAAGATTTCAAATTATGAGGCATCACCAGGCCAAGTAAAGGCGGTAATCCGGGCCAACCCGCCAACCCGCCCAAATTAAGCGGGTTCGGCGGCCCGTTTAAATTCGGGTTAAACATGCTCAGCCCGTTTAGCCCTCAGGCTGATACGGGCGAGCCCGTGGGCTAGCAGGCTGGCCCGCATTATTTAATTTTTTTAGCTTTTTCTCAAATGCCCTTAGTCTCCCTTAACCCTTATCTCCTTTCCTTTGATGATGTGTTTAATTAATTCCCCATGCTTTTTATTTGACACTTATTTTCATATTATATTTATTTATTCTACTATTATTAAATTTAAAAGAGATGTGTTTATATAATTTTATGATGTGAATAGATGAAAAAAAAGGAAAGTAAGAATGAAATTGACTTCATAACACAAATGTATACAAGAAAAGAAGTGTGATATGAGTGGGTGAAAGAGAAAGAGAGTAAAAATTTTTAAAAAAGAGTCACTAATGGAAAAAAACCCTTTTTAGACCGCCACATTTAGATCGGTTTTGGTGGATAAGGTCTTAAAAATTTGCGCGGTGGTAGTTTTGTAATTATATTGAACTTTTAAGATCGGTTGTTAAAAAAACTGGTCTTAAAAAATTTATTTAGACCGGTTATAAATAAAACCGGTCTTAAAGTGTTAAAATTTTTAATATAAAACCGGTCTTAAAATATTTAACGTTTAAGACCAGTTTATATGTAAACCGGTCTTAAATGTTAAAACATTTTAAATTCAAAATGTGATAACATTTTAATACCAGTTTGTACAAAAATCGGTCTTAAATGTGAAATTTTCCTCTTTTAAGACCGGTTTTTAATAAAAACCGGTCTTAAAGGTAAGATTTTTCACCCTTATTTTTCCTCCGGTGCCCATATCGCACGCTCTGTGAACCCTTTCTTCTCTTTTTTCCATTTCTCTGTGAGCTTTTTCTGTGCTTGTTCTAAACTCGTCTATGGCCTCTCGTCCCTCATTTGCTCAACTCTGCTACGTCATTACCGTTGCCATTGATGTGTTCGTCGCCGCTGTTCTTTGATTATCGTCAGTCTTCTCCGCCGCCACCTCTAATCTCCGCAGTGACCATTCTCCTCTGACTTGACTTCCCTTTGTCAGTGCCATGAATTTGAGGACTTCATTTTAACCTCAGTCGACACCACTGTGACTTTGGGTTGAAGCTCACTCCTTGGTCTTCAATCAGGTTAGTGTTCGATTTGTTATTTAGTTGTACGTTGTTCAATAATTAATAATGTTCTATGAAAAAATGGTTCTTGTTGTTGCTTTGAGCACTTAAACGTAATCTGGAAAAAATTAAATCTGCACGTTCTTGTTAGATATATGCTCTGACTTTTAATTATATCCCTGTGATATTTGGCTTGGATTAATACCACTCTATGTTCTGTTTTAATTTAGTGCGGTTGTTTGATTATTGTCAGTGTTATTGGTTTGTTAAAACAATACTAGTTTCAAATAGTGCCTATTAATTTCGTTGAAATATCTAAAACTCTATTGTTGTTGTTTTTTTGTCTATCATTTTGTTGTTGGATATAGGGTGCTAGAAGTGTTGAGATATATATATGGATCATAGTTGGATAAACACTAAACAAACGAGTATTGAATATGATAATGGGGTGAGGGGTTTTTTAGACTTCGCTAATAGAAATGCCGATGATGGTAGTGGGAAGTTTTATTGCCCTTGTGTAGTATGTTTGAATGAGAAGCGACTAAGTACTGCAGATATATATACACATTTAATTTGTAAGGATTCTGTAAGAGTTATACGGTGTGGGTATGGCATGGTGAAGAATTAGAAATACCAAGTTCATCTCAACAGGGGGGAGTGAACTTTGATGATAATGACACGGATACAGATGATCGAATAGAGGATATTATTCGTGATGTAGGAGAAGAAACTTTTGAGCAATCACATGCATATGGTAATATGTGTAGTGATGATGAGACGCCGTTGTACCCGAGGTGTAAAAAGTATCAATTGTTGAAAGCAGTATTGAAATAGGTAAGCTTGAAAGCACGGCATGGATGGAGCGACAAGAGTTTTTCAGAAACGCTTGAGACTTTTAAGGACATGCTTCCAAATGATAATGTGTTACCTTCTTGATACTATGATGCTAAGAAAATATTGTGTCCACTAGGGATAAAGTATAAAAAGATCCATGCATGCCCTAATGATTGTATATTGTATAGAAAAGAGCATGAAGAGGAACAACAGTGTCCGATATGTGAAATCCTAAGGTACAAATCAAATAACGCTCCTGCAAAAGTATTGTTATACCTTTTAATCATACCAAAGTTCAAGCGCTTGTTTGCTAATGAAAACAATGCAAGAAATTTGAGATGGCATGTAGATGAGAGGATATCCGATGGAAAGTTTCGACATCCGGCTGATTCTTCTCAATGGAAGAAAATCGATCAATTATTTCCTGTCTTCTGTGAAGAGCCTAGGAACCTTAGGCTTGGGCTTAACACGGATGGCATGAATCCTTTTAGTAGCCTGAGCAGTATACATAGTTTATGGCCTGTTCTGTTGGTAATTTACAATTTATCTCCTCTGTTATGCATGAAACGAAAGTACATCATGTTATCTATGTTAATTGCGGGACCAAAACAACCCAAAAATGATATAGATGTTTACCTGGAGCCCTTGATCAAAGACTTGAAAGAGTTATGGGACGAAGGTGTTGATGTTTTTGACGCGAACAAGAAGGAGATTTTTAAAATGCAAGCCATGATCTTTTGTACTATAAATGACTTCCTTACATATGGAAACTTGTCAGGCTATAGTGTTAAAGGCCATAAAGCATGTCCAATTTTTTAAGAAGGAACATGCTACCATCAACTTCAAAATGGAAGAAAGATAGTTTATCTTGGCCATCGGAGATTTCTTAGACGAGGCCACCCGTATTGCAGATTAAAGAAAGCTTTTTTTGGTGAACAAGAGTTTGAAGATGCTCTGAAGGCATTGACTGGGGAGCAAGTTTATGAAAAGGTGAAAAATATGAATGTTATCTTTGGTAAGACTACAAAGAATAGTAAATGGAAAAAGATGTCTGTCTTCTTCAATCTTCCATATTGGCCGAAGCTTGATGTAAGACACTGTATTGATTTCATGCATGTGTAGAAAAATGTTTGTGATAGTATTGTTGGAACACTACTTAACATACAAGGTAGTTCTAAGGATGGCATAAAGGCAAGATTAGATTTGCAAGAAATGGGGATACGAGAAGACTTGCATCCAAAGCCATATGGTAAGAGAACTTTTTGTCTTCCAGCTGCTCATACTTTGTCTAAGGATGAGAAAAGAAACTTTTGTCAGTGTTTACATAGGATCAAAGTTTCTTTAGGGTATTCTTCAAATGTTAGGAAGCTTGAGTCGATGAAAGACTTGAAGTTAGTGGGGCTAAAGTCTCATGATTGCATGTCTTAATGCAACAACTGCTCCCGGTAGCTATTCGATGCATTGCTGAATATGATCTTCAACATATTTTGACTAGACTTTGTTTCTTCTTCAATGCTACTTGTAGTAAAGTCATTGAGACAGAAAAATTAGATGAACTGGAAAATGAAGGATATCTGATCTTGTGCCAGCTTGAGAAGCTTTTTCTTCCTTTTTTTTTTTTTGACATCATGGTACATTTAATTGTTCATCTAGTCAGGGAGATAAAGTTGTGTAGCCCTATCTATTTACGATGGATGTACCCAATTAAAAGAACTATGAAAATCCTAAAAGGGCATGTGAAGAACCCTAATCGGCCTGAAGCATCTATTGTTTAGAAATATGTTTATGAAGAAGTCATGGAGTTTTGTTAAGATTACTTGTCAAATGTAGGACACATTGGACTTCCTGAATGTCATGTCAAAGAAGGTGGTAGACGCGGGGCTTCAATAAAGAGTATGTATCCTGATGAATTGTAACAAGTCTACTTGTACATCTTGAATAATGTTGATGAAGTTCAAGATTACATTAATGCTCATAAAGAAATTGTACGGAAAGGAAATAGTCGAATGACTGAACAAAGGTTAATTAGGGAGCATAACAAAACTTTTGCACATTGGTTCAAACAAAAGGTTGACGGCGAAGAATGTGTTTCTGATACAATTAAATGGTTAGCACATGGTCCTAAGACTGATGCCATAAGTTGGACTTCATTTATGATCATTAGTTATACGTTTTACACGAAGTCCCTTGATGATATGAGCACCGTCCAGAACAGTGGGGTTATGTTAGTGGCTGAATATATGCACTTCTCTAGTTCAAAAGATAAGAATCTTAGATTGGCAACAATACCTTATTATGGGTGATTGAAGAGATTTGGGTGGTTGATTATATTAAAGTTAAACTTCCCATTTTCAAATGTAAGTGGGTTAATGTCAACAATGGTGTGATGATTGATCAATTAGGATTTACATTGGTTGATTTGAATAGTAGAAGTTTTAGAGATAAACCTTTTATTATGGCATATCAAGCGAAACAAGTGTTCTATGTTATTGATCAGGCAAACAAAATGTGGTCTGTAGCTCTCCAAGGAAAAAGGGTCATTGATATTAATCAGGAAAGTCATTCAATGAATGATCTGCTTGAGACTCCTTCTTTTTCTAGGGGTTTACCAGAATTGAACGAAGAAGATGAAGCAAACAATGAACACGGCACAAGAAACGATCATCATGAAGGGATACGAGAGGATATCCCTTTATAAAACTACATTGAAGGTTAGTTAGCTAAAATAATTATCATGAACTATATTTGAATTATGTATATTGTTATTGGTGTATATATATAACTACTTTTTTTTTTGTCACAGGAAAATGAAGGATATGAGGTGTATGTCTTAGTGTAGATTCTCCAAAGCCAAGCCAGCTAGTAATCATCAGCCTGAGAAGAGTGTGTATAAAGTATTTTGGCCCTAATGAATAACAGCATTATCATTAATGTAATTTAATCTTTGATGTATGTATGTAAGTGAAAAGATAAGGAACTTGGTCAAAACAACATTGTCATGGTTGTATGATTTCCTTGCATTATGATTTTGTCTATGATTGTAAGTTTATTATTCATAGTTATTTTCCTTGATTCTGTTCCAGCCAGCACTGTTTAAGCACAAGGGAGTTGAGTTTTAATATGTTCCAATGAGTTTTGAGTCTCTCACATGTCATTAAGATGTTAGTTATATAATCTGTAAAAGAAGATTTATTTGAATGTCGTTGAACTGGCTGCTGCTTGCTGAGTGAAATATTTTAACAGGGGAAATAGCTTGCTAGGTATATATATCTTTTAAACGAAATTTTTTTAAAAAAATTCAATTTTTAAGACCGGTTCTCTCCAAAACCAGTCTGAAATGTACATTTAAGACCGGTTTTGGAGATAACCGGTCTAAAAAGTTGAATTTTTAGATCGGTTTTCTGCAAAACTAGTCTAAAAGGTATTACTTTTTATACCAGTTACTTTTTAGACCAGTTTTTCAGAAAATCGGTCTTAATATTTCAAATTTTTAAACTGATTTTTCATAAAACCAATCTAAATTTTAACCATTTAGACCGGTTCCTTTGATAACCGGTCTAAAAATATTTATTTTTAGACCGGTTTTATAATAACCGGTCTTAAAACGTTTTTTTAAGACTGGTTCCATAATCGATCTAAAAAGTAACAGACTTTTTAGACCGGCTGTATCAAGACTGGATCCAGAACCGGTCTAAAATGTCTTTTTAAATCGGTCTTAAAAGTCATTTTTTCAGTAGTGAGTGAAATTAAAAAAAATTGTAGCCAGCCCGTGAAGTTGCCAGCCCATGAAGGGGGCATCACAACCCGCAACCCGCAGGCTAGCCCACATTACCACCTCTGAGGCCATGGTCCCTTGCTCGTCATGATTGGACTATGGCGCCCTTCCTTTAATTTTGACGAAACCAAGGAGGTGTCATTGTCCACTGAACCCACTATAATTCCTAGCTATAGGAAAAACATTGGAGATAGGGTCCTGAGAATCGCCACACACCGTGCACCAAGTAGTGGCATACCACTTGGTATTTACTTACACAATATCTACCATCACCACTCCACATCCATCCATGTGCATGAAAGACAAACAATCATACTATGGCATTTATATACAAGATCCAAAATGTATGAACATGGTTCTAATCAATCATATCAGTAGTTGCTTATCAAAACGAAGAATCGTTGTAATATTCCAAAGTATGTGCAAGGGCTCAATGACGCAAAAGAAAATGTAAATAGTGTTAGAAAAACACTTTTAGTAATAAAGTGTGAATTATAACCCGAATTAGTTGTAGAAAATACCCAAATCCATTATCTAAATTCAATTATGATACAAAATCTAATTTGGAATTAAAAGAAAAGAGAGAATGGCGCATGAAAAGAGAAAAAGGAATTAAATAAAACACTAAATGGCAATTTAATTAATATTGCCATAGTCAATGGCAAAAAGGGAAAGAAATGAATTATTGGTCAATTAGTTAATAATTTCCTCTCCTCTTGGAAGAAGAAATTGGTCATCAATTAAAAGAAGAAGAGGGGGGACTAAGTGGCTAACTAAACTAGTTATAGTAACTTACCTTTTTGAGGAACCATAAGCTTTTAACAAGTGGCACAATATGGGCTAAGCAAATTGTAAGTAGGTGGAGATAATCATCTAATACTCCCTCTCTCATCTCAAATTTCGATCAGCCCACCAAAAGCAAGGGGAAAAAATCAGAAAAATATTGGGAAATAGAGAAAGGAAAGAGAAAAAGTGAATAGTGATTTTCCTTAAGTTCAATCTCAAAAATCACTACCAAATTGGCGTTTTCACCTGAAAAACCCTGCTATAACCTTCTTATCCTTATCCTAAGCTTTATTTCTACAGTTTTGGAATTTCATTTGGAGGTGTTTGGTGATCTCTTGCTAGATGACATACTGTTAGATTTCCGAATTGGTCATAGAAACGTGTAAAGATAAGCGTAAGCTTTAGTTTGAACTGGTTATTTTGAGATTTTAATAAGTTTTCAGGAATTTTGTGGGGGCCTAGGGTTTTAGCCATCTTATGATTTGGAGGAATAATGATGCTTTATTCATGTATTTATTGTTGGATGATGATTTATGATGATATAGGATATATTTGATGGTTAAAATTTGCATTTTTGGTTGGTTATGGTTTAAGGGTCTATTCGGCCAGACCTGGTAAGAAGGGAAGGAGTGTGATTTTGGTGTTTTTGAGGCTTTCATTTTGTTCTACACAAAATATTTTGTGGGAATATGCCCTGATTTTAAATTTTAATTGGTACAAATGAAAAACCAAAATTTGGGTTTAAAGTACTTGTGGTTAGTTGCTGCCAGTCTAGAATCATATTGCTTGTGGGACGAATTTGATTAGTCAAATGTTGTTTGATGACTGTGATATTTTTCAAAGCAATACTAGACATTATAAGCTTTAATTTGATATACTCAATCTGGGTTTGTACATTAGGAGATAATAATTGTTAAATTTGAAGGTTGAAATTGGAATTGAGTCTGAAACAGTGTGGTAATTCATGGAATTCTGTATTTTTTTTGCCGTAGATGGCAGTGGTTAATATTTTTCCTGTATAGAAGACTTAGAAAGCTTCAATTAGGACTTTGAACCACTCTATTTCGAATTTTGTAGATTAAGTTATGATTTTTGAAAGTTTAGCCAAGAAACAGGAGAAATCAAGAAATCCATATTTTGGTATGGCCAGAGAATCCCTTGGCTGCGGCTAGGCACATAAGCTGTTTCTTGGCTATGGCCAGATGATTTTTGGGCCTTTTTTGGCTGTAGCCAAAGGATTCCTTAGCTGAGGCCAAAACCCCTTGCTTCAACTCTCCATATTTTCTTAAAGATATGGATTTGGTCTAGCCTTTTCCAACCCCATAGGCATTTGTTTGAGCTTCCAATAATGGATACTCAACTTACTCAAATGATAACCAACAAGTTCAAAACAACAAATAAACATAAGGATAGGTCAAGAATAACTTAGTTTACATTATGCCAAAAGTGTTGGACTAAGTAATAATTCATTCGTAAATCATAATCTATAGGATTTGACATTTGCCCAGGGCAACCGAGGAACTGTAAGCGAGGCCAGGAGTTGGACATATTGTCAGGTAGTAACTTATCCCTCACATAATATGTGTTATGTTATATGTTGTTTGTACCAATGTGAATTTAAGCATTCAGATGAGAAGGGCTCATGCCCAGAAATATACCCAACGCTATGGCTAAGGACGGTTGTCCTTGTATTTACCCAATTCTATGCTACTTGCATATCTGGTATTGGTGCATATATGCATATGGTGCATTATTTCTGAATGTTGAATCTGCTGCTTGTATGGTAACCTTGGTTGACATAACATGTTTCATATATGCATTTTATTTGAGGTGATACTTGTTACTATTGGAATTCTTTTGAATCTCACTCTTTCCAACAATATCTTTTACAGCTCGAGCCGGTAGCTCAGCAGGGAAAAAGGTAATCACGGGTGAGTGAAGGCAAGACTTAGAATTAAAGTCCTGTCGGTTATCTACTTTTGGATATTTGTCATGTTGTAAATGTAAATATAGTCAGTCTAGTACTGGCAGTACTGGTAGACGTGTAAATGTATCCTATGATTACTGATGATGAATAGTGACAATCAAGCGCGTAGGGCTTATTAGTTAACCAACGCAGAGTGGGTTCTAGCAGAGAACGTTTTGGTAACACTCTGATATTAAGAAATGATACTAAAATAAATGGGCTATAATAAACATGCGAACCTGTTGAGACCACATTAAAAATGCTTTGAAAAGTTTTCAAAAATCCACTAAAGTATAGGATGGAACCCTGTATTGAATTTGGGACCCCAATGGTCTTAAAACTGTTTCTGATCTCTGGTTTGACTTCATGTCATGTTTTAAACTATTTTGAACTGTATGAAATTATGGTGTTACAATCGCTCGATCAAGTAACAAATCAAGCCAGCGAGTGGAAGTGGAATAGTCATGCGAGTAAATTTTGCTTATGAGTCTCTTTTCCTGGCCTCACTAGGTATAAAAATACAACTACCGCACTGGATGTGAACCCTTTTCTAAAGCGGAATCAGGCTCATCCGACAAAAGATTTTGAATCCATTGACACAAGTCGATTCTTCTTTATTTATGGTACAACCACAACCAAGCTCCTTGTAGGTCTTCCAATTGCCAATCAAGGGCTAAATTCAAAGCAAGCCTGAAGCAGTGTAGCAAGACCTTCTATCCCTCCACTGATCTCTTCATTTACCTATTGTTTGTCTATCTTGATTGGAATGATATGGACTTGTCCTTACTTGAATTAAGACTTGAATGAAGTAGGGGAAATCTTAATAAAAAGAGTTTCAGTTTACTCTTCACCATAGTAGTGTCACATAAAAAGCGTCTCCTTCCCTTCGCTAGGTGCTGAGTTAGGGAGTACAAGTCCCACGTCTTTCCTTTCCTGTATGGCAATAAGTCCCTCTAACTTGTCTGATTTCGTCAAATAATACATCCTCAATACTCATTAATATAACAATACTATTTCACGTCAAGGAACCATAATAAAACGTGTTCATCATCTATAAGATATGACCTCATTTTCAAATCATTTATAATAAACGATATTTTCATCATAACACACAAGCATGCTTGAACAGTTTCTAAAATAAATATCCATGAGTTCAAATACGTACACATTCTTAAATAGTTTCCAAGTACATCAATATTATATATACAATTTCAAATCAATCTCTCCATAGGCAAAACTAATATAAAAAAAATTAGTATATATTATATATAGTTGACAAGTATATAAAAGACTGACCAATGTTACACCTACTCCAAGCTTATTATTACCGACACTTGAGTGCTTTCAATTTGCCAACACCCAACAATTTAACTTCAGTCTACATAATCATTAAATAATTTCTCATTATTCAAATTGTCAAGTAAATAGTCAATTTAATTACATAGACTTATAGCCTCCAACTCTACCTCTAACCTCTAAACCTCACTTATAATGTCCAATTCTTCACTCGAATATCGAATCCCATCATTTCTAAATTCCAATAATTCATTTGAACCAACAATTAACTCACAATAATTCAAATTAATCAAAATCCTCAATTTCTTCAATTTAGAGTTTCAACCAAAATACTCATTTTCATTTTATAAGCTTTAATAACATTCTAAATAGATTAAACATCATTTCTACGTCCAATAAACATAAACTAACCATTAAACCCAAGTTTAATTGGTAAAACAACCATATTCAATCATAACATTTCTATAACATTCAAACCCTAACTTTAAATCTCTTAATTAATGCAATATAAAAATTTTAAACCTATTAAATGTCAATATTTATTCACCTCTACAAGCCTATAGCTTCCATTTGTTGAAACTCTTCACTTGCTTCAAGCCCTAACATTCAACTTTGCACTTATCCCCACAAGATTTATACATGGGTAGAAAAATATTTGTGAAATAACTGGTGGGGTTGGGAGATTTCATGGGGAAGAAATAAAGCTCAAAATATCTCAATTCCACCATTAATGGAGGAATGGAGCTGCAGGACAAAGAAGGCCGAACAGAGCAAAGGAAGTGGAGCACGGGAGGGAGAAGAGAAGGGGGTGAGGGAATATATTGTAATGGTGTGGACTCACCATTATAATATATATATTCTTTTTTTTCTTTTTAAATATTTTCTATATAGGGTTAAGGTTCAAAAATACCCACAAACCTTTTTCAAAAATGCACCAAAAATCATAAATTTTTTTTATGTGCAAAAATAACCATTCTCTTCAAAACACATGGCATCTGTTAAAATTATTAGTGGGCCCCACACTAGTAACAAACAAAATTTTTTAAATTCCTTCACTGTAACCCCCTTCGATAATCAGGCCGGGATTAGCGTTTAATCACATTTAATAATCGAATGAGAAATCCGAAACAATTAAAAACTTTTTAAAACACCTGTACAAATGGATCGCCATTCATTTCATTCATTAAAACAAATGGCCTTGTTTGGTCTGTTACATATACAATATCAGAGTAAGCACAATTCTCGACGTTCACCCGGGATAATAACATTAATCTAAAGGTTTATACAGGGCATCATTGCCCATCTCAGTATCTATACCGGGGATTACACAAAACTATACCACTACAATTCTATTCAATATGATTACATTGATCCAAAATGATAACCAATTCAATATAAAACCAAAATATATAGCTAAGACTACCGCTGGCAATCCTAATTGTCCTTTGCCACTTGCTTGCTTTTCGATCCACTTGCCCTGTCTAAAAATGTTATTTGGAAAGAATGAGATTCTAGAGAATCCCAGTAGCAACAGTTTATTTATATGATGCAGATATACAAAGCAAGTCACATATATCACAATGCAGCAATCAATATTTGAGACCGGGCTTTCGCCACGTTCCCTTCACTATATACGAGGTCGGGCTTACGCCACGCCCCATCACTTTATCAATATTTGAGTCCGGGCTTTCGCCACGTCCCCTTCACTTTCACTATAATCGAGTCCGGGCTTTCGCCACGTCCCCTTCACTTTCACTATAATCGAGTCCGGGCTTTCGCCACGTCCTCTTCACTTTCACTGGATTCAATGACTAATGCAAACATGCAATACAATACACATGATATAGGATAAAGTGTCACTACCTTTGTCTTTCCTTCCTTGAGCAGGCACAGGCCTTCTATGCTCCGGGCAGATATCAAATCCTAAAGTCATAATTAAGGACGAAACATTATTCTCTATTCCAATACTCAATTAACTCTTCAACACTTAGATTTGGTTATCAATAATGACCCTTAAGAAGCCACAAATGTCTCTAATAAAACCCCTAAAAGGTTGAGAAACAATAGGTTGAAGATCTCTTTTCAAAAACTTAAAGTGCTGGAACACAGGGGTTGGCCGCGGCCAGCCCTTCCTTGGGCCGCGGCCAGAATTAGGCCAGAAAGGTTTGGGCCGCAGCCAAGCAATTTCCTTATTCTTGGCTGAACTTCAAAAAACCATAACTAATTGTAGAAAAATCAAAATGAGGTGATTCTAAAGCCAAACGAAAGGTATTTGAGTCCTCTTTCAAGGAAAAATATGGCTCATGACTTCAAATCATCACAAAAATACAGAACCACAAAAAACCCAACATTACTCCAAAACAGAGTTCTGTTTTTGTACCAAACTTTGGAAAAGCATAACTCTCAGAATACTAAATGAAATGATACAAAATATATGTCCATTTTGAAGCTTGGGATGTGAACTTTAAGACTGGAAAGTTTCACAATTTTTTGAAATCATTTGGTCATTCAAAACGTCCACACAAATAAACTGCCCAGACAGAGTTCACATTGACAGCATTTTCCAACTTTTCTACCAAAGTGTCCAATGACTCTAAAATCATTAACCAAACATATTCTCATACAATTTTCCACAAGGAACACAATGGTAACCTCAAAATGACCAAATTCACAATATAACCACATGCCCTATTTTGACCAATACACCGAAACCAACACAAAGTTCTCAATCTTTACTTTTAAGGATTCAAACCAATCCATTTATCCAAAAGGCATCACAATATACCATTTCCATGATCATAACATGCCAAACTCACTAAGACCCTAATTTTCAAAAATAGGGCAGAAAATTCAAGAAAAATCAATCTCAACCAACAACCACAATATATATATATATATATATATCAAAAGGGAGTTAACACTCACCTCTTTCACTTTGCCAAAGAGATTTCTTGATTCTTCAACTTTCACAATCTCTTGAGGTCACAAACTAACACCAATGAACACATTACAACCATCAAAATGAAGCTCTTCATTCAATGATCAATATTAGAGAAGGAAGTTTGAGCAATGGAGATCATTTTTCTTACCTTTTCTCAAGCTTTTCTTCTTCTATTTTCTGCAACAATGGCGCCACCCAGGGAGAGAAGAGAGAGAACGAGAGAGAGAGATGGAGGTGGAGTGAAGAAAGTGAGAAAATGATTATACTCCCTCCATTTCAGTTTTCCAGCGCACAAGAGGGAAGAGAGGAGAGAGAAACACTAGTGCAAAAAGTTAATTTGGCATAAGTTAAAATTACATTTTCACCACAGTATTTAAGGTGTAGCGGAATTAGCCGTAGCGAAAAATATATATTATGGCGTCACTTGCTTACGATATGTCGCCGTAAATGAATATATTATGGAGTCAGTTGTTTAAGATATAACGCCGTAAATGAATATATTACGGCGTCGCATTGTAACTAAACTGACGTCATAATAGATGTGTGACAAATGAATTTTCAAATCTAATGGATATTTTTTTATTTTAAAATTTTCAAATACCACATGTCACGTCCGTAGGAGGCCACCCTCATTTTTGGTTTAGCCACGTGTCTCCTCCCCATGCTACCATGTGTCACCTCCTACTGTTGCCACATGTCCACCCTCCCTGCAGTGCACCATGTGTCCCTCCTCGAAGTGCGCCAAGTGTCTCCTCCTTGCGCTGCCATGTGTCACCTTCGAGCACTGCCACGTGTCCCTCCTCAAAGTGAGCCAAGTGTCACCTCCGTGCGCTGCCACGTGTCCACCCTCCTCGCAGTGCGCCAAGTGTCACCTCCGAGAGGAGCCACGTGTGTGCGCCTATTAAATCTTGAAAATGCCTCCCTTCCTGTTCGAACCCGCGACCTCATGCTCCTGGTGCTTTCACGCTCGAGCCTTTGCCAATTGCGCTAAGATGAACATGCGTTATTTTGTTACATAATGTTATATATATAATATTATCATAAAAAAAGTAAAATAAATAAAAATTCCAAAAAAATATTTATATATTTATGATTAATTAATTTCAAATTCAATAAATTTAAAATATTTAATAAATATTTTTATAATTATATTTTAATCAATTTTCTAAATTTAAATATATTTTAAATTTAAATTAATTAATAAAAAATAATTTAATATTATAAATATTATTTTTAATATAAAATGATAAATATAATATTAATAACTAATAATTTATTTTTCAATAAAATTAAATAATAACTAATATAATAATATTAAAAATATTATTTTAGTCAAAAATTTTAAATATAGTATCAATAAATAATAATAAAATATTCATTAATAATAATATTTTATTTTTAATTAAAATTATTTAATATTTAATTTTATGATATTATTTTGGGAAAAAGACAGAAAAATACCATTTGAACTTCAAAATGCCGCTGACAAGAATGATAATGGGATTGACAAGAATGGTAATGCGATTAACAACGTAAATCTTTGTCAAAGGACTAATTTGGGATTTTGAAGTTCAAGTGGTATTTTTCTGTCTTTTTCCCTATTATTTTTAATATAAAATTTTATAAATTTTAAAATTTTGCGACGGAATGTGCCACAGAAAAATTCCGTGGCACCGTGGCAAAAACTTTTTTCACAAAATTTGCGATGTAATTCCGTGGCTAATTTAGCCATAGAACTTTTTTGTGGTTATTCCGTGACAAATTTAGCTATGGAAAAATTCCATCGAAAAAATTTCCAATGGAATTTCTGACAGATTTTCCACAGAATTTGCCACGGAAAAAATTCCATAGCAAATTCTGTCAGAAATTGAGTGTTTTTTTGTAGTGCTCTATCTGGAAGCTGTTACGTCAACAGTGATGAAGGGAAGTTGCGAAGTTAGTAGAGCTAGAGCGAAATTCATAAAGAAGCCGTGAAGTTAGCAGAGTGGTAGAGGTTTTTGTTGAAGGCATTAGGGCGTCAGGTGGAGTGGGGCATTAGGGCGTCAGGTGGAGTGGGAATCGACACAATATTTCCTTTTCTTTAGAAAAAAAATAGTTAATAAGACTTCCTTAGAACCATATGAGTTATAATTAAGGTCTTGGTTTCCTATAGGACCCGATGCTATAAATAAGCTCGATAAATAAATTATGAATTATGGGTCAAGTTCCACCCATAAATTGATCATCCATTTTTTTAATAATTAACTAGGAATAGTTAAGTAGTTAAAAGAAGTTCACTAATCTCTATCAGATGGTCCTGAGCTATAAATAACTCACTTAAAAAAAGTTATTTAAAATATAACTATAATATAATTATATTTTGGGAAAAAATATTTTTTAAAATTTATTTACAATATTTAATTATGGTTATGACATGTTATATTTCAAATTTATCTATTTCACAATTAAATTCCAAAACTTTATATGAATTATGGCTTCTGGTGCTTACTAAACTGATTCCATAATTATTATTGTTATAGCATCTTAATTACGGCATCAGTTGAATATACAATTGATGCCATATTATACATTACTGCGTCAGTTACACTTCAAACAGAAGCAAACTTATGTCACATGAATTATCACTTCCGTTCTTTAAGTAACTGATGCCATATTGTACCTTATAGAGTCAGTTACATGTAAAACAGAAGCGAAATTATGTTATATGAATTATTATCACTTCTATTCTTCAAGTAACTAATACAAAATCGTATAGTTAAATTAGTATTTTGTACTAGTGAATATAAATATATTTTGGAAAAAATTATTTATAGTATTTAATTACAATTATGACATGTTATATTTTAAATTTATTTATTTCACAAGTAAATTCCAAAACTTTATATTAATTATGGCTTATGGTGCTCAATAAATTGATCCCATAATTATTATTATTATAACATCTTAATTACGACATCAGTTGACTATACAACTGATATCATATTGTATATTACGGCGTCAGTTACACTTAAAACAGAAGCGAATGTATGTCACATGAATTATCACTTCTGTTCTTCAAGTAACTGATGCCATATTGTACATTACGGCTTCAGTTACACGTAAAACAGTAGCGAAATTATGTCACATGAATTATCACTTCGGTTCTTTAAGTAACTGATGTAAAATCATGTAGCTAAATTAGTATTTTGCACTAGTGAAATGCATTTTTTAATCTCATTTGACTTTTCTTTATCTTCCTCTCACACCCACTTTGCCACATGTCATTTTCCTATTAGCTCTCACACACTTAGTCACCAATTAATCTCTCTAATCCTTCCATTAGCCATTTTAATTACACTTCTCATTTTCTCTTAGTTAGTAATTAATTTCCCCATTAATTACCAACTTATGCCAATAATTTCATTCTTTCAATTTTCCAACAATTATGACATATTAAATAATATTGTCACCAATATACATTAATTTAATTTTAATCCACTCTAAATCACAATTACCTTCTCAAAAATCCTCATTAGCCCTTAATCAAAATTTAGGGTGTTACATTCACCATCCTTCCCAATCCCCTTTCACCCATCTCTCTTGGACCCTCCCTTCATCCCTTTGACTTCCTTATTTTCTTCTCAGATCCGGGTACGGCGGCATCCTCATCCTCCACCAAGCGGCGAATCAAGCATAGCAAGGTTGATGATGTCTTCTTAGATCCTCTCTCATTCTTCTTGTTTACTCGCGTTTCACGTCTCACGTGACCGTTGATCTTTGAGTCTACTTTGACAGCGTCGTCGATCTATTCATCTACGTTCATGGCTCCATCAATCTCTGCGTCGGCACTCACGACGCTATTGATATCTTCATTTGTTTACCCTCCTCACTAAACCCAAATGATGAGTTAGAAGAAATCAACGTGCGGTGCTTTTTGAAGGTTCTGAGTTTTTCAGTAGGTTCTTTTCGAAAAGGTGGCATTCTTTTTTTATGATATTAGAGCTGGTGAGTTGATGTTGATTTTTTATGATATTAGAGCTGGTGAGTTGATGTTGATTTCATAGCTCATTGCAACAACTGCATTATCCTTTTAGCTTCTTAGGTATATATATTTCATTTTGCCACTGAAAACCGTGCTTATTATTCCACCGCCAAAGTCATAAAAATTGTTATTTCCTTCTGAAATTCCCAGTTAATGGAATTTCCATGGCAGAAGAGGAAGAGAAGGCTTAAGAGCTAAACCTTGTTTCTTTACTCTTGGTTAAGATTGATTTTTTATGGTTTAATTTATGGTTGAGTTTGATGAATTCCAATGAGCGGGAGATGTTGTTGCTGTTTATTGTTGATGATGCAGAAGCAAGAGGTCGAGGGTCAAAGGGAGACTCTGTTTTGTTTTTTTGTGCTAGAGTATTTTGATATTTTCACAATGTATTAGAAGGTCATTACCTAGTTTCAATGGTTCCGTCACTTTTGCCCTCTTTTTAAAAGTTAATTTTACTTTTATATAAAAAAATATTTTTTGGTGTTAGGTGCACTTTTAAAAAAATTCCGTGGTATTTTTGCACCTAAATTCTTCTATATATATATATATATTCTCTCCATTTTTCCTACAAAATATAATTTGGAACTATGACCTTAAAATTTACTCATTTTAGAAAAATTATATATACGGAATAATTATATTGTAATTTCAAATCACAATAAAATAAATTCATCAAATTCAACTCAATATTAGGAAGTATGTACTATTTTTAATATTCAATCACGTTACATTATTTTTTTTTTCAATTTTATATTTACAGATATTAAATAATGCATTTGATCTACTTTAGACCTCAAATTACTTAATAAATCACTTTCTAATAGTGCTTAAATAGTAGGGGGAAAATTGGGGTGTTACTCCATGTGTCATCCCTTTCATTTTTTTTCGAAGTTAGATTTATAAATAAGGAAGAAATTTTTTTTTAAAAAAATGCATCACTACTTTTTTTCAAGGTTATTAAACTCGAACCAGCTATTGAATCATTCTGAGTAGTGGCTCAAGCGTTAGTGGATCAAATCGGAGCTAACTTGGGGCCAGGACAGTGAGGAATTGAATTTGAATCATAATATTTTTTTTGGAATAGTTTTGAAATTTGAGAATTTTCGAAGATTAAATGATAATATTTTTGAGTGATTCTTTTTGCATTAGAAAATAAATATCTCAAGCTTTCCATAGAGTCTTGCAATTTTTTGAAAAATGTAGAATTAGATATGAATTTCTGAACTTATGAAATGCTAAATAAATGTTGAACCCATCAAACTGGCTGGACTGGACCGATTAGGTGACCGGTTTCCCGATTTCGTGATCAATCGGTCAGTCCAGTCCAATTTTAATAACCATGATTTCTTTACTTTTAGATATTCTTCCTTAGTGTGTCTTGTATCTAGTAATTGAACCTTTTTCTTCATTACTCTATGGCGAGTATAAGCTTTTCTTCTATCTATGACTTCTTTTACAATGTTGTTAACACTGTCAGCTCAGTATATTTGGTCCACTAAAAGTTAAACTTGGGCTAAATAATGATCAGGGCGATATTGCTCATGAATGAAAACTTTTGGAGTAAATTTATATCTTAACAAAAATGATGTGATGACATGTGGACCTACTAGTTCAACATATTTAGTCAATTAACTGTTAAACTTAGTTTAGATAATAGTCCGTGGAAAAATTGCTACGATCTAAAAATTTTCAAGACTGACATTGCTCCTTAAAAAGCTTCTGAAGCAATATTACTCTTTTAGAATAACTTTCATGGCAAAATTATACCTTAACCATTCATTGTTTTTGTCAATGCCAGGTTGTCAAATCTAACTAGGACAACTTTATTATTTTTTCTTGTCAAAGGATAGCTCTACCCCCTCCCCACAAAAAAAAAAAAAAATCCCAAAGGTAGATCTTTTATTATATCTTGTCCTTAATATAAGTAAAGGTGTTCAGGATCGGGACGGGATCGGGAAATGTCATTCTTAATCCCGATCCCGAGAAGGGTTCGGGAATGATTTTCATTCCCGATCCCGAAAATTTCCCGATCTCGAAAATCGGGAAATTTCTGGATCGGGAATTTCCCGATCCTGGATTTGCTTTTTTTAAAAAAAAATATCTATATTGAATTTTTTGTTGTGTTTTATTTAGTCTAGTATAAATATATAATTTGTCTAATATCATATTGTACTAAATAAGTCTAATATAAATATATAATTAGTTCAATACATACTTAAAGTTGTCGATTCAGCTGCAAAAAGAATAAAGACAAGAACAAAAAATTAGAATTATTTAATAAATAATAAATGAAATTAACTAAATAAACTAAAAAAATAGATATTACCTTAAGGGTGTTAGAGATTTTCACATTTTATTTTACATTTGATCTTATTTTCTTAAATATTTTTAAAAAATATACATGTGTATATATATTTTCGGGATCAGGAAAAAGTCGGGATTGGGAAGTTCCATTCCCGATCCCAAAATTTTCGGGACGGGATTTTCCCGTCCCGATTTGCTCGGGATCTGGACGGAAAGGTCGAGACGGGAAATTCATGAACACCCCTAAATATAAGCATTGGACAAAAGGTTTATTTTATCCTAAATATAGAACCTCATCAATCTACTTTATTTCCAAATTTATAATTTTTTTTACCTAAAATATCTATTTTGATTGTATATGTCGAGGGGCTCCATTAAAAGTAATTACAATACACATGATTAATAAGAATATGTTATAATTAACTTAGCTAATTTTTTCTTTTGGGCCTAAATTTATTATTATTGATGATATTGATATTACAAGGTAGGAAGGAACTACTGACACAAGATTAGCCCATTTCTCATTTTATCAGTCGGGAAAAGGATTTTTTTCATGCCAGAACACTACATATAGCACATGGTCAAAGGTTTTATAACGGAATGATCTGGCGACCCCGACCCTTTTGGAGTACACCCGTGATTTTCGATTCTACTATCACGAGGTGACCTGAAATGGCCGTATAGATCTTTCCAAACCCGACATTCTTAACGGTCCAATTTTCGAAGATCCTTTTTTTATCTTTTTGGGGAATTAAAGAAATTAAAAAAACATCATCACCATTATTATTATTATTCATTAATAGCGTCACATTCGATAGGTTTGACGGGAAAGATTTTCTCTTCGTTCTATCCTTATGCCAACCGGTATATGAATTATTGTTGCTCACAACGCTAAAAGGAAACAGTTATTGTCTCCACGCGTTCTTCTTCTCTCATTACCTTCCCTGTTTCCAAATTCTCCTCCTCCAACCTATCATCAATCTCTTCAACCTGGACCCACATTGATGGGTTTGGTTTGCTCTGAGAAAGGAAGTGGGGGAGAAAGGACTTAAGGGTTATGCTCAATTTGCATGGAATGATTGAGGGATGACTATTTGAGCATTGAGCATTTCCTTCTAAAATTCGAGGGGTCAATCTTAATGGTGTGAGCAAAGAGTGAGAGATCTTTAATGGGTTTGGTTTGCTTTGGGAAAAAGGTGATAAAGTCGGCTCCTTTATGGTTCAGGACTCGTGGGTTATACTGAACTTGCAATCGGGAATGATAATTTGAGCTTTGAGCTTTACTATATCGACTATTACTACATATGTTTCAGAGATTAGGATGGCTTTTGAGTCAAAGGAGTTTATCAACGAAAAGGTTGAGCAATGTGGAGCAACCAGAGCCGGCAGCTACAATAATGGCTAAGCAGATGAATATGGATGCTGTCCATGAAGTTGCCATTTATGTTCATAGATTTCATAATCTTGACCTCTTTGAAAAGGGGTATGTTCGGCTTTCTTGTGAATGTTGTGTACATTTGGAAAGCTTTATTCTTTAGTGTTGTGTGCGATCTTTATTTTTCAATGCTTATACTCGCAATGCAGATGGTACAAAATCAAGATTACCATGAGATGGGAGAATGATGTAAACTGCTGCTCGGGTATTCCGGCAAGGGTTGTTCAGTATGAAGGTATAATTTATTTCAAAAAGATTGTACTTTAGAGCAGTTACTTGCTGTTCTAGTTCTCCCATGAAGATCTAATGTGCGGAACCTTTTATTTTGGAAAATCCAATCCTGTGGTATCAAGTTATAAATATATATGCTATTCTCTGCTTTTTTAAAAAAAATTAAAATTAAAGAACCTGAAACCTAGCTAAGTTGAGCTTTCTGCTTTCAAATTTATGGAAGTATAAACGATTGACTCACTCATTGCTGCTAGCTAAAATAGCAATTCTTTTTGTTTGATTTGATGTAGATTTTGCAATAATAAATATTTTCTTTTGGACCAGATTTAGCTTTTCTAGACAGGAGTTCAAACCAACAATATAGCCTATTTAGGAAAGCTATACATCTCCATTTCATTTCATTAAATTCAGATGCTTTCTATAGAGTTTTTGCAAATTTTGGCAAATTCATTACTTCATCATTTGTGAGTAGAACATATAACATGACTATAGGTAAAATACTTAAGCTTCTAATCAAACATAATTCTGTAAGGATAGAGCATAGATATGCTATTTACCAATGCCATTCACCTTTCGTTGTGTTTTGACTTTTGAGAATTTTATAGCAAACATAGATATGCTACTAGCAAAACTAAAATCAATCGATGCTCTAGTCCTATGGTTTCTATTTCACTGTTGAATCCATATTTGTGGTTGTTAAACATCTAATTTTTGGTTTTACCTGAGGCTCTGAGCCTAAAATGTTTGATTTTCTTAGTAATTACTATGGTCTTTAGTTAGTTTTTGGTCTTGCATTATTATATTTCTTCTTCAGAGGCAGTAATATTTGATAATTTCTCTTTTCTTTGAGCTGCAGCACCTGAAGCTGGTTCTGACAATTTAAGCAGAGTTTGGAGGATTGATGATAGTGACAACAGTTTTTCAACACCTCCTTTTCGTATCAAATATGCTAGGCAGGATGTGTTTCTTTCAATCATGATCTCATTCTACCTATCATTAGGTGGATATGAGGTTAGCTCTCTCCATTTCTAGATAATCTGATATAACCTATGATATGCATAGGATATTAAAAAAAAATTGGACAATCCCTCTCTCAAACTTATGTCTTGGCTAATGATTTACAAAATTCATTCTAGGGACATTCTCGTTCTGCTGTTATCTTGAGGTTTGAGCTTATGTATTCCCCTGTGTCTGATGTTAGGTCAGTTCATGCTCCCTTTTATCTCTTTAGGTGAATTTGTAAGGATTTTATATTTCATTATGATTACGTAGACTTGAGGGGGGAAATGTGAAACTTCATGCATCATTGTGCAGGTCTGACTTACATGCTTCCCTAGATCAAGGCGCTGCAGCGGTTCATGAATACAGAATACCCCCTAAAGCTCTTTTGGGATTACATTCATATTGTCCTATTTATTTTGATGCTTCACATGCTGTCCTTGTTGATACGAGTGTCCACATCAGTCTACGAAGAGCTGGCTTATGCACACCCCGACTGAAGGTACCCAGGTTTGTTAAATTCCAATTCTTAAAGTATGTAAACGATTAGATACCTAGTTACTATTGCATCTTTGTAATCTATTGTTTTTTCCTTTTATTTTTCTCATATATTATGCAGTTTTAATTGATATACGTAGTTGAATTATATTAGTGATTCCCCGGCTTCCGAAGGCACTCACAGTGAAGACTCTGCTTTGTCAAATAAAGTATGTTCTATTGCCGTAAATATAATATAACTGATGTTTTGTTCTTATGCATATTTGAATCATACTAGTTATATCATGCTTCTTCTATGTCTTTTTTCCCCTTCATAGCAATATTTCTAAATTTACAAAGATGTTTTTAGCAAAATTGATATTTATTACTGGCTTAATCTCTTATGGATTTATATTAGTGGTCAAACCTTGAATCAGGTTATGCTCAACAAAGCATTAATTGCTGCCCGAGACATCTTGCTTGAAGATCTGAGAACACTGAGCAAGGGAATTGACCAAACTATTGATTGGACTGAAATTACTTCCAAATTGGATTCATATTATTCAACTCTCCTTGCTGATATGGAAATTAAAGATGAGGTAAGTCATAAGTGTAGCATCTGCATTTTTTATGATCTAGACATTGATTACATGACACTTTCATCTTTTGTTTGTCTGAAAGTTGCTGGTTAACTTAACTTCAGATTGAGGGAGATTCCCAGCCTGTATCTTTGGAAAATCTGTCAAAATCTTTCCAGTCTCTGGGAAATCAACTCTTATGTTTGTGGAATAAATTTCTGGCATTCCATAGGTATGTTCAGATTTATTATCAAATTAATTGCACATCATCTAATAATAATCCAAGTTTGGGAACTATAGAGTTGCTTTATTATAGTCTTATTTCCCCATAAAGTATTGGTACTGCATTTATTCTCTCATTTTGTTCCTAATTGCACCTTGAAAAACTATTTTTCATTTTTTCTTGATCATCACTGATCTTTTTACAAGTTAATTAGTTGCGCTAATTCAAACCCTGGCCAACTGACTAGGTCAGGTTTAACATGTTCTGAATGAAGCTACATATATGCTTCTTGTTGTGAGCCAAGACGCACTTATGTAGGGCCTTTGAACATTATATCATTGCACTGCATGAAATTAATGATAACATTTCCTTATCATTACGTCTCTTCACCTAGGGAAAACAAAATGATGATAATGGAATTTCTCCGCAATTCATGGGCCAATGACCGAAGAGCTGAATGGTCAATTTGGATGGTGTACTTGAGGGTCGAGATGCCTCATCGCTATTTGAGTAATAAAGCTAATAGGACATCTTTTCATGGTAGCTTTCTTCGGAGATCATTAAGTATAAGGAGGTCAAAAGATGATGTAAAGATTTTGCATACCTTATTTAAGTTTCATAAATTTATTATCCTCTAATCTTGAATCCATCACTAGATTGTTGCTTCATGCATCTTCTTAAATGCTGTATTTTCCACTTTCAGCCTGTTCAGACTGCATCAATGCGTGCAGAACTTCAAAGGCGAGGGATCGCTCACATGAGGGTGAGAAACTGCTTTTTCCTGGAATGCTTTATATCTTTTCTTCGCTAAAATTGACTTGGTGACAAAATGAATTCCATGCAGATCAACAGCCGCTCGCTTCAAGACATGCATTTATTTGGAGATCCTTTGTGTGCTCCTATTGTTATTGTTGAACGCATGACAAACATTATGCGTTCTACCAGTGTGAATTCTTACTTCAATCCTTTCGGGGAGAAAACGAAATATCCATTGGTGAATGGATCTAGATCCACAATGAAATTTTCTGCAATTAGCCCACAGCAAAATCAGCATGTTTTAAGAGTAGTTGTTTTTGTACATGGGTTTCAGGCATGTCCTATCTTCTTGCACTCGTCTTCTAAATCTGTCTTATACTGTATTTTCTTCCCTTGTTATTTGTCACTTTGTAGTTTTTTCCCCCTTTTGGGCAAGTGGATATAATAAGAATTTCACACCATTCAAACATTTACAGGGACATCATTTGGATTTACGACTTGTTCGGAATCAGTGGCTTTTAATAGACCCCCATGTAGAGTTTCTTATGTCAGCAAGTAACGAAGACAGAACATCTGGAGACTTCAGGGGAATGGGAACACGGCTGGCGCAGGAAGTGGTCAATTTTCTTCAAAAGAAGATCACTAAATCTTCAAAAAGTGGAAGCCCAAAACATATCAAGCTTAGCTTTGTTGGTCATTCTATCGGAAATATTATTATCCGAGCTGCTTTGACGGGTACTATGCTCATATCTTCAAAGGCATGCATAGTTATCAAAATCTAATAAAATTAATGTTTTTTTAATGCAGAGGAAATCATGGAGCCATATCTAAGATACTTGCATACATATGTTTCTATGTCTGGTCCACACTTGGGTTATATGTACAGTTCAAACTCTATATTTAACTCAGGGCTTTGGCTCTTTAAGACGCTTAATGGATCACAATGCATCCATCAGCTAACTTTTACCGATGACCCTGAGCTTGAAAACACCTTCATCTACAATCTTTCCAAGGTATAGAATATATGTATTATTTGACATCTAGGTCTCATGATTCTTGATATGCTATAGTTTTTCTAATGTCTGATGTATTTTTATTCTTTCTAGCTAATTATGACTCAAGAAAAATGTAGACCAAAAGTCTGTTTTTATGGTGTTAGCATTTTAATGAAGTTCACAGGCTTTATCCCCTTAGGAGGAGGGAATGAAATAAAATAAAAGATTGTGGATAAAATTTATGCATGTATCTAGAGTGTTAGTGATTATATTCTTCAACAAAATTGTCACTTGTGAAAGTTCCTCTCTCTCTCACTCTCTCTTGTTTTTTAAGGAATCAATGGCAAATGTCCCCATGTTATCTTTAGCCAAACCAAGAACTAGAAGGAATAGATTTTGAATCAGGGTCACAATGTGGGAGAGCCTCAATATGATTTTCACATATGCATATATATAATGAAAATTCTGTTACAGTGAGTAAATTACTGCACAGGTGTAACTAACAGTAAAGAGATCTAAAATATAAATTTTTAAGTTGTAACTTCTTTTTATTGAAAAAACCCAAGAACAAATATCTGAAGAACTGCACCTAAGTTTGTTCTATGAATAAATCCTATATTGTCAGTCTTTGCTCTCTGTCTGCTGATAAAAAATAATGTTATTCTTGTATTGCAGAAGAAGACGCTGGAAAAATTCAGGAATGCGATTCTGTTATCATCACCTCAGGTAGCCAGCCTCATTTTGGAACTGCCATGGGCATAACTTGTACTCTCTGATAAGCATTACTAGGGAAAAAAATCTCTCTGCACTATTTCTCACTATCTAGGACAAGGATATATATACTACAGTAGATCATTTTAGGATATATATATATTTAAACTTTGGTCATGCTGATCATCTGCTTTTCTGTCAAAGATGCGCTACTTAGAGTTCACTACAGGTGACCCAAGAAACTGATTTTTGTTAGGACTATCAGGCTGGTTCTGAACATGTTATAACAATTATTACTAGTATAATCATGCATTACTAATAATGGAGTAGTATAATTATAATAAAGGTTAATATCATTGTCAGTCTTTATAATTTGATCAGATTTTGGTTTTGGTCCCTGTAGTTTCAAATCGTTGATTTTAGTCCTTATAGTTTCAAAAAAATTTGATCCGAGCTTAACAACCGATTCCTAAACTTTTAGCAAGTTTTGGTTTTGGTCCCTTTACTTAAACTTAGACCAAGTCTTTATGAAACTATAGGAACCAAAACCAACGATTTGAAACTATAGCAACCAAAACCAAAATTCGATCAAATTGTAAAGATCAACAATGATATTAGCCCTTGTAATAAAAATCACAGCTATTTAGTATGTTCTAAATTTTGTGATGCTTCCTGCCTCATTACATGTCAGGATGGTTATGTTCCATACCACTCTGCCAGAATAGAACAATGCTCAGCAGCTTATGTGGACAACTCTAAAAGAGGGAAAATCTTCCTGGAGATGCTAAATAATTGCTTGGACCAACTCCGAGCCCCGGCTGATCATCGCGTCGTCATGCGCTGTGACATTAACTTCAACACCTCCTCCTATGCCAGGAACTTAAACGCACTGCTCACATCGAGCTCTTGGAATCTGACGCTTTTATCAAGTTCATAATGTGGTCTTTCCCAGAGATGTTTCTTTAGTCCACAAGGCCAACTCAGCTGATGTACAAAAAAAGTAGTAGATTGGAATCAAAGGTCAGAAATTTGATGCAATTTTCTTAAATGTTTGCTACAAGATTTTTCAATAGAAATACATGTATATAATTGATCCTTTTAAAAAAAAAAAAAAAAGCGTCCACATAATATGTTTTTATTGGAGAACTTTATAGCAAACAATCTAGGAAATTTTGCCTGAATTTTCTTTCTCATAATACGTACAGTATATCTGCTCATGCTTTTATTAGTATTTTTTAGGCTGGTAGGCTGTGGGACCCAGAGAAATTTTGCATTGTACACTCAGAAATGGAAATCTAAACTTTCATTACAGATTCCTTGCTTGTATTGTAACTCCTGAATTTGCACGTAATAAATATGCTTAGGTATTCACTTGCTATAATGAGAATATATGGTTTCTTAGTTTTTAAATGAAAGGAATGTGAAAAGAGGGAAAGAACATAAAATTGCAACTAGATTTTTTTTTAATTATAAAAAGCTTATTTCCATTATATCTTGCTTTGATTTTCACTTCTAAATATCATCTTGGTTTTCAATTCTTTATCTCTTGCTCTGATATGGCCAATTTAGACCTATTAAGCTATCAGGTTAGTTGAACACTTCAACTGTTTTAAGGTTTTTTTTTTTTTTTAAATTGGGATAATGACCTTAAACTTTTTATCACTTGGGATTTTCTTTTTCTTTATTTGAACTTGTTCTATTATTTTATATTGAATCAAAATATTCATGATGAATAAGGATTCTATATCAAGATGGAGAATATTTGCCAACAGAATAGTGAAAATTTATGTAGTAAACTCTTAACTGTGGTATGCAAGAAGAAAAGAATTGGAAAGAGTCAAATTATGACCATATAAAACATTGCTTAAGGTCTGTTTGGTGTGAGTGATTTAGAGGAGAGGGGAGGGGAGGGAAAATTTTTATGAGTTGAATTTTAAAAGATTGAAGAAGTGAGGTAATAAAATTTTAATAAAAGAATATATAAGATAAAAGAATAAGAAAAATTAATTAAAAATTTTTAACTTCACTTCTCTAATTTTTTTTAAATTCAACTTAAACAAATTTTCCCTCCGCCCACTTTCCCTCCCCTCCCCTCAGACCAAACAAGCCCTAAGGGATTGGTTTGTTTGCTTCTTAATTGAAGACATGTTGGATTTTTTTGATAAAGATGATTTATAAATCATCTCCAAATTTATCATATTGATCTAATTATTCTGATATTTTAATTTACTCAATTAATTCCTTATGTCCAGAGCGTTCAAAAACAAACACCAAGTTAGTATTCGCACAATGTGATTAGAATCACTTTAATATAAAATACTTGAATACTACCATTTTAACCCATTTGGTTATTAAACTTGAATAACATTTTAACAAGTACTTTATTTCAAAAACTTAAACTATTAATCAAATCATTAAGTCAAAATATTATCAGAACATACAATACTTGTCTAAGTTTTTTTAACAAAGTTTGACAATGAAGCTCCACGTCACCAGATAATGCATTTCTCTCCACTACACTTTTCATAACCATCAGATTTAAAATTTTTACACTTTAAGAAAGGTTTTTTTACAAAGTATTAAATCCGAATCATTTGATACAGAAAATGCATTAGTTTGAAGATGATAAATCATGGCTAAATCAAGAAGTAAAACAACATTTTTGAGGTGGAAATGCTCCAAACCCTTTCATATCTGAGGTCTGATACAGCTACTAGATTAACACGAACAATTGCCTATTTCTGATTACCATGGTAACTATTAAATGGAAGGGGGGGGTTCTATAAGAGAAAACATACTGTCATTACACAATCTTGATCCTCACAATCTCACTGCCCTTTTTTGTTTTGTGATAATTTATTCACAGGCCAATTTGGTGTCAAAGCTGCTCAAGCATATCGCAAAAGCCTGGAAGGCCGATAGAGGATATCGGTAATCCATGGTGAACATATCTTTCCCAACTTTACCAAACTGCAAGATTATCTTATCTTGCTCAGGCGGCGGTGCAGGCTGAGACGGCGCAGGAGCATCAGCTGCGGCCGGCTGGGTAGCAGCAATCAACTGAAAGTTTTTAACTGATGCAACGGTTACCCGGCCGCGGAAGTTAAGGCACCAACACTGCAATTGTTCATGCCATCTTGGAGGTTTGTTTTTCAGAACCAAGGGCCCCGCCTTGCCGTCCTCACCCTCATCCTCATTGCCGCCTCCCCTCAACTCACAAAATCTTGAGCTGCTGAACTCAACAGAGCGGTCCAAGGATTTTGAAAAGGACATGCTCCGGAATGAGTCCCCTTGGGGGCACGGAAGAAGCTCAGGTTGGCCAGGGACCGTGCCACCAGCGTCAAGTGCTGATGCCGGTATTGAATGCATAACGCAGTGCATCTTTCTTGGGCCTCGTGTCCCAAGAAAATTTAATTCATATGTTACTTGAGCTATGCTGTAACTCCCAGATGGGACCTTTGGTGATACCTTTTTCGAATAAAACCTTCGGCTTGTCCTCCCCGGAGGCGGTGGTATACGGGCAGAATTGTAGTGAGGCTGTGTATCGTATATTACATATTTGGTACCCAACAAGTTTGATCTGGTAAAAGACATTCAGTAAGAAAATCTCAATGTAAGCGGAAATAAAAGGAGCATAATAAGATTCATACTTTCAAGCAGGTCTGTCTAATGGAACAAATTTATTTATCTAGTGCCATAACTGCCATAAATTGGTAATAGCAGTCGCTATAGTTTAGTTTTTTGGTTTCCATAAAATGCATACATATATTATATTAGATTGTCATAAATTTTATGTTAAATATAGAATAAAGTCCAAATCTACATATAGAATTTCAGAGGATTTTGTATAAACAGATAATGTGAAGGTTTAGGGTTGAAAGCAAGCAACCAGTAAACTCACCTTAGCTTTCCAATGTAAGAGCTACTCGATCGAGAGATATTGCCGGCATCCATGGAAATAACATACTCTGTGTAAGTTGTTCTTCTTGTCCTCTTAGCAGAAAGGAGGAATTTTCCATTTTCAACCAACAAAGCTGTAAGGAAAAATAATGAAGAAAGATTGTAAGAAGAGGGAAAAGTTTATTTGATGCAAAGAACTCATGCATAGAACATAGTAGAAAATGCCAAACTCTTATTTAATTCCTTTTCACCAGATTGGATGGAGCCAGATACAAGTGTTGCTCAATCACAACTCAATCACCAAATTTAGACGTCTAAAGTCATGCATTCTTGCAAAATTAAACACACAACCGAAGCAGCTCAGGAATATATAGTATGGAATTACTTTATCCACATTTGCACATCAATGCAACAGATAAATCAAAGTACGAAAAGAAAGCTTACCAGGGCTGAGAGAAAGGAAAAGGCGATATGATAAGTTAGATTTATCCCTTTTGATGAAACACTGAATGGTTCCGTCTCGCGGTCCTGGCTGAAATATCATAAAAGCATAGAATTAGGACTCTTCAACACTCCACATAAAAAAAAACATCAACATATCCACATAAATGCAACAAGTTACAAAAAGAACACCAACCTGCTTCAAGGACACAGGGTAAGTAAGCTTGCCACTAAACTCTGGACTCTTAACAATTTCTTTGCATATAGTCCTCCAAGACTGACATACCGCAGCACATGCAACAACATGCTTTCGAGCAGGCCATGTACTTTCACTCTCTTCTAGCCTTCTAATGATATCATACAACAATTCTGGGGGCAAGCTAGCCCAGCAACTATCTTCAACTACTTCTGGCTGATCATGTATAGCACCATGAGATTTTCCTCTGTGATGACCAGTCAGCCGCACATCAAAACTCCGTCTAGATAAGCTCCCTAAGCTATCTCTCACATCACGAACTATACTCCGGAACGACATTTTGCCGGTAGATGTGGATACCAACAATTAAATTGTATGTCTCTCTTTTCTGAATCTTCTGATGCACTATATCTTCCAAATATGTGCATATGACTGCCACAAAAAAGAGAGTTTCAGTTCAACATTACCATTTCTCATATTACTTCTGTTGATTTTGTTTTTATTATTGTTCTTCATCTTTTCTACCAAATTTCTCAGTAAAGATAAAAACACCAAATAAAACGTAGCCACGTAAGCTTATACATAGAGGAAACAAGACAACTAAAATCTGACATTGGAAATTACTTACTATGGTAAAGACCAGAACAAACTCTAAAATAACTCAGCCTATGAAGATTAGGCCAGATACAGACCTAAAAAGGGTCAAAATTCTGTCTTCCATTCTTCTTATTTTTTTTAAAAAAAAAAATTAGTAAATCACTGGCGTCTATTCTTTAACCTTTAAACTATACGCAAAAATTCCTAACCTTAGTTAATATGGGCTGTGTCATCGGGTAAACTTAGTTTATTGCAAGTCTCTCACCATCTAATTACAGCAAATAACAGATAACGATTCCTTTCTCCTTTCGTTCAAGAATAAAATAACAAATCTAAAACGTTCAGTTCAGTAGACCCTATTCTGAAAGGCCAGAAGAAAAGAGGGGATTACCTCTTGAGACTTGAGTAATACAAGATCACCAAACCACCATGGTTAACCCCATCTTTTATCTGCAAATGCAGAAGAAAATGCCAGAACATGCCCATCAAATTCCTATAATATCTAAAATCCACAGTTTCATTCACGATCTGCCCCCTAATATTATGCCCACCAACGTACATAGATTTGGAAAAAGGTGAAAAGCCATGGTTTCCTTCTAGCATTCCCAACCAAAGCCACATTTTAAATATAGGCTCTGAAGTTCAGATTCAGAGAAAAACTACAGAAATTGTTTGAATTAAAGAGAAAAATATTCTTTTTTTTTTTCAGAAGAAAACTTGGATTTGGAATATAGACATTACCGCGCTTACAGAGATGAAATCCAATCCATGACAGGATAAAGAGATCCCTTTACAACAAAGCGGAGACTCAATGAAGGAGGAGCTGAAAGTCACAATCCCCTTTCTCAGGGTCTTCTCTTTCAAATCGGACACCAACGCCGCGTTAGCTGCAATTCATGAATGCGATGAAAAGAGTAAGGGCGTGGGTAGTCCAAGTATTTATTTATTAATGACTATTTAATAGTATTTAAAATGTCTTGAGATAACAGATAGAGAAAAGCAGGACTATAGAGAAAAAACAAAAAATGTGGAGAGAAGAAGGAACGGAGCAATTTTCATTCCTTTTCTTATAGTTATAATATTTTGTACACTACCTATATTTATATTTATATGCCTTAAAGAGTAACTATCAAGAGTCATAATTAATATATAATAAATAACATAATTAATACTATATAACTCTTCGTATTATTAAATAGTATTTAATTTATCAATAACATATTTATGAATGATGATTAGGATATAAGTCAATAAACTTTCACATAATTAATATTCCTAATACTCTCTCTTAGATGTCCATGATGAATGTGCTTCATTAAAAACTTTAACTAGAAAAAAAACAGTAGGACAAAAACCTAATTAAAGAAAAGAGTACATCATTCATTAATTCACTGTTCAATGCTGCCTCGTTAAAAACCTTTTCTAGAAACTCAGTGAGACAAAACCTAGAAAAGAGAAAAAGAGTATAGCGTGTATCAACTCCCCCTCTTAATAACATCAATGTTACTCTCTCTGATAACAACATTACTTCCAATGTCTTTTTAAATATATCTTCCTTTTAGCTGTCAAATATTATCTTATTCATTATGGAACAATAAAAGAATTATCATGAAAATCACCCAATCGTATTTTCATTATCTACTGTATACCTACAAGAACTAAATTTTACCAGTAAAATCTTAATGAATACAATATTAACATGATCTCTAAATATTCTCATAAATATAAGGTACTTCTACAATATCAAATTTAATATATATTTTGCAAACAAAATCATCTTTGAACATACTTCTGGCATTTTTTATCCTTTAAACATTTTTATGCAAATTCACTATTTAATGAGCCATATATATAAGCTATATATAATAATATCTAACTAACACATAATTTTTCTTTCATAAATTGACAGACTAATAATATATACAAAATTATATGTCTCATCATAATCATATTAGACTTCGTGAAAATCTTTCTTTTCATATAAACACATAAACATTCATATATCTTAAAACACTATCATATTTTCAGTGTTTGGATTGCAGGTCCTTAATTATCACAATATAATCATATCAAGTCCTTAACTATCACAATATAATCATATTTTTATTGTGTCTTTTTCCATTTTTCACTTTTCCTTTTGGCCAATCATCTTTATGTCTACTTCGTATAACATATCTTTATATAAAATCCTCATTTGATCACGTGGTATCATTTTTAAAATTGTTGTCGACAACTTCATCTTTTCGGTTCTATTTTTTCAGTTGTGACATAACTTAATAAGATCTATATTACTTTTCAGGTATCTAAACCTCTATGGCAATTTTTTGCAATTAGTTATGTCTCAGCACTCTTCTGGAAGTACCTGCCTCCTTAATATGATTATCTCGATTATATGCTCCAATTTATCCATAACATTTATATTTGGAACCGAATAATTTCTCATGTTTCGGACTTGTCTTGCTTTTATTCATACTTATTGGAGCATTTTTTTTTTTTAGCTGGAATATGAGATTTAGTAACTTTCATTTATGTTAGTGATTCAATCTAGCAAATATTTTATAATATTTCATGAATGCATGACCTGATGAACTTCTGTTTCATACTTCTATATTTGATGATCTATACTTAATGGTAATAATGCATTCCATGTGTTCTTTTTTCCAACTATATATTTAATTTCTCCCCCTTATGTTAAGAAAACATTGTCAAATGACAATTGATAAATCATGCAGCATAAGTCTCATAAATTCATTTGTTTTCTTTAGAGACAGAAGGAGGTCCTTATCCAACATTTATCCCAATTTTCTTTCTATATCCATCTATGTGTATTATGGTGGATTAATAAGCATTGCACATTCAAACATTTTAAGATAGAATATATCTAGCGTCTGACCAAAAGCCAATTTTATCTAGTGAATGTTGTTGGCTTGTATAAATGTTGCAATATATAAGATCAAATATACCAACATTGAAATAAAAAATTTTGTTCTCATAAAAATTGATCTAGCTATTATTTATGGAAGCTTTAATACATGATTTCTGGATCATATAATCTGAAAATTGCGTGCTTAATTTATTCAAACATTATTGCAAACTAATAATAATCTCACATGTAACCATTTTATAGATGCATCTATCAAATTTATTGAGTACTTGTATGATATACATGCTATTTCAATTGGCTTGTATCATTCTATTTGAAATATTTCCAGAAATGCAAAGATCTATTGCTAATCATGGCCAATGATATTCTCATAGTCGATTTTATTTGAGAACAAGTACATAATAATTCTTGAATTATATAATATGTTGGCTATTTATGAAGAATCTTCTGTTTTTTCAATGGATATCAATATGTAATCTTTTATAATTTGTTGTATCATATATATGATTTGGATTATCAAACAAGTCATGCCAACAACATGTTTCCTATCCAACAACAAAATTTTCAATTTCCATAAGATATTGATTTAAAATCTCAATATGACATCCATTTTAGGGAGATCAATAGGTTTTGTGATGAAGTATATGAAGAGAGTTTTTCAATATTAACTTACACTTGTGTTCTAATAATCGACCCCTCAAGTGTGAGTCATATAAGTATACTTTCTTTATTTCTGTATTTCAAAGACATACCAATATATAGTAGGGCAATAATCTATCTTCCATTTTAAAGCTCAAGTACACATATTTCACATACAATCATGAATTCAATCCAACTAAACTATCACCTTCAGATCCTTTGGCAAACCAAAATTGTGATATAGATATATGGGAAAATCTGTATTAGTTCTTCGAGAACTATAACAATTTTGTTTTATATAGTTTGCTAGGAACTACCATATAGTATTTATAACTATATAATCTCATTACTCACTAATAATATACTACAATTTGCTTATTTTGATACATATAAAGTTTATAAGTAATTTTACACCCGAAAAAATTTTATATGCATTTTTGTGTATTGGGTATAAGCTCATGACTATTTTTGCAGCTTAACTCTTAAATTTTCCATATAAATGTATAATTTTACCATTCATTTATTATTGTGTTTCTTTGTACTTTTGAGATAAAAATCCATATTAAATAGAGGTATTGTTGAACAGTTATTCTCAATATAAGAAAAAGTTGGAAAGTTATTAATAATATTTAAGGCAGAATTGATGAGATATAAGGTTTTGCTTGATTCCAATTAAATATATTAGAAGTAAATGAGTACTTATTTTCAATAACACTTATGTTAAATGGTAGCATTGATTAGAGATGGTTAAGATTTAGAATAGTATTGTATATTAAATGTTGGGCAAAACTAACTCATGAATGATGAGGCTTAGCACATTGAATTGTTTTAAATCAATAAATCTTTTTAACTTTACTCCAATTCATGAAGTTCTGAATCAGAAAGTCGGGGAAGAAAAAAGAATTGAAAAAAAAAATATAAAAGCCACATTTAAGCATTTTTTTGGCCAAACATATTTAAATATTACCATTTTGGTTATATTTATAAGTCATTTTTAAAGAAAAATTTTGGTTTTATTCATATTGACTCTTACAATCATTCATAAATGAGAGAAAAATTAGAAATTTCGCATATAATTAATAAGTTAACTAACTCTCTTTAGTATGTGAGAATTAGTTAATTAGGATTTATAAATAGAACCAGAGTGATAATTAATTATAGAATCAAAATTGACAAATACTTGTATGGTTTTATTTATAAGGTAGAGAAAGTATAAATCTTGGTTTTATACAAGACACATAATGTACTTTTCTATGTAGATGTACATATTTACCCTCATTAAATTATTGGCACTTATCCTTTAAGGAGAGGGGCCTCTCCATTTCTGGGCCTCTTTATTTCCCTTATCGTCTACTTCCTTCCACTTCTTTATTCTCACCATTAGACTAACTCTAAACGGTTGAAATTTAATATCCTATAAATATATTATTATAATATTAAATGACAAAAATGTATATAAATAAGTTTAAATAATTCAAATTTGATATATTTTTATTTTGATTAAAGTATTATATATATACACACACACATTTTTTATAGGATATCGAATCTCAACCTTTTAGAGTTAATCTAACGATGAGAGTAAAGAAATTGAGGGAAGTGGACGGTAAAGGAAATTAGGAGGCCTCTCTCCCTATCCCTTGGCCCTCCATTCTACAACCCTTTCTCTCATGCATTTATTCTTCAATTTTGACTTTTTATGAAACTACTCCCTCAGTCTATAAGTATAAGAGTCTTTTTTTTAATATGCTTATCTCTAAATATAAGATCTCTTTTGAATTTGTCTTAATAATAAATTCTATTTTTTTCTTAGTTAATTATTATACTATATACATTTTTTTTTTCATATTTTTCTCATTATTACTCTCTTTCTCTCACCCGTTCATAAATAAGGGCATTTTATTGGGGGGAAATTAAATATCCCACATAAATATTATATTTACCAACTTTTAACTATTTTTAAGAATCTCACAATTTGATTGAAAGGCTATAGGGTGAAGAGAGTTTTACCCATTATGTTGTCTTCCACTCCAGTGCTCTCTCTCTCTCTCTCTCTCTCTCTCTCTCTCTCTCTCTATTTGTTCATCTTCCTAACGCTTAGAAAAACTTCAGTTTCCTTGTTTTTTTTCCCCCTTCTTCCCATAAACTGTAACAATGAATCCTCTCACGAATGTGGAGCATTCACTAGAACATGAAGAGGCGGCCCTCGCTTTGAATCATTATTGCCAGTCATGCCATGAACAGGAAGCTGCTGAATTTCTATTATCGCGCCATATACATTCATTCGCCTTTATATATAGTTATATACTCTTTGAAATTTTGCTCCATATCAACGTTCCGGACACACTGTTACTTCTTCTGATGCTATTTATAAATAATTTTTTTTTATTGTGTAAAACGAACTGGTAGTTAAAAGTAATAAGTGTGTCAAAAATATAATATTTTTTTATATATACCCCTATTTATGAAAAGAGTATAAAAGAGAGAATAGATAAAAAGTATGAAAGATAATGAATATAAGATATGAGAGATAACAATTATTTAATAAGTTTAGAATAGGAAAAAAAAAAAAAAAGCTTTCATTTTTAGACAAAAAATGAAAATTATTTATAAAAAGGATCAATCCTATAAGAGAGAAAGTTTCTTATAAATAAAATCAGAAGGAGTATTTTCTAAAATTGATTGGTTCACAAAGAAGAACAGTAGTTGGTATTTATTACACCCAGAAATTAATAAATGCTACGTACTATTTAGTATTTGGATACTCTCTCCAATCTACAATATAGGATATTTTTAGAAAAATTATCTGGTTCAAAATATAAATTATTTGTAAAATAATTAATTATCATTTTTAAGCTTTGTTCATATAATTAATGCTGATTTCTAATTTACTTACTTATTTCAAATACATTTTTTAATAAAGGTACAAGCAAGAATAAATTTTAATTTATGATATATTTAATGAATTAATTGTCATATTTTTTTTTTGTAAATTAGTTAAAATATAATATATTATACTTTAGGGAGAGTGTTTTTATTCTTAAAGTGTTAAATAAGGGTAAAATTATAAAATTTTAAAATTTTAGGACAACATTAATAAAGTTTAAGGTAATAACTCTGCAAATGGCTTATATTAAAAATTGAACAATCGTTTTAGAAAGTCTAGTATAGGGACCGGAGCGAGGAGGTTACCAACTTCGGTCACCGACAAAGGGCTGCATTTGACTTTTTCTGAGAGATCCATTTGATTCGACACAAGCATTGACAGCAAGAAAAATGTGAGTGTATTTGTCGTTGACACGTGTATTCAAATTCTCTATTTTCTGTCTAACCTCAATTTTAGGCAATTATTTATGCCCCGTTTGGTACCATGGAAGAGTTTTTGATGGAATTGGAAGTGGAAATTGAAGTGGAACTGGAAGTGGAAATTGAAGTGGAATTGGGGTTAAAAGTGTGTTTGGTATGATCATGGAAGTGAGATATAATTTATAAATAATATGTTGATTTAAAATGTGAAATTACCAATATACCCTTTCACCAAAAATGAGGAGGGCAATTGAGGAAACAAATCCCAAGGTATTAAAACCCGGACCGGGTATTGAACCGGTCGAGGTACTGGGTTAAGGGTCAGTGGGTTAGACCGGGGCCAAACCGGTGAGAAATTGAAAATTTTAGACTTATAGTATGAAATTCTAAAGGAAAAAAAAATTTAAATAGGTAACCCGGACCGGACCGGTTTACCGGCCGGTTCGCCGGTTTCAGGGCCGGACCGGCCGGTCCGGTCCGGGTTTCATTACTCTGACAAATCTTGAGAAGTGGAAGTGGAAGTCACTTCCATGGGGTGAGTGGTGGAAGTGACTTCCACCATTTTTGGTGGAAGTGACTTCTATGAGGAAGTGACTTCCATTGTACCAAACATCCCAAAAATTGAAATCCACTTCCAATTCCACTTCCTCCCTCTCAATTAGAGTTAAGGGGTAAAAAATACCCATATTTTTTTTTTAAATAGGCACTGAACACCAAATATTTTTGTTGGGAGCAAAAATGCCTATCAACATCTAAAAAGAGGCCTAAAATGCCAAGTCCGTCAGAGAAGCATACGTTGACCGTTAAATTATAGGATTTTGACCAAATAAGGTGAGGTGGACGGTGAGTAGGCAAGGGAAGAACGGCATACGTGGCATTGAAGATATGAGATCAGTGTTATGATACAAGGCACGTGACTTGAAAGGAATTAAAAAACTTAAGGAAGAAAAACAACACAACACCTTTGGCACCTTCGACGGTTTAACCAAATTTAGGGCAAATCTTGAACAGAGAAGAGAGTGAAACAAATCAACGAAAGAAAACTCAGAAAAGTGAGTCGAGGGCTTCAGAAATCAGATCGAGAAAGTGAGAGAGAGTAAAACTAGAGCAAATCGAGGAGGTTAATGATAAAGAATATAGAATATATGAGAAATTATGCAGACTCCCAAAAGAAATTATGCAGACCCTAAAAAACAGAGCACCCTTATCCATTACATCAAAAAAGCCACTGCAATTCTCTTCTCTCAATGGTGCAAAAACAGAGCACCCTCTCAAATACACAATAAACAACCAAATCCATGTCATTAACAATGTACACATCACAATCTTTAACTTTATCTCTCCGTTTCTGACTTCACTATTCTGTCCCTCACACATGCGCTTTAGTTTGCTCAGTTCATAGTGGATTGAATCCACCTCTTCACACAAACAAGCACCACCATTTTCTCTTCGGAGCTACTTATTTTCATCGTACAAAATTTATCCTCATAATAACAACATAGTTACCTGAAAATAGTTCCGGCAGCCATAAAAACTCCTCCGGGGTTTCCTTCGAGCCAAGCCGTCTATGGTGGAGCTATGAACCCTTGATGGCAGAACCTCCTTTGTCGTTCGTATGCGTCTTCACGACTGGGTTGCCTAATCAAAGGACTCTTCTTCTACGTCTAGAACTTGACCCAGAGGACAACGCCTTCACCGCTTCAGCCCTTCTCGTCTCGCTGCGACTTCGTCTTCTTCAATCAATCAGTTCAGAGGAGGAAGCTGTTGCCTTTAATGGAGGATGCTGACCTATTAAATATTTCCACCTGCCACGTCTTAATGGTCCAAAGGGGTGTTAACGTACACTTCAAAAATAAAGTGGGCCCCACGTCACTAAAATAACGGACGTTATGCTCCTATGACGAACTAGGCATTTTAGGCCTCTTTTTATTTGTTTGTGGCATCTGTCCTCCTAACAAAAATATTTGATGCTCAGAACCCATTTAAAAAAAGTATATGAATATTTTTGCCTCCCAACCGAATTATTTATAACGGACTTGTTTTGAGTAGTTTAATTAAAAGTATACGTTTGCGAGAATTCTTAAAAACGTTTATTCATTTAAATAGGGAAAATCACAAAAAAATTCTTTTAAAATATAGAAAAGACAAATTAGTTATTCTAATATCACAAATTTCTAGTCAAACTTGAGAGAAGAATATGGGATTAGTAAATATTTCCAAAAGATTGTTTTGCCTCTGAGTTCTTTTGCAAATAAAGAACAAAATTGAAACCGCAAGTAGTTATTATTGATACTAAAGTTGTATATTATGATTTTTAAGTAACCATGCCTAATATGTAAAGTCATCACTGGTGCATTATAAGGGTGGTTTCAAAAAACTCCTGCAAGGTTGTTGACATTTGGAGGAACAAAATAGTAAATATGAATACTTAAGTTGTCAATTGTGGTTCTTAAGTAATAATTCCCTACATGCAAGTCATCAATGATGTGTAGATGACTAGTGAAAACTCAAAGACAAGGGCGTCTTTTGGAAAGATTTCATAATTTGATATTCCTCCCACAAGTCTGACTTGAGATTTGTGATATTGGAATTCCTAATTTGTCGTTTTCATATTTTAAAAGAATTTTTCTAGGATTTTCCCTTTTAAATACTTCATTTGTCTCTAAATATAAGCTTCGAATAACCGATTTGCGATTATCAAGAAAGCAGTTAAAATTAGGTAAAAATATTAAATATGTATTTTTTTTCAACTATGTCCTTATTTGTAAATAGGATAAGTGAGATAGACAATAAATGTAATAAATAAAGTTAAGGGGTAAAGTTGACAAAATGTGCAATAAATGCTTTGACAAACATCAAATGAAACTTATATTTTGAGACGAACATACTCTCAAATTTAAAGCTTATATTTAGGAATGAAGGGAGTATAACATAAACAAAATGGCTTTATGTCAGTAAATATGGCCTTTTCCAATCAATGCATTATATTGAATAGATTGTTCACTATTATAAAAAAGGGTTTTAACGTCCCTATTTTAACACTTTTAACACCCAAAAACTGGGAGACGTCTATGTGGGGGGCGTAGTATGGTTTAAGAAAAGACGTCCTAAAAAAATGGGATGTCTAAGGTAAGACTTTAGATATCCCAATTCTCAATTTGGGACGTCTAAAGTTTTCCATAAGGGGACTTTAGACGTCTCAATTCTGGATTTGAGACATTAAAAGGTTTGATTTTTTTAAAAATGATTATTTACATTATGTATTATCCAACAAATTCAAACTGCAAAAACAAAATAGAAAATGAATTCATAAACCACAATATCCGTTACAAAATGGTAAGGATATCTAGTACTATAATCTTTACTATATATACATACAATAACAACTCATATGACCTACTACTATATATATGTACAATAACAACAAGAAAGTGTCAAAACACTGTCATCACACAACTACAAAATGATATAAATAAGAAGTTTACTGTTCTATATTTTGAAGATGTCCAGCCAAAAGGTTTCTAATTAAATTAAGGTCTTCACGTAAGTAAGCATCTTCATTATCAAAAATCTGAAAATTAGAAAATAAGCTTTAATGAAATGAATCAAGCAAATGAATTAATTAGCATTTCAATTAGAACACAAAAAATATTATCATTTGAGAATGAAGAAGCGATTACCTTTTCAAAATCGCTAGTAATTTCATTTTGAGTGATGTTATACATATAAAGTATAACATAATATCCGCATTCAGTTTTGTCAGGTTGTTGAGGGCACTTTAAATCAAAGGCATGCAATTAGTTGTTAAAATCAATAAAGGTATGTCTAAAATCAATTGGTATCCACTACACTAATAATAATCATACTACTAATATTAAGGAAACTACATTAATAATCATACTAATCTAATCTAACAAAATAAAACCAACCATATTAAATATGTTAAAAAATTACTATGTTTAATTATTGTAATTTAACTTCCGATTCGCCAAATTTTTTTTCAATACTTCTATATCCATCCACAAAGTTGTCATCACTAAATACGTAGCATTACAACCGCCCAAGTGGCAGTGGCACTACGACTTATAAAATATGAAAATTCCAACTTATATATATACTAATATACAAAAATCCTAAAGCAAAAGTTCCTTCAAATCATTCTTAATATTGTCATATCCCACAAGAGAATTACTAATAAGGAAGTAGATTTTTTATGGCTCAGAAACTATTCCTAGCTATTATACTTATTATTCAGTATCTATTTTAAAAAATAAAACTAACCAAGGGGAGAGCCTGTGAAGGAAGGAGGTGGAGGACTGGAGCCTACGTCACAATGGAGGAGGGAGTGGTGTGTGCATCAATAGGTGGAGGAGCCTGCCTTGTCTCGTCTTAAAAACTTCTGGTTCAGAGTGAGGAAGTGAGCACAACATAGAAGGGAGGAGGAGGAGTTAGCGTTGAAGAAGAAGGGAGGAGGCAGAAGGTGGGGGGTGTTTGAGATTGAAGAAAGGGAGGACGAAGTTGCAGAACGATGGAGGAGTAAAGTGAAGGAAGAAGGTGGGAGTTGTTGGTAAAAGAGTAAAGGAGGGGGTGGTGTTTGAGAAGACGCATGTTAGACACTTGTCTGACATGAGTTCAGGGACCTTTAGGCGTCCCAAATGGTTTTTGGGACGCCTAAAGGTGGGTTTATGATAAATAAAATATTTGCATATTTATTTTCTCTTATATGATTATTTTATGGACGATATTTGCGTTTAATATAATAAATTTGGGTGTGATTGATAAATAAATAATGTTTTTGGAATAAACAGCATTTTAAAAAAAATAAAAATAAAAAAAATAAAAGTACTGTAGCAGCCGCCGAGCACTGCAGCAGCAGCGCCAGGGCACTGTAGAAGCTTCCAGAACACTGTAGTAGCCGCCAGAGCATTGTAGCAACCGCCAGATCACTGTAGAAGCTTCCAGAACAATGTAGCAGTACTGTAGTACACGTTTTTTCCCCTATAAATAGAGATCAAGGCCAAGCTCAAAGGAGGAGGAGAGGAAGAGAAGCAGAGGTTTCCTTCTCCGACAGGGAGAGGTCCTTCTCTGACCGGAAGAGATCTTTCTTTGACATTTTTGAGTTCTTTGTATTGTTTTTTAGCTTTAATTTCATGTATTGCATGCCTCCATCTTGGAAGGCTTAGGATTGTATTACATTTTGCATGCTGCCTACATGGAAGGTTTTACCTCCTAAACGGACGGCTAGATTTCTTCATCTTTCATTCATCTTTTTGTTGTATATTTATGTTTGAGAATTTAATATTCAAGTTTATACAGTATTTCTGAGGATTTCATTCTAGCTTTATATAATGTCAATTTATTTTGGTTTTGTTTTTAATTTCATTATGTGCTAAACTTTCATTTTCCTAGGGTGGTGGCGTAACTTACTAATGACGGATTGAATCTTAACTTTTTAAATCTAGTTTGAATTTCTCCTTCATAATTGAGTTTTAATTATTATTCTTAATGCTTTTGATTGACTGGCCATCTTTTGAATGATTTCAGTATGCATGTTGAGACCGGAAGGAGATACATGTGTGTAGACCTTATAATTAAAACCATGACTTGCATATGAAATAGGAATATATTCATATGAGTTGTGTAGTCTTACTGAGTTCCATAAATCTTAATGCATAATTAATTTTTTAAATTTATATAGGAATATATTAAATTAGCAATTGATTATAGAATTGCTTGACCTTGGAAGAGGCTAGTAATTAAGTTAGGGAAACTCGACTATCAATCATGTGGAATAAATTGGGCTAGAATAGATAAGTGATTCAATCTGGAATTTGTTAAGTGAAATCTAATCCCTAGGGTTTTTTCTCATATTTGCTTTCATATCATCTGGATTCATATTTAATTGTCTTTCTTTTATTTTATACTCTCAATCACCAACTAATCGATCGACTAAATAAAGTTAAAATTACCCATTTTGGTACTTAGTGCTCAATCCTCGTGGGAACGATACTCTACTTACTTCTGTATTACTTGATTACGACAGTGTACACTTGCACTATTTAATTGATCTTCTGCACACGTATCAATTTAGGAGTCCCAACATTATTTGGGACGCCTAAAGTCCCATGTTTAGGCCTAAACTGATACTTTAGGCGTCTCAAAATTTTTTTGGGACACCTAAAGTAAGTCAAATTTTTTTAATTCCTTTTTTTTGGCACCCGTGGGAAACTTTAGGTGTCCCAATTTAAATTTAAGACGTCTAAAATCTATGTTAGGTGTCTAAAATTTGAATTTGTGATGCCTAATGTTCCCATTTCCCATTTTTATTTACGAAAATGCCACCGCCTCAGTCTTTTAACCTCCCTTTTTAAAATAGAGACGTTTATAAGGGTAGTAGTATCTTCAACCTATAGTAGTGGTTTGATGAGAAATACTCCTAATTATATTACCCTTATAATTATTCTGTGGTTATAAGGTCCATTTTTTGAATAGGTCTATCCCTTTTTATAAAGTCTCATTTAACTTAGTCTAAATAAAAATGCATTTTTACCCATTTACTCTAAATTAATTGCGTACATTGTCTTAATTAAATTATGGGTTAAGGTGCTAAAATGACCATAAATTTTTATGAAAAGTGCAACTGTAACCATACACTATTTTTCGGAGCAAAAGTAACAATAAACATTATAAAAGAGGGCAAAAGTAACCATGACGTTAATGGACGTTAACGGACATTAACGTCCGTTAAGATGAACTTTTCAGCAAAATGTTAAGGTGCTAAAATAACCATTAACTAATACTAAAAGTGCAAAAGTAACCATAAACTTTTTCTTAATTGCAAAAATAATTTGTTGAACATTAATTCATAATTTTTTTTTTTGCTTTTGTGTTATGAGTGTTTTATCAATTTGGAGATTAAAATGACAAAAGTAAAAAAAAAAAAAAACTTATAAATTAATGTTCAAAAAGTCACTTATTTTATAATTAATGTTAGGGATTTTATCATGGTTATCTGACCTGAAGCAGACCGGAAACCGGCCAACCGGTCAGTAGATCCGAGTCAAGTTTTTAATTTTTTTTTAAATTATTATTTTTTATTTTTCCTTTAGAATTTCATACTATAAACCTAAAATATTCTATTTCTCACCGGTTTTGTCCCAGTTTAGCTCTGGTCTAACTCACCGACTCTTAACCCAGTAACCCAGTCGGTTCACTGACAGAAAGGTCCAGGTTTAATTACCATGAATTTTATCTTTTGGAGTTAGGTGATAATTTTCTTGCGTTTCGTTATTCTCACCAAAATTTAAAAAGTCGACTTCTTGAATATTAATTCATAAGTTTTGTCATTTTAATCTCTAAATTGATAAAACACTCATAACACAAAAGCAAAAACAAATTATGAATCAATGTTCAACAAGTTATTTTTGCAATTAAAAAAAAGTTTATGGTTACTTTTGCACTTTTGGTATTAGTTAATGGTTATTTTAGCACCTTAACATTTTGCTGAAAAGTTCATCTTAACGGATGTTAACGTACGTTAACGTCATGGTTACTTTTGCCCTCTTTTATAATGTTTATGGTTACTTTTGCTCTAAAAAATAGTTTATGGTTACAGTTGCACTTTTTATAAAAGTTTATGGTCATTTTAGCACCTTAACCCTTAAATTATTGACTCATTTTCTTTTGGGAGAATTTGCTAAAAGTCCTTGATTGGAAAATTAATTGACTATTGGTACCTGGAATATGTGGTCCTTTAGGAGAAAAAATATGTAGAGAAAATGACAAAATTACACCCCACAGAAGCTCAGTTGCAATTCGTGGAAGGTTATTTGCATTTGCAATCTAACTTAATTTTCACACTAGAGAAGGTTATTTGCAATTCTTGGAAGGTCACTTGCATTTGCATTGGAGGGATAGTCACTTGCATTTTAATTTAATTTTCTCACCATGAAAGTTAATTTAATTGCAATTATTGGAAGCTTAGTTGCAATTCGTGGAAGTTCACTTGCATTTTAACTTAATTTACACACCACAGAAGCTCAGTTGCAATTCATGGAAGGTCAATTGCAATTCATGATTCACCTTCATCTCCTTCTTTGTCTCCCTCCATCACCAAATCTAGCATGGCTTGTGTAACATCCCAAATTTTAGTCACCAAAACTTTTTATATCAAAGGGAATAAAATGGTGAATTTTGAAATATTTTAAATGGCCAAATAGTAACCACACGAAATTGGGCCAACATGAGTTATAAGAATTCAATTTTGTCTTCATAAAAGCCCATTCTTGAAGCCCAATAATAAAGAATAAAAGAGTATAATTTTTGGACTCAAGAAACATGTAAATTGTGGTCAAACACAAAGCAAAGGGAAGAAGACCCAATTTAATTACAAAAATGTATGGGTAAAATAGTCATTTGGCTAATAAAAAATTAAAAACCAATATTTTTTCCCATTTTTCTTGTGCGGGAGTCCCAACAATGAGAGGCAAAGGGGAAATAAATCTTTGAGTTAAATATGCCAAAAGTTGAAGCAATATTGGCCAAGTAAAAGGATGTGTTGAAAAGTCAACAATTATAGGTAAATTAAAAGTAATATTGAGGAGGATATTTTTATAAGCTCTTATCCTCTCTTTCAAGCCCTTATTCATGTCCAAATAGAAAGGAAAAGAGGAAATATATACTTGGCCCAAATTAATGTCAATTGGAAGCATTTCTAGCCAAGTAAAATAAAGGGTTGAAAAGTTAAAAAAACAAGATTGTGATTAAATGGCTATTACATAGTAGTTACAAGGAGATAGATGAAGTTAAAATTGGAAGCTCATTTGGTTCCTTCCAACAGCCCATTACATCAATTAGGAGAGAGGAAAGGAAACGAAATTGTGATCAAGTTAAAAGAAAAGTCAAAAGGAAAAAGGGTGAAGCCAAAGTGAAACACATGCTAAAATTAGCATTAAAATATTAATAATGAAGGAGGTGGATGAGGATATTTTTGAGAGCATTTATCCTCTTCCAAAGGCCAAACCTTACATCCAAATTCAAGAAGGGGGGGGGGGGAGAGAGAGAGTCTTGAAGAACAAAAGCTTGAGGAAAGAGAAAAGAAAGACAAGAAGCAAATGTATGATTCTAGCTTGATTTTCACCCTCTTAACCAGTTCTATGGCTCAAATGATCTTCACAAACCTTGTTTCTCTTGATGAGAACTTCATTTCTATGGTTTTAGAATTTCAAGGGGAGGTGTTTTGAGTCTTCTAGCAAGAGCCAAAGTTGGAGAAACAAAGAACAAGCCATATAAAGTGAAAAAGGTAAGCTTAAGCTTTGTTTTGAGCTTAGCATCTTGTGATTTGGTTGAGTTTTGTAGATTCTTTGGAGCTACCCTAATTTCTGCCATTTAGGGTTTGTTAGGGTTCATGAAGCTTTGATCATATACATGTGGCTATATGATGTTTAGGAAGCATATGAACATAGTTTAGTGGATAATATAAGAATTTGCAAATTGTTGTTTTGGAACCCTAGTTTCGGCCAAGTGTAGGGAATCAAGAAGGAATGAGATTTTGCTAAATTTGAGATTTTCAATGGATTCCTTGGGCAAAATTGTGTAGGAATAGGTTGTTGGTACAATTTTAGAAAGAATAAATTTGAATTACAAAAGTTGGAATAATGCTATTAGATTGTGTTTCTTGCGAGGCAGTGAGTTTGTGACACATTTTTGAATGGACAAATGATGTTCAATAGATGTGAAACTTTCTATTATAAAATTAGACTTATCAAGCTTTAATTTTATAGGTCATTTGTGCCATTTGGATCAAATACATTTTGAATTGTGAATTTCTAAAGTTAGGTAATGAATTTAGACAGAATCCTAGACTAGTGTTGCTTTGGTCATGATTCTGGAATTCTGTGGCTATAATTAGCTCTAAGTAATATTTTTAAAATAGACTTAAAGAGCTTTAAGTATGAATTTGAACCACCCCAATTGGAGTTTTATAGAATAAGTTATGAATTTTCAAAGTTTGGTCAACAAAACTGGCAAATTGGGTTAACCTACAAATTTATGGCAATTTTGTTAAATTGTCATAAGTATTGGACCAAATATAAGAGACATATCCTAAAGGGCCATATAGTCCCGTTGGACATTCATTTTCATGGCTCTAATAATATGGGTATTTTATTTAGGGCCATGAGAAGTCCAGAAGAAGCATCTTCAATGGTTGGAAAAGAAAAGGTACAAGAGGAGGACTCAAAGACAAGAGGTAGTGAACTTACCTTATTTGCATGTATTTGACATTTATGTGATAAGTATATATTTTATAATTAAATAAGTGTATATTCTGAGATATATTTGATTAAATTTATTAATATTTTATACTTATTTAATTATATTTTATATATTTTTCTATCTTTTAATTAATTATAGGATAAAAATGATATTTTGATATAAAATCTGTTCACATCTTAATTTATTTTGCTGGGGATATTATAAGATTCAAGTGAGAATAAAATATTAATACAATATATCTATATTATAAGATAATTGATAAAAAGAAAAAGATAAATCAAGATATTGTGATAAAGATGCACGCAAGGAGGCAATATATACCTATATATATATGCTAAGAGTAGCAAGAGGAAGGTGTGTTCTATTTTCCTGATTGGTGACAATAAGGTAAGAGCTTTAGTGGCGGAAGATTAAAGTTTGCAGATGCATAAGAGCGACAACATAGATAAAAATTCGGCACTGAATTTTTGTTTCTCCTTTCCTTTGACTTCTCTTTTGTCCTTTCATTTTGTCTTTTGTTAGCCATTATTTTGGTAATGACAATGTTTAGTTTATGTAGCTAAACTCTTGGTTTTGGATTATTTAGTTTGCTTATGAATTAGTGGATGATAATTGTTGTCATTAATTGCTTTAATATTATATTTGTTGATTTAATTGTGTGCTTGATTATCCTGAAACAAGATGAATCTGATTAGGATTGTTTTGGCGTTTTAAAGGATCCTAGACGTAAGAAATTTAGACCAGACCTTCAATTGAATCGTGTAGGATTAGGTTTTCGGATTTAATTTGCTTCTAGATAGATATATACCTACCGGCCTTACATAGTCTCATTAAGCTTGCACTTAAATTTATCTAGTTAAGTACTAATCGTCTAAGATATTAGAGATTAACATAGTTGGAATGCTTTTTAGTGGATTGAAAGATACTCTTAGGTAATTAAGAGTCCTAAATTAGCAAATATAACTTTACATGCAATTAATGAGAGAAATTAGACACTAAGAAGTAATCAAGGCTATAATAATCTAGTCACTGCTTAAAATTTAGAATCATCCTTATCCTTAGTCATAATTATAGTTAGATTTATTTTTCTTTCCTTTTTAGTTAGCTTCTATTCTTACTTTCTATTCAAATAGTGTTGACTCAACTTAAGCAAAAATGTAACGTCATTGCTCAACTGTATTATTGATACAAGTCCTCGAGGGAATGATATATTACTCACTCTTTATTACTTACTACAACCCATGCACTTGCAGAGTTTTTGACTCTATATTTTGCCCCTATCAAGTTTTTGGCGCCGTTGCGGGGACTTGTGTGCTCACACCGTTTGGTTGGAATTGATTGAGCATTAGTAGTTTAAGCTTGAATTTTTTGATTTTTTTCTTTGTTTTTTTTGGCTCATATTTTCAAAAAAAAAGAAGAAAAAAACATGTATTATTCATAGCACGCATTTAAGCATTCATTTGTTGATAGATTGTCAAATCTTTGTTCTTTAGTAGAAATGCATGTGGATTGGATGAGACAAACATATGCAAACACCGGTTAGAATGAAAATGTTGATTCTTCTCCTTATATATTTTTTTTCTTGTCTTTATTGTGGAGAGAGTCATTTATATGATCATTGTCCATATAGTACATCTTGTCATTATGTGGGAGATAATTTTGCTAGGAACCAACTTGTTTTGACCATTTTTGTCCTAGTGAAAGTTTTGAGCAACAAAATTTTTGGGATCCACATGTCAAGTATTGTTCTAATGCAATTACCCCTCCTTTCTACTCTTATCCACATATTGAAGAACACACCATTGAGCACCATTGAGTATAAGGAAAAATCCAATTTAGAAAGATTATTTGAGGAGTGTGTAGAAGCATTAGAGAGATTTAATAGAGAGCAAAAGGAACTTGTCACAAGAGTTGAGTCAAGTGTCCAAAATATTGGGGTATATGTGAATCAAATTGTTTTAACTCTCAAGACTATGAGGCAAGATAATTCCTTAAATATGATGACTACTTCTTGTATTGATAATGATTATTGTGAGAAAGTTGAAGATGTGGAATTGCATGAGGCTATGGATAATATAGAAGATGACTCTGAGCTTGAAATTGATATAGATGAGAATATTTGGTGTCTAGAAGAGGTTCCGATTGTGTAGCCTACGGTTTGTGATTTTGATGATCAAATTGATATGGATGTCACAATAGTTGTTATGCATGATTCTTCTATGGATGTTTTAACTCTTCCTGATAAGAGTCAAGTGGATTTTGTTGGATGCTCTAAATTTTTGAAAATGCCTATATCTATTTGCAATTATGTGCATGTTGTGCCTTCTTTGAATTCAGTGAATGCTTGCACTTTGAAATTGTCTATGATTGAGGAAGTACTTGTAATTAACATGAATGAGCATTTTTTTGGTTTGAAATCTTATTGCTTCAAAAGAAATGAAAACAAAGTGATTATGGTGTTTGATATGTATGATTAGATGATTGGGTTGAGAAGTTTGGCTGAAGACTTTAAATTTAACGCTTATTGGGAGACAACCCAATATAATGCATTTTGCTTTCGATTATTACTCTTTTTCTTTTTTTCCGTCTCTACCTCAAATTTCTCACTACCACTTCTCTCAAGTTTCATTGTAGGAAAGTTAAAGCGTCATTGCAGTCACTAGAGGAAGAATTCTATATCAGAATCAGAGACCTAAACTAGGAGAGTATTAGTTCCTTTCCCTCTTTATTTATTTTTGCAACATTGAGGACACTGTTTGATTTAAGTGTAGGGGAGGATGATTTTTTTTGTGCCTATCATTTAATGCAATTGAAAATATTTTTTTTTTGCAAGATTTTCATAATTGAAAATTTTTCATTGATTGTGATTGAACTTAACTTTGAGCCTTTCCTATGTAAGAAAATGTTGTTTGAAAAAAATTAAAATAGAAAAGAATGTTTCAATTGAGCCTCTAAACGTTGATCTTTTGTATGAATCTAGTTATGAACTATGAGAATAGGGTTAGTTTGTAATATGACCAATATATTATTAGTTTATGAATATTTTGCCACTTAATTTCTTTAGAACTTTAATGATGACCCTTGTTGGCCAAGCAAAGCTTATATTTAGGGAAATGACTGAGGTGGAAACAAAGAAAAAAAAAATAGAAAGAAAAAAAAATAGAAAGACAAGGAAAAAAAAGAGAATAAGAAATACAACTCCAATGGCTTCTCTAGACCTAACTTAGTAACTGAGGGCACTTCATCACCAATGTTGGAACTCGCGTCAAATGTTAAAGTCAAAGAGGGCCATGAGTTGGGCTAAAACCCTCATGAGATATCTATTGAAGTAACTAAGTAACCGGTGTTGCATAACCCATGTGCAGGGTTGCGTCAAAAGGGGATCGATAACAGCCCAAGATGAAAAAAAAAGAAAAAAAAGAAGGAAAAAAATATAATGAATCAATTTTCTATCTGATAATCCTTATTAAATTAAATGAAAAGCTTGGTTAAGTGGGACATTTGAGTCTTTCTAGAGGAGTTAAGTAACTTAATATTCCTTTACTAATCTTACTGTTACACTTATTACTTGTTGATCCTTTGATTATAGAGATGTTAATGGATGATTACAATTGTTTAAGGTTCTTGGCTTAGTGACCCATTCTTATAAGACATTAAATTGAATAGAATTCGATCACATGATGTAAATGTGGTGGTGCTCTACTCTCTGTTTAGGAATTTCGTAAGCAATGTTTTTCTTGTTTGGATAATGAATTTTCTTTCTTTTGCTTGTGGACAAGCAAATATTTAAGTGTGGGGGAGTTTGATAAGTATATATTTTATAATTAGATAAGTGTAGATTTTGAGATATATTTGATTAAATTTATTAATATTTTATACTTATTTAATTATATTTTATATATTTTTCTATCTTTTAATTAATTATAGGATAAAAAGGATATTTTGATATAAAATCTGCTCACATATTAATTTATTTTGCTGAGGATATTATAAGATTCAAGTGAGAATAAAATATTAATACAATATATCTATATTATAAGATAATTGATAAAAAGAAAAAGATAAATCAAGATATTGTGATAAAGATGCACGCAAGGAGGCAATATATACCTATATATATATATATGCTAAGAGTAGCAAGAGGGAGGTGTGTTCTATTTTCCTGATTTGTGACAATAAGGCAAGAGCTTTAGTGGTGGAAGATTAAAGTTTGCAGATGCAGAAGAGCGACAACATAGATAATGTTAGAACCGGCTATCACCCAAGAGGGGGGGTGAATTGGGTGTATAATAAAAACTTAAGAATTTTAGAAATCTTTTCGTATCTTAACAAAAAGCGGTAAGATGAAGGTTTATAAATCAACAGTTAGATTAAATAATATATGCTGGAAATATAAGAGTTTAGGGAAGAGAATATGCAAACTGTGATTTATCCTGGTTCGGTCCAATCTGTGATGGCCTACGTCCAGTCCCCAGGCTCCTCCTGAGATTTTCAAATCCACTATCTTCTTGTTTAATCCGGGCACAAGAAAAGCCTTTACAATCCCACAAGTTTAGCCGGGTACTTGTGAAACCTTTTACAAATCTCTCATCAAGATACTCCCCCTTACGGCAAGTCTTACGAGCAGAGCAATCCCGAAGATCTTCCTCTCCTGCTTACTCATGCAAGTCTTACGAGCAGCAACGTTCTCTCCTGCTTACACCCCTGTAAGTCTTATGAGCAGCAACGTTCTCTACTGCTTGCACCTTGTAAGTCTTACGAGCAGAATGTCTTACGGCAATTCTCTCTACTGCTTCCCCGTAAGAAAATCAACCTCTCAAGGTCCCTCTACCTTGAGATCAACTCAGAAATATAGATGAAAGTGTTTACAGACTCTCTCACAGAGTGGATATAATACTCACTGAAGTACAATACAAATAATCACTCTCTCAATGATATGTAATACAGAAACTGAAAATAGAGAGTGTTTGGGTAGAAGCAGAGGATTCATGTTTTTCACATGTTGGAGTTGTTTCTCTGTTTTCTCTGTCTTTCACCGTTTTTCTCACCACCTTCCAAGTTGAATGCTTTCTCTCATTTATAGTTGATGAAGATGATAGCCGTTGTGAGCATTCGTCCGTTGGAGTCCCATTGCGTCATTTGAACGTTGAGTATATTTGAAAATGAGCTTCTGTCCGTTGCAAGGTGGAGCGTTTTGTTGAACAGCAGGAAGATTCATTTTGAGATGTACATCACGTTGTGGAGCGTTTTGTGTTTCAGACAATCTCTCATGGTGGGTCAGTTACTTGTCGTGGTTGGTAGCCGCCATTCGTTGTGTAATGATGGAGTTCACCAAAATTGACTTTTATTTGAATCTGCAATCCGAATGTTTAATATCCTGTTTTACACTTGAAATATATGTTAGTTAACATTTAGAATCAATAACAAGTGAAAACACACTGATTCAATAACATATAATCATATTCGGAATGTTCGCTGTGAGACTTGACGTTTTGGTCTTCTGCAGAATATCACTCGAGCATGAATATGCTCACTCGAGTGATATCGAGATTTTACTCCTTGATCTTCAGTTTTAAGTCTGTGCTCGCATAGGATTTCAGAGAGACAGAATTCTCACTCGCGAGTGATCTACGGCCTCACTCGAGCACAACTCCTCCTGCTCGAGTGATGTTGCATTTTCCACTGTGAGTGTCTTCTCGGGTCGTCACTCGCATACCATTTTAACAAGAGTGAGATTTTGTACTCGCGGGTGATTTGGTCCTTCACTCGAGCACACATACCTCTGCTCGAGTGAGACGCATATTCTCAAGGAATATGCTCTCAATATCATCACTCGCACCAGAAATCCAGAGGGATAGAATTTTCACTCGCGAGTGATGTTGGCCCTCACTCGAGCACAACAACTCTGCTTCGAGTGAGACGAATATTCCCAAGAATTATTCCTCTTGAACAAGCACATGCAACAGAACTGGAGAAGGATGGAATTTTTACTCGCAAGCATTGGTGTGTCACTTCGAGCACACTTGCACTTCTCTAAACTTCATGACTCTCGGCCAAGTGCTCGCGATACCCTGCTCGAGTGAACGAAGGAAGCATGTCATTACTTGCTCTCGGCCAAACACTCGCAGACCTGCTCGAGTGAACAACGAAAGCATACCATTACTTGCTCTCGGCCAAACACTCGCAGACCTTCACTCGCATGTGTGCTCGAGTGAGAATGACTTCTCTGCTCGAGTGCAACCTCCAGTGCTCGAGTGAGGTACTTTTCTTCATATTTCAGCTGCTTCTGTACATCACTCGCATGACATTTTCAGAGGGAAAGTTTTTACACTCGCGGGTGATGTGGGGCCACTTTAGAAAAATTTTGTTCATTTGATTCAAATGATGTATCATAAGAATGCTCTTGCCATATGCATTCCAATGCAACAAGAATCAGCTCCAAACTCGTTGTATTCTGCAAGTTATGATCCAAAGAGTGTATATTTCGCTAGTCTGCACAAGCATCAACTTCCAGAAGGCATAGCTCCTAGAATATACGTTCAAAGTATACAAATTACCTATCCATGGAAAGCTCTTTGAGTCTACTTTCATTTGGCACTGGTCTCGTCTCAATCCGATGTGTGGTTTGTGAGATATACTCAAAATACCGAACCTGTGTCAGAAAGTGACGGTGATTTCAGTTTCATTTTCGACAAATGATATCTCCTTCATTTGATCTTCTTTCAATGTGATTCTGGTTCCACTTTTACGTGTTGGGAGTCTTCTTTCATATGCCACCGGTTTCGGGTCAATCCGACGTGTGGTTTGAGAGATATGATCAAAATACCAGACCTCGCTCAAGCTGAACGTAAAACAGAGTAGAACAGAGTATTCTCCCGTGCTCGAGTGAAATCAGCTGTGCTCGAGCATGTTCTTCCTGTGCTCGAGCATAACACCTTGTGCTCGAGCATAACACCTCTAGAAGTGCCAAAACTCATATATAAGTCATCTTAGCTTCGTATTAACCTATTCCAACCATCATTTGATCATAGAAACCTCCGGAATCATTATAGACACCTCCAATATCACATCTAACAACTTGAATCTTGATATTCATGATAGATCTACCAAGTTCTTCATTCTTCAATATCTTTATTTTTTACCTTCCTCTTGATAATCATTCTTCATAATCCGAGTAGGCAGCTCCTTGACTATCTTCAATTTCTTTTCTTCTTCTTCCTCTTGTTCATTTTCATTAATTCAATCTTCTTCATTCTTTGCTTGACTAATCTACAAAATATGTAACATTAAATATAGTAGTTAGTCAAAGAAATACATTATATGAACTTTTTGCTCTTATCACTTAATATCTATATTTGACATCATCAAAACTAATCATATCTAACATTCTCCCCCTTTTTGATGATGACAAATCTTTTAAGAAAAATATGTCTGAATGAATTGCAACATACATATATAATGCAAAGTGCAACATACATATTATATATAATGCAACATACATATTTTTCTTACATTTTCTCCCCCTATTTGACATCAGCAAAAAGTTTGAAATATATAAAGAAGTAAGGCTTGTGAAGAAGTAAATAGAGTAGAAATTATTTTAATCAAAATGAATGAACCAAGAAAACAATTGACTCTCCCCTATATGAAGGAACTGAAAATAGATTTAGAGAGGTTTTCAAGAAAACTTTTGTAATCAAGATAAATGAAATATATAAAATGTATTCTTGAAAAGTAAAGAGAGAAGGTATAGAAATGCTCATGTAGATTTTGAAAATTGATGAAGCGCTCCATGAAGTCCGTTGCTTTATCCTTTGGCAATGTTAGGTCATGATGATGTGCATCACACTTCTGTTATGCAATTCAATATATATTCATGTGGTTGCCAAGATTCTCCAATTGAGTTGAGCTTCTGTTTAGCATGTTCAATGCTCATTTGTATTGGCATATGTATTTGTTGTTCTGAATGTTACAGCCAATATATATTCCTTGACTGAGCGTTAAAAACATCCTCAAGGTTGATAGAGTCTTCTTGTAGTATGTTGAGGAATGCTATTGCACAAAACAAATTCTCCTGTCATAAAATTTAAATCTTTCTTTGCAAAGAGAATTGTTAGTTCAATCAAGTAACAAACTATTCCTTTCCATATGATATGTTCAAATTATGATTGTGAAAAGAACAGTATAAGAGTAACTCATCATCAAAACTAATCAAGACATGGTGAATATAGATGAGTATATTAAAAGGATTTTCTTCTCAATAAGAGATAAGTTTTCAAGATATAAAACACACATGAATGTGAAGCTCCCCCTTAATTGATGCATGGTTTTAAAAATTTTAGGAAAACAATTAATAACTCTCCTGGATTTGATAAAACATTGGAAACTTTATATAGAAAATGATTTTGAAAGTATGAATATTTAGAGAGAAATCAAATTTGAAATATGTTAATGCTATTTAGAGGTTTTAAGAGATATAATCCAATATCATCTGAGTAGTCACTTGAGTGATTCTACTTGATCATTGCTTGATTGTTTACTCAAGTGGTGCAACTCAAAGAATTTGAATTAAGTAAGAATACAATACCTCACTCGAGTAATATCGTAATCACTCGAGTTATAATCCTTTGTAGTCCATTGATGCATCATGTCCTAGTCAATATTGGATGATGTGACTGGTACTGAGGGATTTTGAAGTGTAGTCTTCTGTGAGCACTTTAAGATACCAAGATGAGCTCAGAATAAGGCATTGGGATTCTAGTTGATCAAGTCACAGTGTTGTCTAATCTTGCCATTCACGGAAGTGATAAACTCAGCATGTTTGTGATAAGCTCTGTGTGATTGTTAAAGCTCCTCTCTCAAAAAGCCTTAGACAAATGGACCAAAGAATGAAGGATCATGGAGACCAACTTTAGCAAAGTGTTGTCTCTCATTTATTGGCCTTGTTCACCATAGCTCTAGTGTAGGTATAGCAGATAATCCAGTGAAGATTAGACATAGAGCTAAGATAGTAGTTAAGAATCCTCATAGGCTCATCAACCTTGATGATTCTGTGCATCTCAGCATTTTCCTCTGAACATCTCTGTTGGCTCCATATCATAGTGAAAATGTCTGATCACCTTGAAATGATAAGGAAGGTGGGTAGGCAACAAAGATTCATATTAGATAAATTTATTCTTGGCTCTGTGCTGCTTTGAAATAATCTCCGCTGGGTCTCCTAAGAGATCTTCCTTCTCTTTCTCTTTCTCTTTCTCTGATTGTATCATTAGCTAGTTATTTGCTAGTGGCGGGATGTCATTTGAGTAATATCACATATTCTGCTTCATCTCACGCTGCAATACTATCAGTCATGCCTTTGCTGTTAGCCTTTGGTCTTTGTATCCAAAAGTAGAGCATTTTGGTCAACTCCTGTAAAAGTATAAACATATGCTCTCTGGTACCCATCTTCTCTTGGGTTCGTACAATATTAGACATAGCAACTCTTATGCTCTTATACAATTAAGCATATGATATTTGAGCAAAGAGTACTATAAACCAACAAAGACCAAGATATATTTTTACCCACTTAAATTTAAACCATTAGATCATGAAGGGAAACGAATCAATGAATGGTAATTTTCAAAGATCAATGAAGATTTGTAAATACATTTCATAGAAAATATTTCATTGATAAGATTTTCATGCAATAGATGTAAGTTGGATCAAAGAGAGTAGAGAATCTATCCATAATGACCAACTTTTATGAAATGATAAATCATGAATGAAACCAAATTTTCAAGAATGATAATGAGATATGCTAATTATTTCAAAATCTCATATGTTCTTTCGAATCATAAATATGCATTATGACATTAAGATTTTGAATACATGAAAACTCATTTATGAAGCTTGTTAAATACCAATGCTTATGTCAAAAACAATGGAAGTCAACAGTTATAAAATATATATCAGAAAGCTTCACTAAGGAGTTCAACAAAGATAACATGTTAATTATAAGAATTAACATGTTGAAGAATTTTCCCAAGAACAAAAGTCATATGAAAAATGAATTAGCCAAAATGGCTTATCTTGACATATATAAGCATGATGACTTTAGTATTGATCAAGAGATAACCTTGCCTCTTAGAGTTGCGTCTTAAAATGGATAAATATTCAAGGCAACAAGACTTAAAGTGCAATATTCTAGTTACTAAAAAAATGGATGAAGACAAATGGTAATGCATTTGAGCAACAATATGAGTGTAAGAATTTATGGATGATGAAGCACATACTCATTGATCAAAATGACTAGAGTTCTTAGAATATTATCCCGGTAAGTTATTCCACAATAATGGTTAATGCATTAAGATTCAATGCACTAATGAACATTTATAATGCTTGGAATAACATGGTCAACTAATGATTTATGTATTAGGCATAAGGCTTTCACATATAGAATTCTTTCCTAGGGAATATACTTGACACTCATATAGATAGTTAACTTGTTTAGACGTAAGGTCTAGCATGTTAAGGAATGAAGAGAGTTCAAGTATTGGATAGCACATTTAAGATCAATGTGTCAATGATGGGAAAATACTTTGATAAATGAATTTGAAGCATTCTGACTTTCATTATAAAAATATTAACTTCCAATTTTGAAACCGATTTGAATGCAAACAAGATATGAATAATTTTCAAATAATGTATATGCATTTTTATAACAAGATGAATTTGAAATCCAAGTAAATTTATGAAATGTGCATTTCAAATTTCCAATGCACAGAAAAATTATGCATAATTCAATTTCAATACATTTAGCAATATGAAAATATTTTGAAAAACCATAAATCATTGATTGCTAATGGTACATAGTAATGAACAAGAATTAACCACTCAAAATGAGTTGGAAGGAATGAGTACGATGGTTGAGTTTTGAAATAACTGATACAGCGTACCTGGCTTGAGTGTAACTTGTAGACACCCAAGTTAATTTCCATCTCCTTGAATCTTTGTACTCAAGTCCTCCAAGATCACTTGAGTAATCCATGTTTTAAAGATAATTTATGCATTTATATATGTGGCAATCACAAGTTCTTTCTGCACTTTCAAGTGAGTTCTTTATGCACTCAAGTATGCTCCCGTCTAACTCAAGTATATGACATTATTCTTGATGAACACGAGAGTGTCTTACACTCAAATGTCATGTTTCTTTTTCAAATTGTTCCTGCAAAAATCATATAACCATTTTTCTTCCTTGGGTATCCAATTCTACTTGGATCCACGTATGGTTAGCTTGAAAGAATCATAATTCAAATGCTCTAAGAGTATAGTTAATTTGAAACAACTGAGCATAATGAATTAAATACATCTTTATTCATAAGAGAAATATTTCTCTTTTCAAATCATTATACATGCATACAGAATTAACCTGTTGAGCATTACAATCCCTTTATAAATAAATCTATTAAATGACTTTTTAAGGGATGTGAAAACATAATTTAAAAATCATTTGCAATGCTCATTCCTAAGGTTCCAAAATATAAAACCTCAACAAATATTACAAACAACAGCATAGGAAATTTTATCATTGTGTACCTTTGCCTTAGATATTTGAAGGATTGCTTCTGCATACCCACTGCATCTTTCTTTGAAGTTCTGTTTTTGCATATTTGGCTTTGGGATTATGCAAAGCTTTCTCATGTGATGTAGGCTTCGAGAATCTTTTTCTTTGTGAATGAGAGATCCTCCTCTTCTTGTTCTTCTCAAGATAGTTGAATGGTACATTGTGGTAGCCCTTCGTTGAGGTAGAACATACTCCTTTTATCCATTGCTTCTTTCTCTGTTTATACTCTGTAACTCCAGCAATGGGTGCCTTGAGAGTTCTCCTTTTTGATATAAGTGATATGAACCTCTTTATTGGCGCATGAGAAACTCTTGGCTTATTCTTTATCTTCTCCGTACCCTTATGTCCATTCTTCTTATAATCAGTCTGCACACATAAAGTACTAGATGGACATTTTGGTACCCACATATACTTGGGTCCTTGATTGTTAGTATTAACCTGTACATGTTTCTTCGGTACCCAAATATACTTATTTCTCACATGGGAATTTCTTCTAATATAGCATGTATGAGAAATATGACCGGATTTGCCACAATAATTGCAAATTGTATCAAAATATGCATTATGGGATATCATGCAAGTATTATGTCGATCATGAGAGTAGAAATTCGAATGGATTTGATTTGAATATTCTTTCTTCCCAACAAACTTTCCAGCATATTTGAAAACATTTTTGCTTTTCTCAATAGAATCACCAATTGGTTGAGAAACAAACTTTTGTAAACTCTGAAAATCATTTTTATGAAAATCACACAAAGAATTGGAACTTTTTACCTTAAGTTCATCTTGAGCTCTGGAGAGTGATTTTTCATGTTCGTCCATACTGAACTCTTTTCGGGAATCCTCTTCTTCTTGTCTATCCATGTTGACTGTATGGAAGTGTTCTATGATTTCTTCATCTTCATCATCAACTTCCAACTGTTCATGCACATTAGATGCGTAGCGTGTAGTTTCACATGAACTGTCAACACTTTCAACTTCAACACAATTGTTAGAAGCATACATAGAATCAAGAGTGTCCCAAATATGTTTAGCATTAGAACAAAATCTAATTTTCTCAAAATCATTTTCGGTTAAAGCACTATACAGAATTTTCATTGCTCTAATGTTCAACGAAAACATTTTCTTTTCACTTTCTGTCCAATCCTTTCTTGGTTTGAAATCAAAAGCATTTATAAAAACATTCCACATATCAAAATCATAAGCTTTTATAAAACTAGTCATTCTAGCTTTCCAAAACCAAAAATCAATATCTTTCAAAAGAGGTGGAATTGTATAATCAAAACCTTCTGAAAGTATAAAACACCCAAAATTAGCCATTGTAACTCTTGAGACGGTTAAGTCCTTTAAACAAGAGCCCGGGCTCTGATACCAAATGTTAGAACCGGCTATCACCCAAGAGGGGGGGTGAATTGGGTGTATAATAAAAACTTAAGAATTTTAGAAATCTTTTCGTATCTTAACAAAAAGCGGTAAGATGAAGGTTTATAAATCAACAGTTAGATTAAATAATATATGCTGGAAATATAAGAGTTTAGGGAAGAGAATATGCAAACTGTGATTTATCCTGGTTCGGTCCAATCTGTGATGGCCTACGTCCAGTCCCCAGGCTCCTCCTGAGATTTTCAAATCCACTATCTTCTTGTTTAATCCGGGCACAAGAAAAGCCTTTACAATCCCACAAGTTTAGCCGGGTACTTGTGAAACCTTTTACAAATCTCTCATCAAGATACTCCCCCTTACGGCAAGTCTTACGAGCAGAGCAATCCCGAAGATCTTCCTCTCCTGCTTACTCATGCAAGTCTTACGAGCAGCAACGTTCTCTCCTGCTTACACCCCTGTAAGTCTTATGAGCAGCAACGTTCTCTACTGCTTGCACCTTGTAAGTCTTACGAGCAGAATGTCTTACGGCAATTCTCTCTACTGCTTCCCCGTAAGAAAATCAACCTCTCAAGGTCCCTCTACCTTGAGATCAACTCAGAAATATAGATGAAAGTGTTTACAGACTCTCTCACAGAGTGGATATAATACTCACTGAAGTACAATACAAATAATCACTCTCTCAATGATATGTAATACAGAAACTGAAAATAGAGAGTGTTTGGGTAGAAGCAGAGGATTCATGTTTTTCACATGTTGGAGTTGTTTCTCTGTTTTCTCTGTCTTTCACCGTTTTTCTCACCACCTTCCAAGTTGAATGCTTTCTCTCATTTATAGTTGATGAAGATGATAGCCGTTGTGAGCATTCGTCCGTTGGAGTCCCATTGCGTCATTTGAACGTTGAGTATATTTGAAAATGAGCTTCTGTCCGTTGCAAGGTGGAGCGTTTTGTTGAACAGCAGGAAGATTCATTTTGAGATGTACATCACGTTGTGGAGCGTTTTGTGTTTCAGACAATCTCTCATGGTGGGTCAGTTACTTGTCGTGGTTGGTAGCCGCCATTCGTTGTGTAATGATGGAGTTCACCAAAATTGACTTTTATTTGAATCTGCAATCCGAATGTTTAATATCCTGTTTTACACTTGAAATATATGTTAGTTAACATTTAGAATCAATAACAAGTGAAAACACACTGATTCAATAACATATAATCATATTCGGAATGTTCGCTGTGAGACTTGACGTTTTGGTCTTCTGCAGAATATCACTCGAGCATGAATATGCTCACTCGAGTGATATCGAGATTTTACTCCTTGATCTTCAGTTTTAAGTCTGTGCTCGCATAGGATTTCAGAGAGACAGAATTCTCACTCGCGAGTGATCTACGGCCTCACTCGAGCACAACTCCTCCTGCTCGAGTGATGTTGCATTTTCCACTGTGAGTGTCTTCTCGGGTCGTCACTCGCATACCATTTTAACAAGAGTGAGATTTTGTACTCGCGGGTGATTTGGTCCTTCACTCGAGCACACATACCTCTGCTCGAGTGAGACGCATATTCTCAAGGAATATGCTCTCAATATCATCACTCGCACCAGAAATCCAGAGGGATAGAATTTTCACTCGCGAGTGATGTTGGCCCTCACTCGAGCACAACAACTCTGCTTCGAGTGAGACGAATATTCCCAAGAATTATTCCTCTTGAACAAGCACATGCAACAGAACTGGAGAAGGATGGAATTTTTACTCGCAAGCATTGGTGTGTCACTTCGAGCACACTTGCACTTCTCTAAACTTCATGACTCTCGGCCAAGTGCTCGCGATACCCTGCTCGAGTGAACGAAGGAAGCATGTCATTACTTGCTCTCGGCCAAACACTCGCAGACCTGCTCGAGTGAACAACGAAAGCATACCATTACTTGCTCTCGGCCAAACACTCGCAGACCTTCACTCGCATGTGTGCTCGAGTGAGAATGACTTCTCTGCTCGAGTGCAACCTCCAGTGCTCGAGTGAGGTACTTTTCTTCATATTTCAGCTGCTTCTGTACATCACTCGCATGACATTTTCAGAGGGAAAGTTTTTACACTCGCGGGTGATGTGGGGCCACTTTAGAAAAATTTTGTTCATTTGATTCAAATGATGTATCATAAGAATGCTCTTGCCATATGCATTCCAATGCAACAAGAATCAGCTCCAAACTCGTTGTATTCTGCAAGTTATGATCCAAAGAGTGTATATTTCGCTAGTCTGCACAAGCATCAACTTCCAGAAGGCATAGCTCCTAGAATATACGTTCAAAGTATACAAATTACCTATCCATGGAAAGCTCTTTGAGTCTACTTTCATTTGGCACTGGTCTCGTCTCAATCCGATGTGTGGTTTGTGAGATATACTCAAAATACCGAACCTGTGTCAGAAAGTGACGGTGATTTCAGTTTCATTTTCGACAAATGATATCTCCTTCATTTGATCTTCTTTCAATGTGATTCTGGTTCCACTTTTACGTGTTGGGAGTCTTCTTTCATATGCCACCGGTTTCGGGTCAATCCGACGTGTGGTTTGAGAGATATGATCAAAATACCAGACCTCGCTCAAGCTGAACGTAAAACAGAGTAGAACAGAGTATTCTCCCGTGCTCGAGTGAAATCAGCTGTGCTCGAGCATGTTCTTCCTGTGCTCGAGCATAACACCTTGTGCTCGAGCATAACACCTCTAGAAGTGCCAAAACTCATATATAAGTCATCTTAGCTTCGTATTAACCTATTCCAACCATCATTTGATCATAGAAACCTCCGGAATCATTATAGACACCTCCAATATCACATCTAACAACTTGAATCTTGATATTCATGATAGATCTACCAAGTTCTTCATTCTTCAATATCTTTATTTTTTACCTTCCTCTTGATAATCATTCTTCATAATCCGAGTAGGCAGCTCCTTGACTATCTTCAATTTCTTTTCTTCTTCTTCCTCTTGTTCATTTTCATTAATTCAATCTTCTTCATTCTTTGCTTGACTAATCTACAAAATATGTAACATTAAATATAGTAGTTAGTCAAAGAAATACATTATATGAACTTTTTGCTCTTATCACTTAATATCTATATTTGACATCATCAAAACTAATCATATCTAACAGATAAAACTTCGGCACTAAATTTTTGTTTCTCCTTTCCTTTATCTTCTTTCTTTTGTCCTTTCATTTTGTCTTTTGTTAGCCATTATTTTGGTAATGACAATGTTTAGTTTATGTAGCTAAACTCTTGGTTTTGGATTATTTAGTTTGATTATGAATTAGTGGATGATAATTGTTGTCATTAATTGCTTTAATATTATATTTGTTGATTTAATTGTGTGCTTGATTATCCTGAAATAAGAGGAATCTGATTGGGATTGTTTTGGCTTTCTAAAGGATCCTAGACGTAAGAAATTTAGACCAGACCTTCAATTGAATCGTGTAGGATTATATTTTCGGATTTAATTTGCTTGCAGGATAGATATATACCTATTGGCCTTACATAGTCTCATTAGGCTTGCACTTAAATTTATCCAGTTAAGTACTAATCGTCTAAGATATTAGGGATTAACATAGTTGGAATGCCTTTTAGTGGATCAAAAGATACTCTTAGGTAATTAAGAGTCCTAGATTAGCAAATATAACTTTAAATGCAATTAATGGGAGAAATTAGACACTAAGAAGTAATCAAGGCTATAATAATCCAAGTCACCGCTTAAGATTTAGAATCATCCTTTTCCTTAGTCATAATTATAATTAGATTTATTTGTCTTTCCTTTTTAGTTAGCTTTTATTCCTACTTTCTATTCAAATAGTGTTAACTCAACTTAAGCAAAAGTGTAACGCCATTGCTCAACTGTATTGTTGATACTAAGTCATCAGGGGAATGATATCTTACTCACTCTTTATTACATGCTATAGCCCGTGCACTTGTAGAGTTTTTGACTCTATATTTTGCCCCTGTCAAGTTTTTCTGTTTGTGTAGTGATGTATGTGATTGCTTTACTTGATTGTGTAGAGCATATTTGAATAATGAAGCTCTATTTCTTTTTATATTGTGGCCATAGATATGTTGCATGAAACTTGAGCATGCAGTAATGTCATTATGAGGCATGTATTTAGTTAAAGCTAACATGTCATGCACATATTATATATATTGCATGCATTACGGTAATTGTTTACTACTGAGATTCCCCTGAATCTCACCCTCACCAACCAACCATTTAGACAGGTGAAAGTAAAAAAGAGAACTACACAAGAGGAATGCAGTGCTGGAATAAAGATAGAAAGATGTCTGCATTTCATTGTAACGGGTTTAGACACCCTAGTAGCCTTGTGCGGTTACATTATTTGTAATTGTTATATACAATCCTTGAGGAGAATGTTTGTAATCGAGCATTTTTTATCAATATATTTATGTTATTCCTGTGTGTCCATTGAACTGCGTGTAAACACTTTAAAAAATGTGGAAATAAGATAAGGGTTTTACAGCTTGCCACTACACAAGATCTATTATTTTTCTTTTTGAAATTTGATTTTGTTTTCAATCAAGTTAAGAAGGCAGAGGAGGGATGGAGTGGCAACAAAGAACAAAGAAATGAGGGGAGTGAAGAATGCAAGTGCAGCAATGGTGGATGAGGTCGCTAGATCTGATGTGCAGCATGTTTGATTTGGCAAAAGTACCTAGCAATTGCGCGATTTGAGGGGAAAACCACTATTCATCTACTTTTGACTTTTCATTCATGTTTAGTTTGGCGATTTAAAAATTGGGCTTATGCACACAAGTAGCTTATTTTCTGAAGCTCCTTAGCGTGGCTTATTCATGCAACTGGCGAAATTCTTGTGGCTTATATGTGTATATATATAATAATAATATTGGTAGGAGTATTTTCACATCTTTGAGAATCAATAAGATACTCAAAATCACTTCTAATCACAAAAATTCTTCTATGAAAAATGTTCTAAATAATTTTCTCTTTCTTTAGATAGTAATATTTTGTTTGTTAGAGAATGCTTTGGGATAAGAGTTTAGGCAAATTTTGAGTTTTGTCAATATATGACTGTAGAGATGTAGAAAATAATTAATAATTAATTTTAATCACTTTGGATTTATTATTTGGTTGTTTTATGATTTTATAATCAATTTCTTTTATAAATATGTCATAAATTAGTTTCTATATGGTATTTTTACCAATTAAATTTAGTTTAAATAATTTATTTGGATTATTGGAGGTATTATTGAGATTTTAATCGGTTTATTTTGTTCGATTTTGAGCTATGTGAAAATATGAGTTAAGATTTAATATTTAACTTAGAGTTTGATATAATTTATAAAATTTAAGCTTGAAGTACACAATAGAAATGACTTTTGGAGTTTGGTAAAATATGTTCGAAATATTACAAAAAATGAGTAAGTACAGCTTCGACCAGATTGTACGGGATCTTTGATTTAATTAGTTATGTTGTATTTTACTTTATCAAAAACTTTAAGTTTGTATAATTTCTAATTTATCTGCATTTTTATTGTAATTTTATTATGTATTTGATCATTGTCAAATTTCAAAGTTAATTTTTTTCATTTTTCATAATTTTTAAAATTTTTTCTCTTAAATATCACAAAAACCACTTATCCAATTGCTAATCCAAACATTAATTATTTTACCCAATCTTACTTTTTTGCATTCTTAAGATTCCATAAGTTAAAGTAAAAATAAGCTACTTATCCAATCGCCAATCCAAACACACCCGTGGTGTGCAAGATGGAGGTCGTCATCATTGGCTACCAGAATCACCATTGTTCGTTGCTAGAATTTGCTTGAGGGGGATATGGAGCTTATGAAGGGCGAAATTGGAAAGATGAAGGAGGCAAATCAGACGTTGAGGGAGTTGATGCACTACAAAAAAACATGATTTGGTTGCGGTTAAAAATGGGTATTAGTAGCGGTTTTAATTGCTACAAACAACATTAGTAGCGGTTAGCAAAACCGCTACTAAATCATATGTTTCAAGAGGTTTTGTAGTGGTTATATAAAACCGCTACTCAAGGAAAATAACCGCTACATAATTTGTAGCGGTTCAACCCAACCGCAACAACATCTTCATTAGTGAAATTTTTTTCAGAGATATTTGTAGCGGTTATATAACGGCTACAAAAATAAAATATTGAAAATTTGAAGGCGGGAAAAGAGAAATAATTTTTTTTTTTCTATTTTGCAGCGGTTAAAAAACCGCTACTAATTTTGTATTTTTTTGAAATTTGTAGCGGTTATATAACCGCTATTAATTTCACGAAAATTCAAAATTAGCACCAAAAAATTAATTTTAGTTTAAAAAAGGTGCATTAATTAATAGCGGTTTAACAACCGCTACAAAAATTTAAATTTTTTTTAAAAAGTACGGTCATTTGTTTCTGATTTTTTAATATTAAATTAAATATTTTAGTTTTTTATTAGTTTATCTAATTTAATTAGCTTATTATTCATTAGTTTAAATTATTTATAAATTAAAAGGAATAATTTAATTTAATTGGATTAGTATAAAAATTGTATTGATAATATTATTAAGGATACGTAGGTAATAAAGAACTATTATGTTATTTACTACAATGTAATTGTGTATGAAAAATAGATGAAAATGAAATAAAGTTGTAAAATACCTAGAAAAAAAATGACAAGAATAAATTTTATACAAAGGAAAGAAGTATTGAAAAAAAAATTAAAAAACTTGTTACCATATTTGATCATATTATTTAGCTCTTCAACTCATACAAAAGAAGTTGTAAATCAGAGAAAATGAAAGAAAGGTAAGGTGGAAAGAAATGGGGGAGTGTTTGAAATGAGTTATGGTAAGGGTATTTATAGGGATCCACGTACCATTTGTAGTGGTTAATGTATCCATTTTGTAGCGATTTTTATTTAATAGCGGTTATTTTTATTTTTGTAGCGGTTTTTAATTAGTAGCGGTTATTTTTTATTTCTGTAGCGGTTATTAAACCGCTACAAATATTAATTTATTTTTTTAAATTTTTTTAAAGACAAAAGCTTAATTTGAATTTGATCACTCATCGTCGCCATCCCTACAGAAATTATGTAGAAAAATTATTGTTAGGTATGTGTTATTAAATTTAAAAAATTTAATTTAAATGAGGTGGACTTGAAAAAACTCACCACAGTAGAGGTAAATTGTCATTGCCTTCAGGGAAGTAGTTTTCAAAATCGGTTGGTTGAAATGGCTCACTCTCGTAGGCGATGTTATCGCCTTCACCCATGTCATAAAGGTCTCATGGCTTTAAATGAACGACTATGTGCCAATCCCTGTGCCTCTCATCCTCGACATAATAAACCTGATGTGCCTCTGAGGCAAGAATATATGGCTCATCATCTTGAGAAATACCAGTATGAATTGGCCGTGAGAAATTGATTGATGTGATCCCTAAGTTGTCAGTTGTCAGTCCCCGAGAAGTAGTGGTATTTGCCCACAAACACTTGAACAGCTTCACGGTGAAACAACCTTGATAATTAAGTTCGACCACATCAAGAAGCTTTCCATAGTAAGGGACGCCTTCGAACTACATGTTGGCGTCACTGCTGCTCGCATAACTCCTTGTCCCAAATGTGCCATAAACACTCGAATTCTGAGTTTGCTCCTCGATCCATTGACATTGTATACTGTAAATCTTTTTGTATTATCAAGAGGGTCGATTGCGAGAGCTCTGAAATCTGGTGAGTGTGGGTTGTGGTCATTTAGTATTTTGTGCAGAAACCAGCTTGGGAATTCTCTGTGGACCCTCCTATCAACTTCTAAGGATGTTTGTATACGGATCCTGAGTTGACGCTTAACATGACTTCTGAATTCCCTGCAATTAATAATGGAAAGGCGATAGTGAAATGAAAGTGAGAAATGTTACGAAAGATATAGAATAACATGTGAGTGTACAATTCTTACTGTATGAAAGGTTCAACTTGAGTGCAATTAATCAAGACATGTTTATGTGCTTGCAACTTCTCAGTTGCCATTAGTTTAAAGTTCTTAGTTTCTCCAACTGGTTTACCAACACGAGGGATAAATTCTCCTGATACCGGCGCAGGTTTAGGACAATTGTCAACACGAGGTGGGCGGTTGAAAGGCGTCTCAAGATCATCAAAGTACTTTAAACAAAAATACAGCACCTCATCCTCTATATAGCCTTTAGCTATAGAACCTTCTGGCCACGCCTTATTCCTTACGTAAGATTTTAATTTCTCAAGGAACCTACGAAGTAAAGAAGATAAAATTGATACTAAATGCTGAAAAGGACGACTTGCAAACATTAAATATGGAGAACAAAGCACATATTTAAAATGAGTACCTCTCAATCAGATACATCCATCGATATTGTACTGGTCCAGCGAGCTTTGTTTCATGAACGAAGTGGATTATAAGGTGAACCATCATAGTAAAAAAGGATGGAGGAAAGATTATCTCCAAATGACAAAGCATAAGAATGATTTTGGACTGCAGCTGATCGAGCTCCTCAACGATCAAAACCTTAGAACACAACTTTCGAAAGAAAGAACAAAGTTCCACTAAAACGATGGAAACATCGGGAGAAAGTGCATTATTTATAGCCAGAGGGAGTGACTGTTGCATAAGAACATGGGAGTCATGACTCTTCAGGCCAGCAACCTTTTGAGCTTGCAAGTCAACACATCAAGAAATGTTGCTTGAATACCCGTCAAGAACTTTTAATTTCTTCAACGTCGCGAGGAAGACTTCCTTATATTATGAAATTCCAACGTTTAAAATTTTGTAGCGGTTGCAAAACAGCTACACTAACCGCTACAGTACTATAAATTTGTAGCGGTTATATATATAAAACCGCTACTAATGTTCAAGCCGTTGAAATTTTGAACAAAGTGGTGGGAAATTCAAAATTTAAAAGTTGAGTTTTTGTAGCGGTTATATGTATTAAACTGCTACTAATATTAAAGCCGTTGGAAATCAAATGGAAAAATTCATTTTAAATTTGTAGCAGTTATACATACATAACCATTACAAATTTGCACAGTTGAGTATTTGTAGCAGTTTTTACTATTAAACCGCTACAAATATGGAACGTTACTTATAAATATAAAAAAAAATAAATTATATGTATGTTTGTAGTGGTGTTGCCAAGAAAACTACTACAAAGACAACAAAATTTTATTTGTAGCGGTTATTTATTTTAGAACCGCTACAAATATATATATAATTTATTTTTTTAAGGTTTAGAAATATAAATAATATTGTTGCAATTAATTCACAAATTCAACAATGCGGTCTAAGAATATAAATATAATTATGGTAAACACAATAAGAATTGAAGTTCTGAAATAAAAAATTATATATATATATATATATTTATTTACAAATGTTTCAACAACAAATAAAAAAAAGATGTCCTAAACTAAGTAGCTGGGGGTTGATCATCTGGTGCTCCCTCAGGTGGGGCTCCATCAGTTGCTGCTGGATTAGGCCGTTGGGCAGAGTGAACCGTACCATCATCATCAGCAGGAGGAGGAGGCTGCATGAAGAACCGATGGACAGGCGGAACTTGTGGATACTTCTCGTCCAGGAACAGACGACTCCATCCATGCTCGAACATGCTATTCGTGATATCAGGCCACTACGTTTGCTGAGCGTAGATCATATCAGCATGCTCCTGCATCTGCCGCATCTGCTGCAGATGCAGCTGCTGTATCTGCTGCTGCTGCTGAGCCACTGCAACCTGTGTCTGCTCCAAATCTGACCGCAGCTGCTCAACAGACTCGTCTCTCGGACGTCTGACCCCTCTAGAGCTGCCAGCCTCAGAGGCAGCGCTCCTGTCGTATACCATGCTAGGTCTGGTGCCTATCCCCATCCCCCGAACGCTTCTGGGGTGCTCAGCCTGAGCCATACCCTACTTCAAAGGACCCGTCAGGTCCATTGACCCCGTGACTCCTCAGCCTGGGTCTCTCGCAACTCAACCTGCAACTCCTGCATCCGCTCCTGCCATTTTATGAAACAATTACTAATTAACATTTTTCATTATTATGTTGGTTTTATAAAAATTATAATAATGAAATTACTTACAATGGCCGCCTCTACTTGTTGAGAGGTAGGAGTCCCATCACAATGTCTGTGTGATCGCGTACAACTCTCCATAGTCCGTCTGACGGTTCTCCTGAAGTACCTTCCTCTCCTAAAACAATTACATAATTCAATTACTATTATGAAATAACCAGCTAAAAGTCAGTGATATTTTGAAAAGTTACCAGCTCACTGTAGGTGACAGCAAAAGTCTTCGATCCTGCTGTGTGGTGAATCGTCTGCTGCCCACGGATCCTGGTGTTCCTTTGAGAAAGCGCCTGAAAAAAAATAATATTAAATGTATTAAAACAATATAAAACATTTAAAATAAATTACATTTAAATTATAATTTAATAATTAATAATTACAAAATTATATATAAATAATCTAATAAATACATTACCTGCGCCTCAGCCCTCTTCTTGAACTGGATGAAACTAACCCAATTGTTCGACGGCACGCCGTTCGGGACACTCTCGATCAGTTGCTCTAGAGGCATCGTCCTGTCCTTATCCACCCTGTGGAAGAGACGGTTCATCTTGTTCCTCCAGCCGTCACCCATCTTCACGAGGGTGTACCTCTTCCGGTTGGCTCGGACGGCAAACCGTAGCTGCAAAAAAATTATTTAAAGATCAATAATTACAAAAATCTTATTAAAAAATATTAATGAAATATAATTAATTAAAAAAAATATTAATTAAATACTATTAATTACTTGAACCACCTCCCCCCAAGCCTGGTCCTTCGGCCCCTTCGGAACGTGCCTCCACGTCCTGAAGTACAGGGGGAACCGCATCCAATTCGCACCCAGGTCATTCAGGAAGCAGTTGAACAGATGACCCCCATTGTCGATGGGTAGGTCTGTGCCCTCATTCCACGACACTATAACTTGCAGTGTCCGATCCATGCTATTCAGACCGGTTACGTCCAGCCTCCTCGTCGACACATTCCCCTGCTTATTTGCAAAATTTACCGCACGTTAGATAAATTGTAATTCAAATTTAACATTTCAAATTTAAATAAATAATTTATAAAAAAAATTATTTACCTTGGACCTGCACCTCAAACCCAGTGACCGTGAAGACGACCCTCGTGGGTTGTTCTACTCTTGAGCCTCCTCCTCATCGAGGAACTGCTCCATCTCCCTGAGCCCAATCGGGATCTCGAAGTCCTCCTCGTCATAGTCCTCGACGCTGATATCTGCCCCCCCAAACTCAGGCACCTCTGGTGTGGTTGTCTCCTGAGGGATCATCCTGTGGTAGGGCCGACTCCTGTGGGGGGATGGGCTGAAATGCCGTGGTCGCCCTCCCTCCGAGCTGCCCCCTTCCTCTGCCCCCTGCTCTGCTGCTGCCACCCCGCAAAATCGGTCTGGGGACCTCAGGTGCTTTCCCCCTATCCTCTCTTGAAGCCATATCAACTGTAAAAATTTTAAAAAAAATATTTTAGTCACATTATTATGCAAAAGTATAATGAAAATACAAATACAAATAAAATATGTCTTATCTCCTTACCTCAAGTACAAATACCAAGAAATACTACAACAAAAACTCGTTCACAGACGTCTGAATGCTCAAATCTAAAGAAAACACTCAAAGAAACTTCAGGAAACAAAATGAGAAAATGGAGAAATGAAGGAGGGAGGGGAGTTTTAATAGGCGGAACATTTGTAGCAGTTATTTCAATAACGGCTACATAAACCACTACAAATCATTAGGAGCAGCTAAACTTTGTAGCAGTTTTAAGATAACTGCTACAAAATACAAAAACCTTTAAAGTTCTGTAGCGGTTAAGGTCTAGAACCGCTACGAATTTGGGGACCTTTAAAATTCTGTAGTGGTAACAACCTAATAACAGCTACAAAATACACGACATTTGGAATTTTGTGGCGGTTTGATTGGTAAAACTGCTACAAATAATTGCTACACTATTGGCGCGTCTTGGTCGCGCAATGTGGTGCGAAAACTATATTGGTTATTATTTATTAACTGCTACAATTAAACCGCTACAAATTTTGGTGGGAAATTCGTGCGATGTTTGCAGCGGTTTTTCCTAGGTAATCGCTACAAAAAATGCAGCCAATCTGTTGCGCCACTTGGAGCGTAGCTTGCCGCTACAAATTTGTAGCGGTTTAGGTTAAAACCGCTACAAATGTTAATATTTGTAGTGGGTAATTATAACCGCTACAATTTCACCACTACAAAATATCGTTTTTTTTGTAGTGATGGTAGTGAGGGAACTTATAGGTGAAAAAGGTTAAATGGAACATCCTTATTTCATTAAGGGTAGAGTGGTCATTTCAAAGGGTCATTTATTTCTCCCAAAGGACCTCAAGAATTTACTTTTTTCTATGTCATATTCCCTAATTAATTTCTCAAATGGGGAATTATCCCCAATATTCTCTTTTCTTTATTCTCTCACATCGTCTTTCCACAATGCATTCTCTTTTATCATTTTCTCATTATTACTCTCTCTTTTACTCATCCATAAATAAGGACATTTTGGGGAAAAATTATATTTCTTACATATTTATTCCTTTAACTAATTTTAGTTTTTTTAAAAAACCCTACAATTTATTTAAAAGGACTATATATATAGGGACGGAGGAAGTACTTTATAAGGATTAAGAAAAATAATTAAAAGTAGTTGGTATTGTTAAAATAGTGAAAAAAATGACTGCTTTCCAATATTATCCTCCAATTAAACAACTTATTTTAAATACCAAAATTCTTTCTTATACAATCTCTACATTATAATTAAAAAGGGTATTTGTGAAAAAAATTTAATGCTATTAACTTTTTGTATAAGGTGGTACTCCCTCCAAGCCATAATATATAGCACTTTAACTAATTCACAGGAAATAAGAAGTAATAGCTAACTCATTAAATATGTCACAAATTCAAAAATTCTTCCACTTTTACCATTTATTGGAAAATGTGTTTGAAAATTAGTGGGCAAAATTGGAAATGATCATTAATTACATGGGCAAAATCAAAAAAATGAGCATTGATTATCTTATGAGTGACTTATATTTTGCAATATGTTGTTCTTCTAAAAGCACCCCATATTATGGATTGAAGGGACTATATTACCCTTAGGACCACAAAAAGTTCTAAAGGAGGTCCTATATAAGGCCAGAGGGAGTACTCTAGTTTTTATTATAAGTTCACTTGTAGAAAAAAAAATGTTATCATAAATATAAGTCGGCTTACAAGTTATTAATTGTTATGAATATAATATTTGTGTGAATGGTCCTATAGCCCCATTATCTCTATTATCCTCTATTATCATTAGATATGTAGATATTGATATATTTGATTGAGATTGTAAAGTTATGCCTATAAATAGAAGGCATGTGTTATGTACTGGTTATACCATGATGGTTGATGAGAATTGTTCTCTCTTTTTCTTCTCATATCTCTTTTTATTTATAACACATTATCAAGATAAATCTCTAACTAAGCATTCGATCAATCAACTTATAGATCATTATTGCTTTAATCCTGAACAACTTGTACAATATCTCTAACAGATCATTATTGCTTTAATCCCCTCTAAAGAAACACACGAATGAGGCATTCTTTTTCCTTTCTTCTTTGCGATTTTAACTGTTACATAGCTAGGAATATATTTTTGTAGGAGTATGCCGATTATTGCCAAGAGATTAAAGATTAAAGAACGTGCCTTTTTTTTGGGCTATTAGAAAATAAAATTATGACGTTCTTGATTAAATATTTGAATGAGATGGATTTTTGCGCATATTCATAAAATCTTGGATGAATTGATCCCCTTAAAAATATATTTTATTTACCGATTCTTAATATTCTTTTTTTTATTGATAATAATCTTGCTTGTAGATCTAAAGCTTGATGGAAAAAAATATTTAATGAAGATGTTTTATGCAGTCAAATATTTGACCGTGTAAATCATATCAAAATATCTTTGATTTGATTACAATCGAAATCTCAAACTAGATTTTTCGCTCTCTTTGCTATATGTATTTGTCAGTTTTTAAGATATATTATTATGTTATATTGTTCAGCCGCACACTATCGTTTCAAGGCAAATGTTTGTGCTCTTAGATAGCGTATAGCATGTGTAATTTTGTCTTTGGGATTTGATTGCATATGACCCAGAATCAAAAGGGAACTGGTGGGGTATTATTAAGATATCATTTAAATGGGCTTTTGGGTATTACTAAGGAAGAATCCATTGAGCATTTATTTTTTCTTTGTTCTTGGACAAAGTATGTTTGGTTTGGCTGCAATCTTGGGTTTAGAATTGAAGACAACCAGGTTCACAATTTTAAAGCTTGGTGGATAAACATTTCAGGTAAAAAGTTTAATCTTGCAAGGCATGAACTATCCTTTGTATGCTTGCTACTCTGGTTCATTTGGAAGCATAGGAATATGAAGGTGTTTGACAATGAGACTCCCAATCCCTTGTTAGTCATTGCATCTGCTATGAGATTGAATAATGAGTTCTGGAATCAATCTCCCCATAACTCGATTGGGACTGTAATAACACAACCCGGTAACAGTGGTGTTCACTGGTCACAACCCCCAAATGGTGTTCTCAAGATCAACCGTGATGGTGCCTTTAAATCACCCTACTTGGTTGCTGGTATTGGTGTTATCTGTCGTAATGACCTGGGTATCTTTTGTTGGGGTTTTGTGGACAAGGTAAAATCTATATAAGCCTTCATGACAGAAGCCTTGGCCTTGAAAAGAGCACTAATGCTAGCAGTTGATATGGGACATGATAAAGTAATCTTTGAAACTGATTCTCAAAATTTGCTCAACTGTGTGAAGATGAAAAAACCAGACCATTATGAGTGGACAAGTCGAAGTATTGTACATGATGTGATTAATCTCCTGGAATCCAGAGCTGGGTTTTCTCTAAACTTTACCTTCAGAGAAGGTAACGGTGCAGCTGATCATCTTGCAGATGTTGCTTGTAAGGAAGTGTACCCAATTGGGTGGGTTTTAGAGCCAGCACTTTCTTTGTCTACCATTCTAGCTTCAGATGTTCAGGAGGTTGATAACCCCTTCGTCACAACTTCATGACTTGGATACTGTATATCTCTGGTTGAAGTTGTTTTTGTTTGTTGTGTGTTTGATTTCTCGATGTTTCAATTTATTATCACTCTTGGCTTTTTTATTATTTCCCATGTAAGTTTCAATTCTGAATTAATATCAGTTGGATCTTTTGACCAAAAAAAAAAAGTATCTTAATATGAATTGTCTGTGTTTGGTGAATTAATTTAAATTGAATGCATTATTGGTTCCCTTTATCGTGCAGTGCCCAAAAAGTACGAGAAATAAAATTTATTATAAATATGAATTTATATTTTGTTCTCTTGCAAGTAAATTTGAAAATTCTTTAGAATATCGGTGAGATCAACCCCTCAAACATAAGAAAGTTGAGATATTGAATATAGGCTATCTTCACACAAAAAAGGTTAATATTTATTGTTTAGATTAAAGTAGTTAAACTCTAAACAACTTAATCATTAGGAATATGCACTAGTACAAAATATGTATTTTAGATCGACTCATTTAGACCGATTATACATGGATAAGGTCTAATATGTATGGCCGGTGGCATTTTTGTAATTATAGAGAACTTCTAAGATAGGTTCCCTGGATATAAGGTCTAAAATATATTATTTAGACCTCATTTATGAGTAACCGGTCTTAAAAGGATAAAAATAATTAAAAATAAATATAGTTTTTAGATCGGTTATTTCTGTAACTGATCTAAATAAAAGACCCTTGATAAAATTTCTTTTTAAAACTTTTTAGATTGGTTTTATCTTATAACCGGACCAAAAGTTGAAAATTTTTAGACCGGTTATTTTTAAAACCGGTCTAAAAGATACATTTAAGACCATTTGTATTAAACAACCGGTCTTAAATGTGCTTGCCCTAATTAAAATTTCGCTCTTTTTCTCCTCCTGCCAAATCTTAGCTCGCTCTCTAAACTCACTTTGTCCTGAAATTTCTCCGACGATGTTCTTGTTCACAACTACGCCATCCTCTTTCTCTCTAAATCTAGAGCAATCTTGCTCTCTGAACCTAATATCACAATCTAACCGACAATGTTCTTGTTCACAATCTCAGGGGCGGCATTGGGCTAGGTCTGTATTAGCTGAGGAAGTGTCACTACCCATACCTTACCAGTAGTCAACCTTCATTTCGCCGGCAATCTATAACATTTCAGCTCTGACTCCCCCCTTAAAAGCCTCGTCGATAGTTCTTCTTCCAAACGGGAGCACACGAGCAACTACTCGTGAAGCAACTTTTCAAGTTTTTTTATTGCTGTTAATAATTTGAACTTGATCCTTTTGATATTGTTTTGGGTGGGTTTAACCATGTCTGGCATCAGATCCTGATATGCTTGAAGTAGGAAATGGAGGTATTTTGTTTTATGATTATGGCTTTATTTGAATATGCCCAATGTTGCTCTCTATCTTGTTCTCACCATTGAGCTCAGTGATGATAACTTTAGATACTAGCTTAATGATCATATTATGATATTTTGTTTATGCTTTCTTGTCTTGGATTGCCATTAATGATCACGTTATGATATTTGCTATGTGGGTTTGAATTGAATATAAAGTTATGAACATTCTTAATAGCTTTGCAATGCAAGTGTTAAAAATTGTATCTATATACCTTTATTATGAAATATTGCTTGGTTCTTATCATGCCATAATTTATTGGTATATTGCTACAAGTGTAGTTATTGTCTCCTGGTATGTATACTTCTTAATTTCGTTGAAATCTCTAAAACTCTATGGTTGTTGTTTTTTTTGTCTATCCTTTTGCTGTTGGATAGGGTGCTACAAGGTCTTGAAATATATGGATCATAGTTGGATAAAAGCTAAACGGGTGAGGAGTTTTTTAGACTTTGTTAGAAGAAATGCCGATGATGATAGTGGGATGTTTTATTTCCCTTTTGTAGTATGTTTGAATGAGAAATGACTAAGTGCTGCAGATATATATATATATATATAAATTTAATTTGTGAAGGATTTTGTAAGAGTTATACAGTATGGGGTGGCATAGTGAAGAATTAGAAATGCCAAGTGCATCTCAACAGGGGGGAGTGACCTTTGATGATAATGATGTAGATATGGATGATCAGATAGAGGATATTATTCACGATGCAGGAGAAGAGGCTTTTGAGCAATCACATGCATATGGTAATATGTGTTGTGATGCTGAGAAGCCGTTGTACCCAGGGTGTAAAAAATACCAATTGTTGGAAGCAGTATTGAAATTGGTAAGCTTGAAAGCAAGGCATGGATGGAGCGACAAGAGTTTTTCAGAAACGCTTGAGGCTTTTAAGGACATGCTTCTAGATGATAATGTGTTGCCTTATCGATACTATGATGCTAAGAAAATACTGTGTTCACTAGGGATGAAGTATAAAAAGATCCATACATGCCCTAACGATTTCATATTGTATAGAAAAGAGCATGAAGAGAAATAACAATGTCCGATATGTGAAACCCAAAGGTACAAATCAAATAACACCCTTGCAAAATGTTGTGGCATCTTCCAATCATACCAAGGTTCAAGTGCTTGTTTGCTAATGAAAATGATTCAAAAAATTTGAAATGACATGCGGATGAAAGGATATCCGATGAAAAGCTTCAATATCTAACTGATTCTTCTCAATGGAAGAAAATATATCAATTATTTCTTAGCTTTGGCGAAGAACCTAGAAACCTTAGGCTTGGGCTTAGCATGGATGGCATGAATCCTTCTGGCAGCCTAAGCAGTATACATAGTTCGTGGTGTAACACCTCAAATTTTATTCATGAATATGCCTTGTAATTATTTGTGGTATTTAATGAAATGGAAGGGTGAATATTAATGTGCTTAGAATTTAAGAAGCTAGTAAATTTCAATTTTCATGATAATTGGGCTAGAGCAAGTCATGAAACGATGTTTTGGGTGTTCCAAAAAGCCTATTATTAAAGCCCAAAATGGAAAAATAAATTAGCACAATATATGACCCAATGTTAAGGATAATTCCGGCCAAATAGACGAAGAAAATGAACAAGCTCAAATTAAATCTAAGAATGTAAGGGTAAAATTATAATTTGCCAACAAAACATAAGAATAATTATTTTCCCAATTAATTGACGTTAATTCAGTTAATTATGGAAAATAAAGGGCAAATACATAATTGGAGCATTCTTGATCAAATAAATCAAAGTTTGAAAAGTCAAAGGTGGACATGTACACAAAATTAACTAGATGATGAGAGAGATTATGAAAGTACATGAAATAAATATTAATTCCTTTTTTTCCCTTGTTAATTTCTCCTAAATAAAGAAATAAGAGGGAAAAATAACTGTGTGGATATTAATCATGCCAAGTGTCATAATCCTTGGCCAAGTAAAGGGAAATAATAAAAACATGTGGAATTAACAATAAAATATAATACTTTTTGCAATTGATTAAGGTAATTGAAGAAAGCCCATTTGGTTATGAAGGACCCTAATGTGGCGTCATTTTAGGCTAACAAGAAAGGAAGGGAATTAGTCCAAAACCAATGGAAAGGTTTATAACAATTAAGAAGGGATAATGCTAAAGCAAAAACACATGTCATAAACTTATAAATTAATATTTCTTAAAGTAGGTGTGAAGATATTATTAAAACACATCATCATCTTTCTTCATCCTCATTTTCACGCCATACACCAAAAATAGAGAGAGAGAGAGAGAAAGAGAGAGAGAAGAGCTTGAGAACTTGGAGTAAACAACAACACAAGAAGCAAAAATCCAAGGTAAACAATAGTGTTTCCAAGTGATCTAGCCTTCTATCTTGTGTAGAATCTCTCCTAAGTCCTTTTCCTTCATAAAAACCATGTGTAGCAAGCAAAACATCAAGGGAAGAGAAAGAGAGAGAGGATGCCTAGAGACAAAAGGTGGGATAAATCAAAGTAACTTCAAGAATCTCAATCCTTTTGGTAATATGTTGCTGTTTTGGTTGTTGTTGTTGAGTTTAGTTTGATTTGGCTTGGTTTTGTGATTTTGTGATGAGGAACCCTAAAATGTTATACCACCAAAGTTTCCTCAAATCATACTCATTTAGTGTTTAAGTAGCTAATCATGTGATTAGAAGTGGGAAGGAAGTGATTGAACAAGAGAAATCAAGGAAACACATTTTTTCTCTTCTAAACCCTTAATTTTGTCCAGGTACAGAATAGGGGGAAGGAGTTGGAATTTTGTAATTTTAATGATTCCATTGGATTTAGAAGGGAAAATTGTGTGGGAATATAGGTGTTCATGATTTTTGGAGATTTGTATATAAATCTGAAATTTATTGAAGTTGCAAGTGCATGCTGTTTGATTGCTTCCAGTGAGGCAGTGTTATTATGCATTGCATTTCGTTAGTCAAACCAAGTCTAAATGTAATGAAACTTTCCATGATTAAAGTTGACATATAGAGCTTTAATTTGTAGGTAGTGCATTCTTTTTGGACTTGTACACTAAGAGATATGAATTTTCAAAGTTGTGCCTTGTTTTTGGACTTGATTCTGGAATAGTGTGAGAATTTATGAAATTTTGTAATTTTGTGGTTGTAGATGGTGGTGATTCGTATTTTTCTTGTGTAGAGAACTTAAAGATCTTTCTATAGAACTTTGAATTACTCCATTTTGATTTTCATAGATTTAATTATGATATTTGGAAGTTGAGCCAAGAATAGAGGATTTTTTGGCCGCGGCCAGAAAATTGCTTGGTTATGGCCTAAAAGTTTCTGGCCTCTCTTGGCTCCTTTGGCTAGGGCCAAGACCCCTATTTCAATATTTCATATTTTTAAATACTGTTGATTGGTTTAGCTTTCCTAACCCCATAGGCACTTGCTTGGATTTCCAATGGCTATCTAAATAGCTCAAAAGCTAACCAACAAATGTGTTTAGAACAACAATGAATGAGTAATAACTCAATTCTTGTATATGTGGAATTTTAGGATATATCAATAGCCCGAGACGAAACAAAAGTTCAAGAGCAGTTTGCGAACAAAAAGGGGCTTAAGGTAGTAACTCTCTCCTTCATACACTTTGTAAACTTATATGTGCTTTGTGTATGTTATCTTCTGTGATATGTATAATGCACTCTCTAACTGGTGTGAGAAGATCACAAGTATCATCTAGGGGAGAACTATACCCATACCCCAACGACCCTAAAAAGGGGATCCAGTTATGAGAATTTAGCACCAAGAGGGTACACTGCCCAGTTTGTGGTCAAAAGCCAAGCTGACGTATGGAATTCGGGTTCTGATAGTGATTGGCCTTGAAATGTGCATATTCCGAGAAACATTATTACAGTATAATTATTCTGTTGCATTATATGTGGTACCTAGTATAATTATTTGTTGCATTTTATATGATCGATTGTTTGTTATTACTAAGATTCGTTTGAATCTCACCCTTTTTCGATTCACCCTTTTTCAAATTCAAAAATATTCTAGCAGAAGCTAGCGACTTTAGGGGAAAATGGTAAATACCGGCAACTGAGGTGTCCAGGTCAAAAGGATGGAGCTATCGCTTATAATTAGTTTCTTTTTATATTTTTGGACAAAATTGTATATATTATCAAACCCCACGAGGAGATTCCTATATGTAAACAAGTCCTTCTAATTAGTATACTTGTTCTATGTTTGTATGCCTGTGGGATTGTGCCTTTATCAATTCGGCAAATGTTGAAATGAAAAAGGGCTTTGACACATGGCCTTTCTGTTAGTAATTTACAACTTATCTCCTTTGTTACGCGTGAAACAAAAGTACATCATGTTATCTATGTTGATTTCAGGACCAAAACAACTCAGAAATGACATTGATGTTTACCTAGAACCCTTGATTAAAGACTTGAAAGAGTTGTGGGATGAAGGTGTTGATGGTTTTGACACGAACAAGGAGGTTTTTAAAATGTGAGCCATGATCTTTTGTGCTATAAATGACTTTTTTGCATATGAAAACTTGTCAGGATGTAGTGTTAAAGACCATAAAGCATGTCCGATTTGTGAAGAAGGCACATGCTATCATCAATTTCAACATGGAAGAAAGATGGTTTATCTTGGTCATAGGAGATTTCTTAGACTTGGCCACCCATAGCGTAGATTAAAGAAAGCTTTTTTTGGTGGACAAAAGTTTGAAGATGCTCTGGAGACATTGACTAGGGAGCAAGTTTATGAAAAAGTGAAAAATATCAATGTTATCTTTAGTAAGACCATAGAGAGTAGTAATGAAAAAAATAAAAGGAAAAAGATGTCTGTCTTCTTTATCTTCCATATTGGTCTAATCTTGATGTGAAACACTATATTAATTTCATACTTGAAGAGAAAAATGTATGTGATAGTATTGTTGGGACACTGTTCAACATACAAGGTAGTTCTAAAGATGGCGTGAAGGCAAGATTAGATTTACAAGAAATGGGAATATGAGAAGACTTGTATCCAAAGCTATATGGTAAAAGAACTTTTTGTCCTCCAGCTTCTCATACTTTGTTTAAGGATGAGAAAAGAAGTTTTGTGAGTATTTACATGGCATCAAAGTTCTCTCAGGGTATTCTTCAAATTTTAAGAAATTCGTGTCGATGAAAGACTTGAAGTTAGCAGGGCTAAAGTCTCATGATTGTCATGTCTTAATGCAACAATAACTGCCAATAGCTATTCGAGGCATTGTTGAATATGATCTTCAACATATTTTGACTAAACTTTGTTTCTTCTTCAATGCTATTTGTAAAGTCATTCAGACAGAAAGATTTGATGAACTGGAAAATGAAGGATATATGATCTTGTGCCAGCTTGAGAAGCTTTTTCTTCCTTCTTTTTTTGACATCATGGTACATCTAATTGTTTATCTAGTGAGGGAAATAAAATTGTATGGCCCTATCTATTTATGATGGATGTACCTAATTGAAAGAATTGTGAAAATCCTAAAAGGGTATGTGAAGAATGTAAATCGGCTTGAAGCATCTATTGTTTAGAAATATGTTTCTGAAGAAGCCATGGAGTTTTGTCAACATTACTTGTCAAATTTAAGACATATTAGGCTTCCTAAACATCATGATGAAGAAGGGGGTAGACGTAGGGCTACAGTAAAGAGTGTGGATCCTAATGAATTGCAACAAGTCCACTTATAGATCTTGAATAATGTTGATGAAGTTCAAGATTTCATTATTACTCATAAATAAATTGTACGAAAAGAAAATAGTCGAATGACTGAACAAAGGTTAATTAGGGAGCATAACAAAACTTTTGCATATTGGTTCAAACAAAAGGTTGACGGAGAAGAATGTGTTTCTGATACAATTAAATGGTTAGCACGTGGTCTTGAGGTTGATGTCATAAGTTGCTTTTCATTTGTGATAAATGGTAATACATTTTACATAAAGTCCCTAGATGATAAGAGCACCGTCCAGAACAATGGTGTTATATTAGTGGCTAAATCTATGCACTTCTCTAGTTTGAAAGATAAGAACCCTAGATTGATAGCCATACCTTATTATTGGGTTATTGAAGAGATTTAGGTGGTTGATTATGTTAAAATTAAATTTCTCATTTTCAAATGCAAGTGGGTTGATGTCAACAATGGTGTGATGATCGATCAATTAGGATTTGCATTAGTTGATCTGAATAGTAGAAGTTTTAGAGATGAACCTTTTACTATGGCATATCAGGCGAAACAAGTGTTCTATATTATCAATTAGGCAAATAAAATGTGGTCTGTAGCTCTCCAAAAAGGGTTGTTGATATTAATGAGGAAAGTCATTCAATGTATGATCTTCTTGAATGTATGATCTACGAGAATTGAATGAAGAAGATGAAGCAAATAATGAACATGGCACAAGAAACGATGATTATGAAGGGATGTGGAAGGATATCCCTTTATAAAACTATTTTGAAGGTTAGCTAGCTAAAGTAATTATCATGAATTATATTTGAATTATATATATAGTTATTTCATATATAAAACTACTTTTTTTGTTGTCATCACAGGAAAATGAAGGATATGAGGTGTCCTAGTGTAGATGCTTCGGAGCTAGCTAGTGATCATCAACGATTGATTACTGTTTGCTGTGTTCTTTCTCGGTAGATTCCTCTATCATCAATTAAAGTGTTTTGATTCTATTATTAGCTAAAGTTTTGATTTTTTTGTCAAACTGTAATATTAAAATAGGGGAATAAAAATGTGTAGCAACATACCGTAATTTTCTGATTGTGTGTGATAATGTGTTGATTTTCAATGATTTATTGTTGTTGCTTTTGGGGAATGTGGGGTGTAGGAAGAATAATGAAAGTTACACCATTTGAAATTTTTTACCATTTTAAAGTACTTGATGAAATGGGAATGTGTAAGAGAAGAATTTATTTGAGGTGTAGGAAGAATGATGTAAGTATTACACTAGTTGAAATTGTGTTTTGCTTGATGAAAGTGCTTCTGTATAAGGTGTTTGTTATAATGTGTAAGAGAAGAATTTATTTGAATGTTGTTGAAATGGCTTGTTGGGTAAAATGTTTCGACAGGAATATTTAAAAAAAAATGGAAACTTTTTAGACTGGTTGTTGACAAGACCAATATTAAAAGTGACTATTTAGATTGATTGTTAAAACAAACGGTCTAAAAGATCATACTTTTTAGACTGGTTTTATCAACAACCGGTCTAAAAAGAATGACATTAAGACCTGCTATTTCAGCAACAGGTAAAAAATGTCGTTATTTTTAGCCCGGTTGTCTGAACAACTGGTCTGAAAACTTATTTTTCAGACTGGTTGTTTAACTGGTCTAAAAAGTAACAAACTTTTTAGACCGACTGTAGCAAGGTATCATCCAGAATCGGTCTAAAATGTCATTTTTACTTGGTCTTAGAAGTGGTTTTTCCACCAGTGATGCAATTTGTTGTCTCTTGGGTAACTTTGATACCTTTATTGGAATACAACCGTGAGTCATGTTAGATGAAGATTCCAATTCTATCATATGTTATAGAAATTGAAAAGTTGTTACAAAAAACCTAAAGTTTTGTGATATAAGCAAATTTATTGATGGCGTGCCTATTTTGATCATCCAAGTTACTTATATGATACAAAAACTTATTAGATATTATGTATTTATATCCATTAAAGAACCATAAAATTCTTTTTGAATAGCCAACATGTTATTATGTGCTGCTTGTTCTCAAAGAAAGTTGACTATGAGATTGTCACCAATTGTGATTTAAATTGGATTTTTGAATTTCTGGAAATATATCAAACTCAAATATATGGACCCATTTGAATAGCATGTAAAAAATACAAGTATTCAATCAATTTGATAGATGTGTATATTCTGGCATGTGTTCTTTCAAGATTTACTTTTTTTTTGCTTGCATTTTCCCACCTCCAAAGGAGTTAGGTGATTTTTTAGTGTTGAATTTAGTGGATGCAATTTTAGGCCTGACATATGCATGGTATTATGCATAATTTATATTGTGAGCATCCCTAAAGTTGAATGCTGCTACCCATGGATTGGGTGCTAGGTTACCATACTTGTGCATTTTTATTCTTCTAGAGATCAAATATGAAACATGGCTCTGCCTACCCCAGTCTTAGGCGATAAAGGAGAATATTCTTATTTAATGAGGCTTAGTATAATAGAGTTAATATACAAGTATGAGAACTAGATTTTATATATGTTAATATGATCTCATGGGAAGATCTTGGTTGAGAAGGAAACCAAACTAAAGGTCAATAACAAGGAAGTAAATGACTAGGTGAAAATAATAGTAACGGGGTGAGGATTAATAATTGTAAATTGGAGGATGAAAAACATTGGTTGGATGATCATCACTTAAAAGGATAAATTTGTTGGACTGGGTGGTAATCCAGTTGATCGAATTTTTCCTTACAAGCATTGATCACCTGGCCTACATTTTTCATTATCAAATTTAGTTGTCTTAATGATCAACTCGTCATTAGTAGCTCCACCTAGTCGAGTAGCTCCTTATTATTGGCCTTCACTTTGATTTCTATCTTAACCAAAACCTCATCACATGACTATATTCAACCATACAAAATAGAATTCTCAAGTTTATATATCAACCATGTTAGACTTAGCTTCATTAAATAAAATACGCCACCTTTATTACCTAAAACTGAGGTAGGCCAAAGCCATATTCTATTTGAAATCTCAAAAGTGCCAAAATACCTAAGGTTAGTAAACTTAGCACATAATCCAAGGGTTGCCGTAATCGACTATAAGGATGGCCTGTGATATGAACTAAGAATCAACAACACTCACACGTTGGATTTAAAATTACAATCAACACTCCCACCCAACTCTCATTAATGATCTAAGCCCTTTCAAGGAGAGGGCATCCAAACAAAACAAAAACTTGAAAAGAACAAAGGTATTTGTTTTTGACAAACAAGATTTAATTAACATATGTATATACAAACTTTTGTCCATAGAATATGTGATGATTGGATTTGTGAAACTTGCCACAATGAGAATGATCAATGAAATTGCATCATTATCATAATCACAAGTTTCGCAATTCCAATCATGAGTAATTTCATGGACAAAAATTTGTATATGTGTATGTTAATTGAATATCGAGAAAGCAAAAAATTAATATCATATTTATACTTGTGGAAAGAGGTTTTTTTTTTTGTTTTCCAAGTTCTACAGGAATGGCTTGCTGGCCTATATCTGCAACCTTCAATTGCATGTGTTCATCCCTAGTTTTCATTTACATGGAGTTACCTAGTAGATTAGACTATTTAATGATCTTCACATGTCTACAAAAATATAAGCGATAGCTACCAAAAACCACTCAACTCGGCACTCTTTATACTCCAATCTATAATTAAAAAGAATAAATTAGTAATAAGAAAACTAAATACAAATCCATTGTAATGAAAATAAACCTTTTGACTTACTTATGAATATATGGTCTGTTTGGCACTCATTCAGCCTCTGTGCTATGTATGTATGTCTTGGTTGGCCAGAGTTAATTGCTATTATATAAAATTCTTAATTGCAAATGCAATGCAGCTTGTCAACATGTGTAATACATAACAAACGTACTGCATATGTAATGTACTACATATATTGGTGAACTACATTGCATTTAGAGCAAGTAGCAAATTAAATAATCCTGACATCTTCATAAACTCTTCACACTCATGAATATATGGTTAGTTTGGCACTTATCTAGCATCTGTTCTATGTGTAGTGGTGTAGATTGGCCAAAATTATCATTACTTGTGATATAAGGGGTGATACTAGTTGGCCAGAACTAATTGCTGTTTTACATTGCATTTTGAGCAAGTAATAAATAGTTCTAACAACCAACACCACCACATATAACACATATCAGATACTTCTTATAAATGAAAAAAAAAAACTTTCAATCAGGGTTTCAACAAAGAAAGAAAATGAGTAAGAATCAATGTTTGACAATGGGCACTTGTCTAGGCTTTGTGCTATTTATGCATGCACCGTGTCCATTTCAATTGCATGCTAAATCTTGTGATATATGTGGTAGTTAGAGGATACAAGACATGCATATATATATATATATATATCACAAAGGTTATACAAGTGAAAAGGCGAAAGAATCAATGTTTCAACAAAGATATAAAAGGAGTGAGTAAGCAAAGACAAAGAAAGAAGACATTAACAGAAGAGGGCTAGCGAGGGTTTATGAAAAGCAATGATTCTTACTAAATGTGAGTGCAAAACGGTAACGACGAATAGGGAGAGCACAACAGAATGGAATACTAAGCTGTCCTGACAGAGGAGAGAGATATCATGGTGGCCAAAGGAGACGGAGAGAAGAAGAGCATGCACACGAGACTAAAAGAGGCTATATATGAAAACTGAGCGCGAAAGTGAGTATATATACTAGGGCAGCCTCTTCTAGATTGGTCTCAATATGTAAAAAATCATTTTCAATTCATAACAAGGTTGTCTTTTAAATCAACTAGTTTAAAATGTAATTTTTAGAACAGAGATATAAACTTTTAGAAAACAAAATTCATAAACAATAACTTCAATGATATGAATACTCCTATAACACAAGATAATCATCAATAGGAAATAATAGAAAGTTTGAAACTTAAAAGACAAAAAAAGATTGAAACTTTTTCATCAATAAGAGATTAATAACATGAGATGATTATTGATAAGAGCTCAAAAGACACAAAGATTGAAACATTTTCAGTAATTATCATCACCTAAAGACGACAGTATATATGCATGAAATCAAAACTACATCAACATATTATATATGATAATGGTCAAGAACAAAGTCAAAATTATATCAAAATATGATAACAATGGGGGTTCTTGAAAATCATGCCTTTAGATGATCATCATCATTCCAGGAGACAATCATTCTTAGTCCAAATGGTCGACAATGTTGTTCAACACTGCCGCCAACTCCTCCAGTCACGCCATGACCTCCAAAATGGTGCCCTGAAGGCAAAAGATGGCCTCAGTGATTTCCTCCAAGGTTGAAGGTGGAGGGGCCTGTGAAAAGGAACCATCAATGGTTGTCGCTGGAGGAGGAAAGGGGGGAAGGCTGCCTCTTTATTCTTGCCATTGGAAGTGTTGCCACTCAAAGAAGAAAAAGAGCCCTAGAAAGAAACTTTTGAATTTGAACTTCAGAACTAAAGAGACCTTAGTATTTATAATCGGGGTTGATGGCTGGAAACTTCAGATGATACTAACGAGACATGATGATATGCGTTGGAAGTTGAATGTTACGTATTTAGATCGATCGTCTTTGAAAACACAGTCTAAATAATAATTATGAGACCGGATGCACATCTTATCCGATCTAAATAAAAAGTGAACATTAGAAAAATAAACGACATTTAGACTGGTCAAGAGTTAAACAATAGTTCAAATTAACATATTTGGACCTTGTGCCACTACAATCAGTTTGAATATAATCAAATTATATATTTGACAATATCTCAAATAATATAATTTACTAATAAATTATATTTTATCATAAAATTAACTTATCAAGACATATATAGAAACAACGATGGAATAAAGATATAAGAGACGTTCAAGATCAAGATTAGAAATACATTTGTTTCATTAATATTTTTTTTGCCAGCCATAGGCAACAGTACATTGATTAAAAAACATTTTACATAATAAAAAAAAACCTCTCAATCTTCCTTCTCATAGCTGGAGGAGGAGGAGGAAGGGGAAGAGAGGTCATCTGAAAGATTGTACTCGACATCATTGGTGTCGAGCATAAGGTTCAACTTGTTGATAGTGTGTAGCAAGGTGAAGAGTCTTCCAAGGTGTCTCTCTATGTGAACCATCATTGTAATATCCTGAATTTTGGAATCGAAGCTTGGGAATAAGCCTGAATTAAGTGGGCTACTAAGCCCCAGTTTAGCAGGTGCATTAAATTTATTCCCTAATGTTTCTTATATCTTTGGGGTATTAAAGAAACTAAAATGGTGAATTTTAGAGAATGTGATTATGCTTCCAGTGAAATTTCTTATGAGGTAGTGGGATTGTCATGTGATTTTGGATGACCAAATGATATCCATAAATTATGAAATTTTACAGGATGAAATTAGACATCCTAAGCTATAACTAGATAGATATATGAATCATTTAAAGCTATATAAAAAAATTTATGAATTTTTGAAGTTAGCCCAAAAAAACTAGAAAGTTTCCAGAGCATCATTTAAAGAAATTAAATCTAGGAATGATGTGCTTTCAATTGGCAAAAGTCTATATTTTTTCTTAACTAGACTCAATAAGAGTTCTTTAGCCTTTAGAATCACTCCGATACGAGATCTACAAATTTATTTATGATTTTTCAAAGTTAGGGCAGAGGAAGTGAAAGGTAACTTCCAAACCTTTGAATATTGATTGTTCTGGCTACTAGGAGTAGTTTAATCGGTGAAATTTCGTCGGATTGTCTTTGTTTGTGAAAATGGAAAATGGGTTGTTGGAAGTGTTATGCTGCCAAAATTGGTACTAAATGGTAGTTGTAACCTAATTAAATAGTTAATAAAGTGGTTAGGAGTAGAAGGAACATGTCTGCAAAGTCAATATCCAAAAACCCCAATTTTTTTCGGAGTATTGCATATTTCGGCTAGAGCTAGAATAGGGCTTAGAGTTGGATTTTCAATGATTTGATGATTCTATTGAGTTCAAAAGGGAAAATTATGTGAGGTTACAATTGATCACTTTTTTGAAAAAACCCAAAAAAGCATAATTACGAAAACGCCCTTGAAACTTTAAAATAAGGTTGGCAAGGGCATTCTGGTTTTTGGGAAGTGAATTTGTAATTCTGGGTCTAGAAATGGATTCTTTAGGAGAAAATAGGTCAGTATAGCCCTAGTCAAAATTTTAGAAAAAGTACGATCGGATCGGGTACGGCGGGCCGGGTCCCCCGGGGCATTTTGGTAAATTTTCACAATAAGCTCATATAACCACCAAAAACACTATGGAAGTGTCTAAATGGTACATTTGGGCCGGGTCCCTAGGGGCATTTTGGTAAATTTTCACAATAAGCTCATATAACCACAAAAAACACTATGGAAGTGTCTAAATGGTACATTTAGAATTGTAGGACTGAGTGGAGAGCTGAGCTGTGACAAGCTTTATGAGGCATGTAGTTAGAGAACTTACCTCTCCTGCGTGTATTTGATATTTGTGCTGGTGTATTGATGCATGTTATTTCTTTGATTGATTATATGAAACATCTATGAATAATTGAAGCTTTGTTTCTATTTATGCTATGACTGTAAGTATGTTGTTTGAAACATTGAGCACGCAGATATGTCATTGTGTAAGCATGAGTTATGTAATGCAAGTATGTCATGCATTAAGCATTTATCTTGCATGCATATTGGTATTGTTTTCCTATTGAAATTCTTCTGAATCTCACCCTCTCCTACCAACAATTTAGATAAGAGAATACGGAAGGTATGCAGAGATTAGAGAAGAAAACTACACAAAAGGATTAAAGTGGTGGCACGAAGACAGGAAGAGGTCTCTATTTCATTGAGATGGGTTTAGACATCCTAGTAGCCCTGTGCGGCTACTTGGTTGTAATTATCATGTATGAACCCCTATGGGGAATTTTTGTAATCATGCACATATTATTAGTATATTTATGCTATTCCTATGTTGCCTACCGAACCATGCATTAATATTCCACTGCAAGTCAAAATAAGTAAGGGTGTGACAATCCTCGCATTAAGGTTGTCAAGAATCTGCCTTACTGACAATTGTAGAGGAGGTGATGGAGGCTGTAAAGAAGGAGGAGGAAAAGGAAGATGAATTGAAGTAGTCTTAATGCGTCTCACCATATTGATATTCGAGAAAGGAGAGAAGAGGGAGGTGGATCTAAAGAAATGAATGGAGTAAGGAGTTTAAATAGACAAGATAGATGAAGATTACATTTATTGAAGTAGCTTCAGATTTCAGAGAGACGTGTAGTTGGGAAGTTTACCTTGGAAACTGTAGAAACTCTAAAGCATTGAAAACCAGGTATAAAGAAACAATGACATCTAAAAGGATATTTAAATTGGATGAATAAGCGTCCAGTCTAAAAAGAATTTTAAATTTACATAATATTTAATAATTATCGAGACTACATTACATTACATCAAGTCTAGAAAATATTATTTAGATTGCGCGAAAGTGTGATCATTCTTAAATTGTACCAATATTCATAAAAATTTCACCAGTCATACTTTTTAAATGGCCTCCTCCTATAGAGGTTTAGATGTGGTGGTCTTATAAGCCTTTCTTCTAGTAGTGTGATTATACTATAATTGCAATTTGTACTGAATGGTTTAAATATTTTTGGAACTCCTAGAGAGCTTGCAAAAGTTGCAAATTGCTTAAACTTCTAAAGAGCTTGCAAGAACTAAAAATTACTTAAAGAAAGCACTTGAAATAAAGGAGTTATGGAAGAATAAAGCATTTTCTAGGGATAAATCACCATGTGCTCCAATAGTTATACGAACTTTGAAGGTAGATAAAGATCCTTTTAAACCTAAAAAAGGTGATAGAGAAATGCTTGATTTAGAAGTATCATATCTTTAGACCTTGAGAAGGTGATGGAGAAATAGTTGGTTCAGAAATATCATATCTTAGTATAGTTGAAGCACTTGTGTATGTTAGGCACGTATGATTTGATTTATAATTTACTTATTAGCATGATATAGTTATTTACCAACACGAAAACATTGGAATAGACCACATCAACATAAAAGAGTGAAATTAATAGACAACCATCTAGCAAATTTGTTTACCAAGTTATTTGCTACGGCAATGTTTGGAAAGCTCATTCGTGATATAGACTCCACATATTCAAAGATATTAACTTACATTGCCAAGAAGGGGAACTGATACGCGTTGTACTCTTTTTCCATTGTCTATGGTTTTATCTCACTTGGTTTTCCTAACAAGGTTTTTAATGAGGTAGCACCAGATAGCATATCAATGAATAATGTACTCTTTTTCTTTTGCTAGGATTTTGTCCTATTGGATTTTTTTCTAGTTAAAGTTTTTCAATGAGGCACATTTGTACATAATGGATATCCAAGGAGGAGTGTTATAAATATAATATTTGTGTGGATGTCTCTATATTCCCATCATTTCACAGAATCTCTCATTATCCTCTATTATCATTAGATCTGTAAATATTGATGTATTGTTACACTTATAAATAGAAGGCGTGTGTTATGTACTGTTACACCTTGATAGTTAATGAAAATTGTTCTCTCTTTCTCTTCTCATATCTCTTTTTATTCACAACATTAATGATCATTTTCTCAATTTTACCCTTATTTAATTCTCTTTAAAAAAAGAACAAGAGACGAGAGGAGTGAGAATAATTTGTAAATGTAGAGAATTTTTTTTTAATGAGGATAAGCTTAAAAACTTTTGTCAACATAAGACACATTTAATGATTAACTATCATCTTTATTTGTTTGGTATGTGAAAATTAGTTAAAATATATTTATAATAAAATTTAAAGTGGTATTCATAATGAATACCACCACCTAACATATCAGAAACAAATAAAGGCTATTTTGCAAAAATAAGAGTCCTTGAAGTTTGGCATTGCTTGGCTGCCAAAATTTTCTCCTAAAAATACTGGTTTGGCTGGGGGGGGGGGGGGAGGGAGGGATTTTAATAGAGGGAAGTGGAGGAAAGAGGAAATTTTAATACTACCTCTGTTTTACAAAGAAACATATACTCTCTCTAGGTTCCATTTTTTAATATGTTTGTTTCTTTATTTATAAGTTACTCTTTGAGTTTGTTTGACTAATAAATACATTTTCACCTATTTTATCCTCAATTAATTTTATACATTGTTTTAATTAAAATGTGAACTTATTTACTTTATTCTCTCATATAATCTTTTCCGCCATACATTCTATTTTATTATTTTTCTCATTATTACTCTTTCTCTTACTCATTCATAAGTAAGGGAATATTTAAGAAAAAAATATATTTCCTACATAATTATTAATCTTTACTAATTTTACCTATTTTATTAAACAACATAATTCGATTAAAAAGACCTTATATTTAGGGACAAAAGAAGTATTTAGGAACATACAAAACCTTATAGAAGATGCCTTATATTAAATACAGGAAATTATTCCCTTTGATGTTAAATGTAAAAGCTAGTTAGTTGCGTTTACTTTTTAAATTTATACTCCTTATTAGGTAGAGCCATCCTTTTTATAAGTTATACATTGTACTTGCATTAAAATTTAATTTAATTTATTTATTTTTATTCATAATTAATTATATATCTCTGTCGTGGTATTTCTTAGTCATTCTCTCCCATCTCATTCCACATTCTTCCTCTCTTACACTCTCTATAAAATAGAGGTATATTTAAAAAAAAAAATTTCTTATACATTTATTGTCTCAAAATAAATAAGAATGATTAGGGAGAAAAGAAAAGAATTGGTTAAAGAGAAAGCAAATGAAAAGCTAAATAAGTTTGCATAGCCAAAAAAAAAAAGCTAAATAAGTTTTATTTTCTCAAATTCACATTGGATATATAGATCCCATCCACAAACTTTAGCTAACAAGTTACCTGGGAAATTATAACGAACTTCATAGAGATTTTTTTTTTTAAAAAAAAAATCTTAAAAGTTTTTCAGATGCACTCTTTTAAAAAAGTAAATATAAAATAAAAAGGGAAAAATACAACAAATAAGGATCATTTATTGATGGGCTATAAGGCTTCTTCTGGCCCATAAAGTGTCGCTTGCTCTCAACCCAAATGCTTCTGAGATCCAGAATCTGCATTATACAAAATTACAAACATTTAGTATTTAAAAATGCCTAAAAAATGATTGTTTTTAATAAGAGGATATCTGTGTCTATCAAAAAAATTACAAACATTTTAAAATAATTTATGTATGGATATGAACCCAAAAACACACAGGTAAGTGACTATAATTAATTATACTGGTGTAGCTCAAAAGGAATCCAGTTTTATGCTTATACATTTAGTTATAGAATCAATTAATATGTTTGAACTCATCAAAATTAATATATTTGATTAGAAGTGGACTTCATAAGAGATGTTTAGAAAAGTTGTAAGCTAAAAAACATAAGAATTCTAGTGAGATGCAATGGCATGAAAGTTTTCCTATAAGTCAGAGGTTGTAGGATCAACCACTTTGTTTGTAACATGAAGTTGTTAATACTTGTCCCTACAAAATAAAAGAAAAAATTCTAATAAGATATAAATGTATGTTTAGAATGAATATCCATCAGCCCGGCTTTGAGATTGTGGTTTTGTTGTTATCTATAACTCCCAATTTCTTAAACAAAAAAAGAATGAGCATTCTATTACTTTTTTTGGTCGACCATGCCTATTACTTAATGTTCAATTCATTCATTACATATATATATATATATATATATATATATATATATATATATATATATATATATATATATATATATATATATATATATAGTTGTTGAAAGAAAAAGGAGTTTATTTTGCACAATAAGAAAACACGAGTTAGGATGATTACCACTTTTTAGTAAATTTGAATCCAATTAAATATATAAGTATTAATACTACGACCCATTAATTTGATTTCATAAAATGTATCTAATTTATAGTATACTTGTATATACTTCTAAAAATAAATGAAATGTATAAAAAAAATCTAAAAATAAATGAAAGAACACGCAGGATTTTTTTATCTAAAAAAATAATTTTTCTTTTTTGTGGACAAGGAAAGGACAGGGAGGTAGGCTGAGTGATTACCGGGTCCGCATTTAATTTGGCACTTGCGGTCACACCTTTGCATAAGCCTCGCTGCATATATTATCATTCAAAATAAATAAATATTAAATAAATGAAAGAATAAATTAGCTGACGGCCAAAAAAAAAAAAAAACGAATGAATAAATTATAACTTACTTTAATTTGAATTGTTAAAATTTTATTTGATTTTTATAAATATATAATGACAAATAATTGTCCTTTTGCTTATCGCTTTGAAAACATAGTAATATGTTAGCATTTAATAAAAAATAATACTAAAATTTAAACCATTTAAACGATTATTACATGCTACTTTATTCTTTAATAAAGGACCTGGATCACTAACTTGTAAAGATTACAAAAATTAATTTAGTTGTTTTCTTAAAATTATGTATTTATATATACTAAAGTAACCTTTTTTGGGACAGTACTAAAGTAGCCTTTTTAATTATTTAAACCAATTGAAAACCACTTCCATTATGAAATACTCATTTAATAAGTGTTTTGACATAAAAATTATATATAAATTTAAGTGAATGGGAGGAAAATATAATAATAAAAAAGAAAAGGGGTGCAAAAAATTGATCATGGTGGAAATATAATTGAACAGAATAAAAAATGTGGAAGAGCTATTTTAGTTGGGGCTTAACCTGATTACTCAAATCTAACCCCATAATATGGGATACTAATTCCTTCAATTCACAGTATAAGTCACTCGAGTAATTCATCAAAACCAATAAATACTAATTAACTCATTAAATTTATCTTAAATTAAAATAAATTTCCAACTATACTTATATTAACGAGAAAATTACAATGAGTTGTATTTAAATATTAACTACAACGATAAAATTGACAAATTAACATTAATTATTTTTCAACTAATTTTTATTGTGAACCAAGTCACTCTTCTATAAGTAAGCGACTTATATTGTGAAATAATAAGTTTGAGAAACATACTGTCTTTTTGAACGCAAGCAGTTTGGCAAGCATCAAGACAATCAGCAGCTGAGGATTCAACAGTGTCCATATGATGAGAGCAAATCACTATCAGAATCATCACTGCTACTACCATCTTCTTCATCTTCTCCTTCATTTTCCTCTGATCTCTAATCCTAAAATAATAAAGATCCTCAACTTTTGGCTATCTTGACACAGACCAGGTTTATATATATAGAGGCTATGTGTTGAAGATGAGGATGGAGAGAACAAGTTTCAAAGGGAAGCACATGGCTCATCCACTTGTGGTGGCATATGCATAACTTAGCCACCATTATTGACTCTCTTTATGGATATCATTATTTGGTGCCTCATTCAATGCTTTTGACCAACTTCAGGCTTCTTCATCAAATGGATATGGATCCTCACACACACACAGACGCGCTTTCAATTTTTTATTGTCTCCAATTTCTCGAGCGAATATAATTTTTAAATTTTAATTGAAAAGGAAAAAAATGAAAATATAGTTATAAAAATAATTTGAGGGTATATACAGCAATTTTGCACAATTATTTAATTATTTTTTACTTTCCCCTCCATATTATAAAGTGCTTTATTTATGCCCTTTTGATATTAAAAAAAATGTTATCTACCATCGAGTGCTAGTATCAAACGACAAGAGTTGTTTCATCTTTAACTAAAGATAATAGGTTAATTTCTATCCCTTAAGAATCAACAAAGTAGGTGGTAGGGTTACCGTACAAATGGGTCCTACGACCAAAGACTGATCAAGATTAGTTTGATTTGTAATTCCTTGCAATGCTGACCAGGATATTCGGTCCCGCAAAATAATCGTGTTATTTCAAATTTACTCTTCATTAATTTCAACCGATCCTCTTAATATCTAATCCTACTAAATAATTATCAGAAATATTTTAGGGAAACAGCACGAAACGCTCTATGTAAATAATCCTTAAACATAGATATATCCAAATAAAGCTTTCTATAAATTTTTTTTGGTAGCCCATCCGATATCCAGAGCTTCGCCCTGACTAATCCAGATTCGACCCACGTTGTGTACCTGGCATGATGGGTGAGTCTCCCAATGGAAGTTTTCTGCATTCACCAAGTCTCAAACCCAAGACCTTACTTAAGCGGGATCGAACCGCTTACCACTCGGACCAACCCTCCATTGGTAGCTTTCTATAAATTAAAACATGAAGGTAGGATAATCTTGTGTTGTTGGGCCTCGTTTGAAAAAGAAAGGGGAAAATTACTCCTAGGTCCCAAGCAAGCAACATATTATCAAAAAAGTCCCTGGAGGTTGTAAAACGCACTCAACAGATTATGAATATACGGCAGAGTTGTAAATAAGGACCTTTCTGATAATATGTTTCTTGCTTGGGATCTATGAGTGATTTTCCCAAAAAAAAAAAAAGTGTTGTTGGGCCTATAAAAATATCAATGTGTTTCTTCTATTTGACCCAAGCACCTTGGTGCAGACGACAATTTTATTCAACAAGTAGGGAAGTTCATCATTTTGAGTTTCTGAAGCACAATAAATAATATTTATTTGTAATCATAATAAATTATGAAATTATTTTATATTCATCTATTCTAAATGACCCATATTTTTTATATTGAAAATTCTAAATGTCTTGCTTGTTTATAAATATTATTTTATATTCATCTATTCTAAATGACCCATATTTTTTATATTGAAAATTCTAAATGTCTTGCTTGTTGATAAATATTGATGAGACCAATATTCAAGACCTTTATCACGAGAGTAAAACAAGGGAAACATCATTGCATATAAAAGAAACAAACATTGAAAACAAAATTAGTGCTAATCAATGTAAATATAAGAAAAAAAATTGAAAACATGTAACACTCTCCAATGTGAATTGGTTTTTTTTTTTTGGCCTAAATCAAGGGTTATCATAATTCAAAATTATAGTTTTTTTTAAAAAAAAAAAGATAAATACTAGGGATTTAGTTTGAATCTATTAATCAATAAATATAATTTAGTGATGATTATTTTATAATTTATTTTTTATATTTCTTTAAAATTGATTGATTAAGTAATCATATTTAAAAATTATTTGATTATTTTTTAAATTTTATTTAGGGTAAATCCCTCAAAAAGAACTTTTAAATTAGTAAAAGACGCAAAGGTGTTCCGAAATTCTATATTTCCACAAAAGTGCGAGTGCCTGATCTGGGATATTGAAATTGTAGACAAAATGACGTGCGTAACCTTGGAAGTTTTAAAATTGAAAAATGTTGAGGAGATAAGAAGGGTTGCGCGAAAACTCTGTCGGGACTCTTCATCTTCTTCCGGCGTCATCATTGTTGTTGGTGGACCCTGGTTCTGTGGCTTTGAGAGAGGATAGTAGCAGCGACACTGTGCGGTGAATTTGGGGTGGATTTGAGGAGGAGCAAAGGCGAGAAGAGGTTGTGGTGAAAGGCATTGGACAGTTGCAGAGGTACCGGTTTGCGGCTGCGAATTTGAGCTTTGGCGTTGAAGTTGGGTAAGTGGTTGTGTTTAAAAATTGTATTTCATTTAACTTATCCAGTTGATTAGAATGGGGGGTTTCAATGTGGTTGGGCTAAAATTAGTTTGGGAAATGTGGATAAAACCTATGAAGTGGTGCGGGGAGTGCTTAATTTGGAACCTCGTAAGTGAAGTTGGGAATCGTTGAGGAGAAGTTGTGAAAATAAGTTGTTAAGTTGGGAAGTTAGAATTGCAACTTTTGAAATTTCTAAACCGTTGAAACAACATATGAACGCGTCAATTTGTGAAGTTGTGACACGGTGTTCAGATGTAGGGAATTGTGATTTTATTGTTGTGAGAATGTTATACATACAGTTGCGAATGGCTTAAGTGAAGTTGTGAAACAAAACCTCTTAAAACCGCATGTTATGTTGTGAACATAAAAGAAGA